>JAGFMF010011870.1:41521-58961 GCA_019455555.1 Galemys pyrenaicus | reverse complement strand
CTCTGCAGAAATCTTCTTATCCTCAGCTCCACCCACTTAGGGTGGAACCAGGATTTTGGGAACTTCCCCTTTTCCTGGGACCACCCTGTTACAGAAATACCTTGAAAAGAGTTAGAAGAAAAATGGCACATAGTAAGTAAATAAGGGAACAATGATTCAGATGATGCTGGATTTGTCATCAGAAACTATAAAATTCAGATAAGAGCAGAAAACATCATAAAATAATAAATGAAAATACTGTCAATTCATAATTTATTCCTGCTAAAATATACTTTAGGAATGAAAACAAATGGAGGCAATAGAGAATCAAGAATGTTGTGTGGTCACTGGATCTGTTCAACGAGGAATGATGCTAAAACAAATTATTAAAGCTAAAGAAAGTGACACTAGAGGAAAACGTGAATCAAGTAAGTAGCCAATATGAGAATGATTATAGGCTAAGTATAGAATATTAATTTTCACCTAAGTTCTTTAAAAACATGTCTATTTAAAAATATTAAAACTGGTGAGGTTTAAGATCATGTAAACATTGGTTATTTAACTATGACATAAAGTTCAATCAGGAGAGAAGTAGTGGTTCTATATGGTTCCTGACTTTCTATTGTAAAAATTTGAATTTTTACAATATTAGTCCTATAAAACTATGAGCAGTTACTAATGTATATTTTAATACATGGAAGATTGTTCTCTCTCTGTCTCTCTCTCTCACTCACACACACACACACACACACACGAAGTAACCAAGAAGCCAATATTTAAATTATACCAAAATATTAACATCATTAATAAAAACTCAAGTAATAAAAAAAGAGAGACCAGAGGAACAAAAAACAGATGGAAAAAAAAAAATGAAACAAATAAAATCATAAACATACTTCAAACATCTCATTAATTACATAAATGTTATGGTCTAAATACTCCAATTATAAAGCAAGGATGAACAGATTGTAGAATAAAAAAGCAAGAGTTTACTACATGCTGTCTACAAAAGAGATATTTTAAATATAAAGACAAGAATAGGTGGAAATTAAATGGACAGAAAAATGTATACTGCACAGGCACAAACACTAAACATAAAAAAACTCAACATTTTAGTGTCATATAAAATAGACTTTAAAGACTATTGAGAGAGATCAACAGTGCATTTTTATAATGCAAAAGATGTAAAAAAAACCAAATTGTTGTATGCCTAAAAATAAACCGCAAAATAAATCAAGCAAAAATATAGAGAATAAAATGGATTGTGAATTGCATAATTTGGAAAAAGTCAACTATTTTTGGATTACTTTTTACTGACAGCTTCCTCGAGCCTAACTAGCTCTTTTTTTCTTCAACCCCATATTTGGTCTGAAAAGAAAGTTCAGATGCTAATTCCTTTGACACCAGCTAGAGTATCAAATCATGCAGATCCAGTTTGCCTGGAGGAACTCTCACCTTGTAGCCAGGCCTAGACCACAAGAATTCAGACTATTTTCCTTTTCTTGCTTTTTCAAAATATTTTGTATCTATTTGAGATGACTCTTGAGATCTCCTCAGAGACCTCACTTAATTAAATAATTAACTTATAAGCATATAGTATGTAGGTAGCATCCAGACCAAATTTGGGGTGAGAGATCCATCTGCCTTAGCCAGTCACTATTTCTCATCTCAGCAAATGATATAAGAAAAAGGCCAAAAGTCAGATAATTCATTTAAACTTCCAGAAACTAATATATTTTTGCCATCAATTTCCCCAAAAATAAAAAAACTTACTCTTCAGTGAAATCATTAAGAAAGTAAAAATTCAAGTCATTGATTCAGAAAAAAAATGTAACACATTTATTATACAATGAACTTGTGTCTCTAAGATATAAAAACACTTAGATTAATTTTAATAAAATAAACAATGAAATTATAACATTGATAAAGTATTTTAATAGGTTCTAACAAATATTTATTAACAGACAAGAATCAAATGAGAAAACAGTTCTGTATCAGTAATCATCAAGAAAATGTGAGCATCAATCACAAAAGAATTAATCACTATGAGCTACTCCTACAAACCCATTGAAATAGCTGAGGTTAAATACTCCCAGTATACCATCTATTGGTGAAAATAAAGCAAGCAGAATATTCATGCTTTCTTAACAAAAATAAAATATGTTAAACCCCTTTGGATAACAATTTAACAGTTTCACAAAAACTTAAATATGTACCAACCATATCACCGAAACGTTACATTTCTCAGCATTTCCCCAAAAGAACAGAAAATGTAAAACAAATGTCTACATAAATGTAAACACTTGGATGTTCATATTAGCTTTATTTGAAATAGCCAAAATCTGTAAACCACCCTAATATTCATTAGCTACCTAATGGATAAACAAACAGTTGGTGTATCTATCAAATGGACTACAACTCTTCAATAAAAAGTCATCTATAGATATATATCAACCCTTGAATAATATCAAAATCATTATGTTGCTTATAAGGAGAGAAGTAAAAAAAGAGGTATCTAAAGTATATTTGCATTTAAGTCTTTGAACATGAATTTTAATCCAGTGACAGAAAGCAGGTGACAGAGGAAGAATGGATTGCAAAGCACTTGAGTAAAGGCTTGAGAATAATAGAAATATACATCGTTTTGATTGTTCTGATGGTTTCATGGTTGTAAGCATATATCAGAATTTATCAGAAAGTACTCTTTACATATATGTGTGTAACTGAATATAATTATGTCTCAAGAGAAAATTGTTTTTTAAAAAAAATAATGTTGATCTGATGAAATAATATAATTATAAGGCTTTAAGTATGAGCATTAAGAAATGTCAGAGCAACACTTGAGCAATATTTTGATTAACATAAATTACTAAAGTAATGAAAGTGACTAATATCAAAGATTACAAAAAACTACAACTCAACAAAGAAGAAAATAAACAACCCAATCAAAAAATGGTAGACTAGCTAACTAGC
This sequence comes from Galemys pyrenaicus, assembly GCA_019455555.1. NCBI lineage: Eukaryota > Metazoa > Chordata > Mammalia > Eulipotyphla > Talpidae > Galemys > Galemys pyrenaicus. The sequence continues at coordinate 56,009 of JAGFMF010011870.1, read as the reverse complement.
CACTTCTCCAAAGAAGACATACACATGGTCAAAACACAAGTGAAATAATGTTTATAATCACTTGTCGTCAGGGAAACATAAATCAAAACCACAAGAAGTTATTACCTCACACCTGTAAGAATGGCTCATATCAAATATCAGAAAAAATGGGCACTGGAGAGGATGTAGATACAAAAGAATCCTTATACAAATTTGGTGAGAACATAGCCTAATCTAATCCCTATAAAAAAATAGCATTTCTCAAAAGATTACAAATGGATTTCCACATGATCTAGCAATTAACACAATAATACAAAACACTAATTGGAGGGGAACATACACTAACATGTTCATTGAAACATTATCCACAATAGCCACATTATGGAAATAACCTAAGTTTCCCAAAACAGATGAGTGGATCCCAAAGATGTGATATATATGCACAATGGAACACTACTCATCAATCAAAAAAGATAAACTAATATCATTTGTGGTGAAGGGAATATGCTAAATGAAAAAAGTCAGAGGGCAAGGACAAATACTGGATGTTCATTTATATCTGGAATACAGAGAAACCAAACAAAGGGTCAGATAAAGACAAGTTTAAAAACTAAGCCTTGAAAGTTGGATATAGAGTTGAGACATCCAGAGGGGGAGGAAAAGAGGAATAAGAATAAAGTGGGGAAGGAGCATTATGGATTATGTTGGAGGGCTATGGGTGCTTTGCTGGTGGATGCAATATGGTAACTACACCTAAAGGAGAGGATTCTATATTAACAAAATATTGACAACAATATAATAGTACCTCAATAAAAAAATGCAAAGAATGCAAACTAATTAAAGAAAGATATATTTCAATCCTATAGGTTTTAGAATAGTCAAACAAAAAATTACCCTCATATGTAGTTTGATGCTTAGGATACATAGATTATATATAGTAAAATACTATATACAAAATAGAAACATTAAATCAGTGTATCACACAATCCCCTATAGAAGTAAATTTTGGTGATAGAATTAGGTTTGTATAGGTTAAAGAAATTTGTAATTTAGTGAATAGATAAGATCAGGATTTTTTTTTAATAACTCAACAAGGTAACAATTAGGAGCAATTTTGGTCCCAAGTCTTACATTTATTATCTATACTATTCAGATGGTCCTGTATCACAAGTTTATTGGAAAGACAAAATTACTGAATTGTTTTTGAAATATATATAATACTCCAATGGTGCTGGATTTTGCTGCCAATCATTGATTGTTTGGCACTGAGTCACTTCACATATTTCAAAACTCTGTAGATTCTACATAGAGTCTCAGGGAGTTTTAGTGATTTCTCCTACCTCAAAAGAGCAGAAGCAGTTATGATTCCAAAGCCTATGTGCTAATTTGTTGTGTGAAAGGAACTTCATTTATCAAAGTTTTCTGTGAAAGATGATTGCACATATGCAAAAAACTTTATTTTATTGGGGAAGACAAAAGTTGTTGCACATCCATGAAAGAGACTGAGTAAGTTTTAAGGGTGGGAGAGTAAAAAATAATTTTATATAAACATTCTCAGTAATGGATCTGTTTACAAAAGTTAAGAAAAAGAGATCAGTCCATGAGGTTGTCTAGAGTTAGAAATGTGACTCATATATAATAATATCTCAAAGTTTCTTCCAGTAACATTGGTAACATTCCAATAACTTCTGTCCAGTAACATTGGTAAAACTGAATATAAACATTTTTTTTCTTCATGAATTATTCTGAAGAGTGACATATTTACTTCTACTTTTATGTCACTACATCTCTCAATCATTAGAATCTGTTCCTTGGTTTCAGATATTCAGTCTGTCCAAATGCCATGCATTTCCACATCTATAGTTCAGAAAACTACTATACAGATAATATATATTATATGGCAGTTAGGATTGCATTACAGTATGTGGAATTCAGGAATGAGTGGCCATCAGAAAAAGAAATGCCTTAGAGCACAGCATGCTGTAATACCAGTGACCAGTTAATATGAGTGTCATCTCCCCTTTAATTTCAGAAAGTTTATATTCTTCTTCTTTGTTTAGCCACCTTAAACTTTCTAATTTCTATTTAAGCAGGGTGGAATGAATGAAAAATTAATATTATTGAAGTTTATAAGGATGTAAAGTTTCCATGTATCTAGAACAAAACCATTTTGCTACTTTAACTACCTTTTATTTTTTATAAATATTTACTTATTTTTGCATACAGAACTGGGGTACAGGCCAGAGGTGAGGGGGGTGAGTGGGATTCACCAGAGACAGATTGGGCAACAGAACAGATGGATTGACTGAACCACACTGCTGTGGGAGCAACAGGTGAGACAGGAAAGGACTGCTGCACCGTGTGTGTCAGCTCCCTGGCCAGGGCATCAAATTCATTCTGCAGTGGCTATAGATGCTTCATAGTGTGATGCTTAACCCTTTGAGCTACCAGGGAGGTCCCACTATCTTTTATTTTGAAAGATTTATATATATCAGATAGGAAAAAACTTTGAAATAACCACTTGATATATATATATATACATAAAAATATATGATTATGCATGATATATGTGTGTATATATTTAAAATATGAGGCAGAGGTATAGTTTTGTAGATAGAAGATATAGATCTGTAGATCAATAAATGCATAAATAGATAAGCAGATGATAAATTTCTGATAGATGTCGAGTACACGCATGATTATTCTTCCTATATATGGATCATGTAGGTACCAATTTTTCTGGTGAATGTTGCCTTAAGTGTGTCTAAACTATGATGAATAATTATTGAGAGTTTTGGTGATTTGTTTACAAGCCAAACTTGTCATATTCTATTACTTATAAATAGATATTTGGAGCTTAATTATTAATTCATTCAACATTATTTACAAAATATCTATAATTATTATTTGGTAAAAGTATAATATTTTTCCTAGTAACAGAAGAAAATGAATGAAAATGTCCTGTAAGATAATTGCTAAATTATTTTCCATCTAAAGAATCATGTTTCTGAAAAACTTTTCTCTAATCCTTAGCATAAATGTTACATATATAGTGAAATTTTTAATATCAAATGAAACAAAAAACAAATTCAAACGATAAACTCCTACAATATCCATTCTGTGTGGTGTGTACAAGGACCATTTAGTTAATATAGGGCTGACCACCCTTCATACCAAATGATTTGCATTGAAAGAGTTGATCCAAATTCTTTTCCAAACACCATCAAAGAATAGCAACCCCCAAGAATACTTGAACACACAGTATACCATCTCTGTGGAAATGACAGATAAGCAAAAGGCAATAGTAGAGCCTCAGATGACATTAAAAGTCTGACAACTGACATTTACAACCATGTTAACGATTCACTTCTCAGATCTACACATCATGACAGCCTTCAGCGCTGCTGCCACCTGCCTGGTTCACGTGCAGCCTGTCCTGAAGCTATGTGGGAAACAAAACTTTATGTCACCAGAAAAATCGAGGTCCTTTAGTTCTGTTACTCTCTTGTGTCTGGAAATTGTTGACAAAAAATATGTAATTATAACTCATTTGCAGTTTTTCACTTTTTGTCTAAATTATAATACAATAGAAGGCACAATTTATTTTAAGAAAATGAAATCAACATGATTGGTTCTAAAATCTGACATTTCAATTCTCATTGGAAATTATTGCTTGGTGTTGACAAAACATAGATTTTGCTTCATCCTCAACTCATGTTGCTAGCCAGAGGCAATATTAGTTTATTATCAAGGTTTTATCTCTGGCTTTGTCTCTGACGTGTATGAGTGTGTGTGTGAAGTCAACTTGAGGTGATTTCAAAAAGGCCTAGCTTAATAATCATTAAAATCCTTAGGTTTTGTACTTGTAGGTGTGTTCTATTTATAAAATTAAGATTCCTGAGTGATAATTTTACTAAATGTTTTATTCATGTGCTTTATGTATATTTCAAATAACATGAATATTTAAAAACTAAAAGTAAAAACTTCAACAACAAAAGCTTCACTATAGTTTCATGATAACACAATAAGTAAATATGCATTGTTAATAATAAAAGTAACAATGAACTTAATTTAGATAATGACTACTATATGTTAGGCAATTTGCATGTATTTTCTCTAATTCTTACAGTGACCTTTCAAGGTAAATGATATTATTCTTATTTCACAGATGAGGAAATTAAAGCTTAAGAAAGCATAGTAACTAGTTTAAGTCCATGTAGTTAGATGACAATGCAGTAAGAATTCACATCCATGTTTATCTCATTCTAAAACCTGTGAAAATATTGTTTCATACTGAGTTGCCCTCCATAACATATAAAGGATGTCAAATGTAATGTAAGTATATATAGCTATATATAGTGACTTGTATTATAAACACACGCATGTATACACACACATATACACATATATGTATGTGTATTTATATCTAATTTCTGTTTTATCCTAGCATCATAATATTGATATACTGGAGATACAATGTGACGAAGGGACCTAATAAAATATAAAATATAACCCAAATAAATATAAATAAATATAAACTAGATAAAGTAGAAAATATAAACCAAAACACATCCTCATATATTAATGCTCACTCTTTTCTTTTATTAATAATTTTTATTTATGCATACAAGAACTGGGGTACAGGCCAGAGGTGCAGGAGGTGAATGGATTCACCAGAGACAGAGTGGGGAGCAGAACAGGCAGACTGACTGAAACACACTGATGAGGGGAGCAGTGGGCAAGGCAGGAGAGGTCTGTCCCACCACGTGAGCCCCCTCCCTGGCCATCAGCAGTGTTCAAACTTGTGCTGTAGTGGCTGCGGTTTGCTTCATAGTGCCTTGCTTTACCCATTGTGCCACCAGGGAGGGCCTGACGCTCACTCTTGATGTAACTCTCTGAGCTCATAATCAAAGGTTGGCTGAACCAGTTTAAAACCAACACCCAACTATATGTTGCTTATAAGACTCACTTAAGTTATAGAGAAAAGTAGACTTAAGAGAAACAAATTATACTTCAAGTTAAAGGGGAATTTTTTTTGAATTATATTTGACATAATTTGTATTCCCCAGGGAGTACCCACCACCATTCCACCCGTGCACCATCACCTCAATCCCTTGTGCTCTTTCTGTCCTCATCCCCAATCTTTGCCCTTCCCTCCTTCCCCGCTCCGGCATGGTCCCTTTGGTTTATCTTTAACCATTTGGTATTGTTGAGTTTTTTTGATTGCTTTTGGTTGTAATTGCCCATTTCCTTGAGCTCATTCATCTTTTTGTTGTTGTCATTGTTGTTATAGCTGTTGCTCTTTCATATTCCTCCTAATAGTAAAGCCATCCAATATTTTTCTCTTGCCGTCTGACTTGTTTCACTGTCATTTTTGATTGCTGAATAATATTCCGTTGTGTATATGTACCACATCTTCTTGATCCAGCCATTTACTTTTGGGCATTTGAGTTGTTTCCAGGTCTTACAAATTACGAATAGTGCTGCAATAAATACAGGAATACAGGTGCTCTTTTGGATTGGTGTCTTTGTGTCCTTTGGGTAGATTCCTAGGAGTGGGATTGCCAGATGATATGGTAATTCCATTTCTAATAGACAGAGGAACCTCCATACGTCTTTCCATAAAGGTTGAATTAGCTTGCATTCCCACCAGCAGTGTACTAGGGATATTTTTTCTCCACATCCTTGCCAGCATTTGTTGTTGTTGGTTTTTTGATGTGTGCCATTCTTACTGGTATAAGGTGGTACCTCATTGTGGTCTTAATTTGCATTTTCCTGATTATGAGGGATGTTGAGCATTTTCTCATATGCCTGTTGGCCATGTGTATGTCCTCTTTGGAGAAGTGTCTTTTAAGTTCTTCTGCCCATTTTTTGATTGGTATTTTTACTTTATTTTTCTTGAGTCTTATGAGTTTTTTATATATCTTTGTGATCAGACCATTGTCCGTTGTGTGGAGCACAAAGATTTTTTTTCCTATTTGATGGGGTTTCTTTTTGTTTTGTTTAATGTTTACTGTGCTATACAGAAGCTTTTTATCTTGATGTAGTCCCATCTCTTTATTTTTTCTCTCATTTTTATTGCTTTGGGGACTGCCACCTTGAATGTGCTATTGAGATTTACAGATTCATTGCAATACCAATAAAAATCTCAATGAAATTCTTTAAGGAATTAGACCAAATATTGATGAAATTCATATGGAGACACAAAAAACCTGATTAGCCAAAGCTACTAAAAAAATGGAGAATGAAGGTATCACACTCCCAGACTTCAAACTCTACTACAAAGCAATAGTAATTAAAACAGCTTGGTACTGGAACAAAGACAGACACACAGACCAATGGAACCCTATAGAAAGCACAGAAGTAAAACCACACAACTGTGGACAACTTATCTTTGACAAAGGAACAAAGAATTTGCAATGGGACAAAGACAGTTTATTCAATAAATGGTGCTGGCAAAACTGGTCTACCTATGCAAAAAAATGAAACTGGCCCACTACCTCACAAAAATCAACTCAAGACGGATAAGAGACCTAAATGTAAGACCCAAAACTATAAAATATATAGATGAAAACATAGGTAAAACACTGCAAGACTTACTTCTTAAAGGGGAAATTTTGTAAACTGAAACCACTATACTTATGTAAAATAACTTCTGGGCAAAAACAAAGATGGACATTATGTAATGATAAAGGATCTGTCTGTCTATAGGTACATGTATCCAACAGCAATACTGAGGTATATAAAGTTAATATTACAAATCTGAAGGGAGAAATTGACAGCAACCTAAAAATAATAGGGGCATTTAAAACCTCGCTTACAACAATCTACAGATAATCCAGAAAGAAAATTACTAAACTGAAAATGACCTTAAACTGGATGAGATGGACACAATAGATATTTACAAAACATTCTACCTCCAAACACCAGAATGCACGTATATTTTTCAAATACTCATGGAACATTCTGAAGGATAGACCATGATGAAACATTCTTAAGAATAGAATAATGAGAGTATTCTCAAAAAGAGAGCATAGACACAAAAGAATTTTGAATAAATTTATAAAAAACTGAAATCATATCAAACATGTTTTTTTGATCATAGAGATGTAAAACTAGAAGTTCACGAAAGAGAAAGGGAAAACCACAACATTCTATTAAACTATAATTAATCAAATTGGAAATGAAAGGAGAAAACAGTAATTGGAGATGAAGAAAAATAAATGATACAACTTATCAGAATTTTTGGGATGAAGTAAATACAAAGTAAGTTTATAGTAATGCAGAACTACCTAAGGGGGCAAATAGAAAATCACAAATAAAAACAAAAACAAAGAAACAAGTCTTGCACCTAAATGAATTAGAAAAGTAAAAGTAAAATGAAAAGTCACTAGCTGGAAGAGATAATAAAAATTATAGCAGAAACTAAAGAAATAGCTATCAAACACAATTAAAAGATCAACAAAATCAAGACTTAGTTCTTTTTAAAGATTTACAAAACAGACCCGACTTTGTAAGGTTCACAAAGGATAGAAGTAGACATTTTACAGTGCACTTAATGTAGTATATATACATAATTATTTTCCGTAATGTACCTCTGCAAGTTACATAATATTATAATGCAATGTTACATTAGTTAAAAAAAGAAGGTCATTTAATATTAAAAAAGAAAGCTTCATGTAACTAAAATACAACGTCATATGGAATGGAACACAGGGCTAGTCTTAAGTACCTAATGAGGCAGAATTTCAACTATTTAAATAACATCAAGTTTTATCAAACACTGAGTATGTACTTTTGCTTACAACTGCTTCTATCATGGAATTTACTTTACAGAAGTGTGGTATGAAGCAAGTGCCAAGTAAATTACAAGATCTGCATGAAGAAAATACTATCTTTTACTGTTTTCCAAAATAAAATTGTAATCCAAGAAGTTCATCAAGTCAGTTAAAATAAAATTTTCTCTGTTCAGTAAGGGCAAATGAGACTTTCTGATTTGAATGTTATGTATACACACTGGAACACTATTCAGCTATAAAAAAAAAAAAATAGATGAACTGCCATTTGAAAAATGTCGATGGACCCAAAGCACACTGTGTTTAGTGAAATAAGTCAGGAGACGAATACCATATGATTTCACTCATATGTGGTATATAGAGAAAACAAACAAATGGATGAACTAAATTGAAAAAATAAACTTTTAAACTATAAGCACAAATTAGTGGTTACTAGAAGGGGAGGGTGAAGGAGGAGTGAGTAAATCAGTGGAAAGGGGTCAATTACATGTTGAAGGATGTAATTAAACTTTTGTTTAATGTATAATACACAGTTTTTTTATAATGATATACACCTAAAACATGTTATAATGCATATTACTTCAATTAAAAATATTTATAAAAATAAAGTAAATCTTTTCAGTTTAGGCAAGATTCCTTTTTATTCCAATTGCCTCTTTTCTGTAGGTTGTTAATACAATGAGTCTTAGTGGACCTGCATCAAAATTGCCTGATGGTGTTATACAAAATAATAAAGCTTCAAGTCAATGGAATTGCAGGTCAGTAAACAGTATTCTGCATAATCTTCTTGGGTGATTCTGATTCATACTCCTCCTTGGCAAGCACTGATTTGTGTTTTTCCACTTGATAAGCAAGACTCTCCTTCCTTTTTCCACTATCATTTTCATGATGTAAATTATAACTATTAATAATTATTGAACATTTATTATTTATTTACACCATTTGTCCCTCACAACTAGTTATGATTCTGTTATTATATATATATACATATCTATGTATATATATTTTTTGAAGATATGAGATTCCAGGTACAGAGTGATTTGGTTGCTTAATGTCATCTATAAAGTTCTGAATTTTGCATCAAAACACATGTTCTTAAGCATGATGCTTCTTTTGCCACTACATATTCCTATTTCTTTTTTAATTAGCTAAAAATGAAATACTCCCTGGTCTGAGATAACCATTTAGCTTGAACCAACTCAAATACACTTCAAATTGTGTAATTATTTGTTAATAGAAGGTCAGTGGATTTTCCAACAGACATTTTCCATCTAGATGGTTGGGTTAAACTCTTATGTTTCAATACCTATCTTTAATTGGTTTAGATTTTCAAAGTGTATTCCTTTCAACATATGGTGCAATCATTAGTAAATACAGATTTAGGGCTATTATGAAAAGTTTGGCTAAATTGCCTAGCAGTTTGAAGAAAATCTGAAATATGAAAGCCTTTTTAGACCTCATCTATGATATGAGCTAGCAAGACTATTATCACCTGATAATGCATTTCTAGGTGAGCTAAGTTTGCCAAAGGCCATTGCATCCTGTGGTGATGATGGCTGGTAGCTGCAGTGCCCACTGAGCAGCCTTGAGAGAAATTGGCCTAGATCACGCATAGAGCAACACAATTAATGTGCTTGTTCTGAGAAAAACAGGGAGAATACAACCTTTCATGGTCTCACTTAAGAAATATTTTCCCCCTGGTTAAACATCCCCCAGAAAGCATCTTTCACAATGTATGAAATCCAAGAGCTACTTCTGACAAATACCTGGCCCCACAGTATACCAGGAGACTCTAGGTATAGTGGAGTGAACAAGCTCAGACATGGATGATGTCACCCTCTAGTCCTACCACCTGTTTATTGAGTTGGAAGCACAAGCTTGTTTGTCTTTATCACTGCCCAAACTGTTCTTCCTCTAGTATTTTTCTTGGCTGACTCATTCTGCTATGTCCTCGCTGTGTAGTGTATGATTGTAACTGGAATTCCAATGGCTCTTGTTTTACGTCCAAACAGTTCTAGTTTCCCCTTACCATATGGTCATCCTGATGTTACCATTTGCCTCAATCATCCTTTTTGTAGCTGCTTGAACATCTTAATTGATCTCATGAGCTATGTTAGGGATTTATAACAGACATCAGTATAATTCATCTCACACACACGGTCTGAGTCTTGTTTCTGATTGGATGTGTGTTACATATACATAGATATTTATAATTCTCTAAAACTTAAGTTTCACCTTAGTGATAACGCAAATGAGCTTTCAAGGACTACAGCTCACCAGAGGAAACAATTGCCTGTGTCCCCTTGTCTGATGTTCTTTCACTGTATTATGTAAGCATTGTTCTCTTTATATGGTAAACAATCTCAGTTTTAAAAGTTTTAAGGAGTAAACAGTGATTCTTACTTAACCAGGCAGAATACTGTTTTTCTTACTCATTTTCTTACTCATACTGGAAATCATTAAATAATATAGAATAATGAATACTTTTAATTCTAATTGCATTGGATTTCTCCTTCTTTATCAATGATTTCACATTTCTTCTAAAGTCTGTCATTCATTCGGTTATTCCTCTAATATTATTGTAAATTCGCCAAAGCAGATGTCTACAGATATATAAACCACTCCCTCACGTCCCTATACCTCCCTCCACTCCATATACACACTCATGTAAATCTAATAGGGTGAAATCTAGTACTACAGACTGAAAGGATAATAAGGGATTAAAAAAAATTACATGTGATATTCTAGACTCTGACAAATGAATGTCTAAGTCACTTTCTGTGGGAAAGGTCATCAGTAAGGTTATTTTTTAGTATCTGGGAATTGAGCCTGTTTTCTGAGAAATTATTAAGTAGACAACTCAATCTTTGGTACCATTAGGTACCACAATCTTTTGTGCCTTCTAATTCTATATCCTCTATGAAAGCAGGAATTACACCTGTGTGTTTTCAACTTTCTTCACTCATACACCACAGGTATTATCAGAACGTATACCTTACTCAGATGCATTTACTTTTGAAAATTGACTTATATTTGTACAAGAGTATTTATCCTGAGGCAGAATTTTGAAGAAATTCTAATGATTATGACAATTTGGGGTGGGGGTCGTTGGAGAATTGATCTGGTTAGTTAATATCATATGCCTGAGCTTACATCTCTTGTGATTGGTGCTTTACAGAGTATCAGGCTGACTTCCCAACTCTGCCTACAGGGAGAAGTACTGGGCCTTTTACAGTCTGAAGCTGGAACTCTCCAAGGAGAAAAATAGAACATTGAATGTCCTAAATAAATAATATCAAAATGAATCTGAGGCAGCATGAAGCCCAGAGCTTTTGTTCTTGTGGTGGTAGCCTATTAGGAAATCTCAGTAAATAAATCACTCTCAATATGCTATAGTCCATAAAAGTCTATTTGGTATACCTGTGAAATTTTATTCAGAAAATCAGGGGACCAAAAATTATACATTATGCATGCCATGTTTTACTTATTTATATAGTTTGACATGTTTCACATAAGTTGCTTAATTTGAGTAAATGAGTGAAAGCATACACTGGAGCATATCCTTGATTGCATGGCTTTCTCAGATTACTTAACCTCTCTGTGCCTCAGTTTCCTAACTTGTAAAACAACACTGTTCTGAAATGGTTGAACACTATAAGTATGGTCTCCACACAAATAGACCGTTTTTTTTCCAAGATATCCTGAATGGGCTTTAATACATATATTTCAGCTTGATACCAAACAAGTTCCTTGGGTCCCAGAAACAACTGTTAATCTTAAAGCACACAGGTTACTAGATTTTGGGACTGCTCCAAATAACCTTTTCATGGGAGAAACCTAACTTAAGGCAGAGCAAACATTTGGGTTTTGTCATAAGAAGTATTCTCCATGTTGTGTGATGCTGACCCATTCTCTCCAGACACATGAGCTCCTATTGCATTCCTTGAACAGAATATGCAACCCTGGGTTGTTTCATTTACTTTAGAATTTATAGGCATGAGAATTTTCCATATGTATATCATTCAATTTGGCTTTTCCCCTTACTATTCTTATGTTAATATGTGGGCTAGTCTAACCCAGGAACAACTATGAAATGTAGAGAAATGTTCCCCTGAGCCTCTCAGCACCCATTATAACTAGGCTTACCTCCAGGCTGTGATTTCCACAGGGGACCACCAGATCAATTCTTTTATCTTGAGAGGCAAAATTATTTGGGTTGCATGAATCAAATTGTGATTCTACTCCTTATGAATTCTGGATTTATGATAAAAACACTGAACTTCTTAGTTACTACTTTAAAATGTGAGTGATATGAATCTGGGTAGATTTTCATGTGGACTATAAATAGAATAATAAATGTGCATAGCACATGTGGTGTTGGATAAAGTGGACTTTCACCAGGTGTCATTTTCCTTTATAATATCCATGTGTGTGACAAGGATTAATCTTTCTCTAAATGAATATTAAATCCACAGTTACAGAATGCCAAAAGATAATGCTATTGCTATGAGTACAATTCTTTTAAAACAGAAAAACTGAACTAAAGTTTACATAACTGAGTAAGTGACATAGAATTAAGACTTAAATGAAACAGAAAAGAAGTCTTGTATGAGAAATTTATAGGACATTTGAGAAATCAGTTTGAAAGATGCCAAGTGGTAAAGGATGAGAAAAGGGTCATTAAAATACTCACAGGAAGCTAAAAATAAAGAAAAGATGAAAAGGTACATGGTGTTTAAAAGTGAAGAAGTGTTTCATCCTAAACTTAAGGTCCTGTGAAAAATCTTTTGGGGACCACAAAGATTTAGATAGCAATCCAAGTCTTTTTTTTTAAAGATTTATTTATTTATGTATACAAGAAATGGGGTACAGGCCAGAGTTGTTGGGGTGGGGGGTGAGAGGTTCACCAGAGACATTGCCAGGAACAGAACAGGCAGATCAACAGAAATACACTGCCGAGGGCAGCAGCGGGCAAGGCAGGAGAGGTCTGTCGTGCCATGTGGATCACGTCCTTGGCTGGCAGCAGGGATCGAACTCGTGATGCAATGACTGTGGTCTGCTTTATAGTGTGTTCCTTAACCTACTGCGCCACCAGGAAGGCTCACAATCCAACTCTTAATGATCTTATAGTCTGTAGCTTGAGCAGGATTTGAAATCATTCCAATTGGTGGACTTCTTTTAAGAATGGATTAACTAAAAGGTGACTATTATTAAAGGATGCATCATTGGGCAATGAAGGCACTTAAGATACCAGACAGGGCAGAGATTAAAACTGAGACTTGGCTAATAAAGCCCTCAAGGAGACCCAGAAGCCCTGCAGATGACAAGGACAAAAAGATGGACAGTGCCATGACTGGAGGGGGTGATCTTCAAAAGAACTAAAGATTTTAAATAAAAACAAAGGAACAATGATTGGGTAGCAGCAGGATTCATTCCCACAGAGGTGATAATTGAAGTTGAGACTGAATGAGATTGCCAAGGGCTAGAACAGAGAAGAGGACTAGAAGGATGAAATCTTCAGGCCAGTATAAACTATAGAAGTAGTCCCTTTTGTTTTATTTTTATTAACGTTTTTTGTTCAGTGGAGCAGATAGTGATGGGCACTAAGCCTGGGTGTTACATGAGGCAGGTGCTTTGGCATAACTATTTGTTGAAGGGCAGTTACCTACTTATTTGTCTAATATCACTACATTCTCCTTGCTTATGATAGGGGGGAATCTGTATTTGTTCCCTATGATGACAGAAGCTACTAGATATTTAGTATTAATGGTTTTTCTAGTTTCTAAATTCATAACAGCTTATCATTCACTGAAAGAGTAGCATTGTCTTGAACAAAGTCTTTGCCTTGGACATTTATCAGTAAAGAACAGGATTCAGTGCTGAGAAAGGAGATCTAGATAAAGAATTCTGTCAAGGTAAGGTAGAGCTGTTTTTGTAACAAATATATATAATTAGTATGACACTCCCAGTCCATAAAAATATTTTGAGTTTTGAGTATCTATCAATTGCTGTCTTCATATTGATGGCTAAATAGTAAACTACTAATTCTATCATGATTCAGACATTGAAAATTTTTCTCAATACTGAAGCTGGAATTTTAGTAGGTTATCTAGTGCTTTTATGTTAGTGATGTTGTTTTTGAAGTCAGTGGGTTTCGAAAGCAGGATTCTTGGGTTCACTCTGGAAAGGTTTTACCAGCTCTCCCTGTTCAGTGGCACATGGTTAGTTTCCCAGGTGAGTTTCTCCAGGTGGTAGTTATTTTTAAAGAGCAGGTTTATTAGTGAAAGGGGCAGAAGAGTAAGTGACACTAGCATAAACACATATATGCATAAAAAGGGACAGGTTTGCTGAGAGAGGCCTGCATGGTTGCAGGCTGGTGCCTTAAGGAGAGTTGCCTCCACTAAGGGAGGTCAGTGTAAAGAAGCCCTGTCATGATAAAGGTCACAGGCAGACAGGAAGGCTGTTGCTTTGCAGAGGAAAGAGTTGGTGAAAAGTACCTGCATAGTAATGTAACAGGGTGGTCCCAGGAAAAGGGGAAGTTCCCAAAATCCTGGTTCCACCCTAAGTGGGTGGAGCTGAGGAGGATAAGAATTTCTGCAGAGAAAAAAGAAAAAAAGAAGGGAAGATGGAGAACAGCAAGGAGACCTGGATGGGGCACGTGGAGCAGAGGAACATGTGAAGAAACTGTGCTTGCTTTTTGGTCTTGGACTGGT
>JAGFMF010011870.1:0-41471 GCA_019455555.1 Galemys pyrenaicus | reverse complement strand
ACTTAGTAACTATATTCTTTGTTCTTTCTTTATTGTACCCTAGTTGTATTAAAGTTCCTTTCCATTAAAGGTTTTGTATGTTTGACTTAATGCGGCGGATGGCAGAACCCATTCAGAGAGGGCAGGCTTGGGGGTTCTGAGTGCTCCTCTCCCTGCCCTGTAACAGTAACAGGTTGGTGGAAGGATAGCTGCCCCATGTCAGTGAAGAGACTTCACTGATATAGTCTTCTTTTCTTTGGGAGGGGCTCATTCCTTCATGGAGTGGCTTACTTGTTTAAACTATGTAGAATTTGAAAGGGACTCCATAATAGGCTCTGGAGATACTACAATGGGTTCCAGAGATAAGAGTTCAATCTCCCTATCTTTACTTTTGTTCTGAACTCTGCACACCCCCAATAGCAGTCTGTTACCTATCTGGGTGTTGTACTTCCTGGTCTGAGTGAGGATGCCTAAGGGTCTTTGTTTCTATAGTGGAGTTAATGGCTGTTAACCCCTTCTACCCTGACCTCCTCCTTGTGTGATCAGGTCTCTGGTCTTATAGCACCTCCTTTCCAGCTTCTCTATTCTTATCCTCTATCATTACCACAGAAAGGAACCACTAGTATGCCCACAACCATCTTCCATGAGGGATACCTTGTTGCTCAAAGTTCATTTAAGGAATGAAGATTTTGCTACAATTGAAGAAATTCTATATGTGTTTTAAAAGTTTTTCTATAGCTAGAGATAGTTTAACAACTATTGAGTGGGCAGAAAACACCCAATGTTATATGAAGGGCTTTACAGCGGTTATTTTAAGTAAAAACAATTCTAGGAGTTATTTTATTATTGGTATAAGATGACCCTAACTAAGATACTTTAGAGAGTGAAAAGGAAAAGTTATTAATAATTTTGCAGGTTTTTATGGCCCCCTAATTATATTCTTATCTAATTCTGTAGAAACTGAAACTCAGAGTTTGTAAAAATAGTCATAGTCAGTAAAATGGGCATAATTTAGTATTTTTAGCAGTATATAAAATTCAAATGTGAAAAAGCTTAATTTATGTCTTTTTTTCTCTGGTGGTTAATTTAGTACTTTAATTATAAGGAAAACACGTAATCTTGGAAATGAGTCATTTCCAGTTTAAAACTGACTTGAACCCACTCAGTTGAGGATTTCCCATCTTTTCCATCTGTTGTTTCTCCCATTCTCCCCAAATCCCAACAAGACTGAGGTATCACTCTGGCACTGTAAAAAGGTAACTTGTTAAGTTCTACTGAAGCACACTGGTTTATGCTGCGGCCTTTGAGAATAAGTATCTGTTTCTCCACTCCAGCTGCTAAATTAAGCAGATTCCATTTTCTTCATTGGTTAACACCTTGCCTTCTTCCCAAGACCCTCAGAGTCTTTTGTCATTAAACCGGGATGGCAGTAGGATTCATGGCTCACTTTTGTTCTCCATGGCTCTCTAGGATCAGAGTAGGCCTCTGTTACACTACATTATAGAACACTGGATCCTATTAGATTGCTCTCAAGGGTCCCAGATAGAGAGCTAGCCATCATTGTTTCTGTGAGGCATAAAGTCTACTTCGATTCACTCAAGCTGAATATGGGAAGACAACTTACATTTCTGCTTCTCCCTAAATCTAAATTAGAGTTCTTGAACTATATCTATTGCATTAGACTCTCCTATTAGATCAAAACATGAAAAATAATGATATTTCTTCAGAGAGTCATTGTTATTCTATGAGTTTTTATACTCCTTCCCAGGGGACAACTTAGTCCTACCTTTCCCCAAACTTAGGGAAAGGAGCCTTTTGAAACCATGGAAAGTTACTCTTGATGTTGGAAATCAAAAATACCAGCTATCCCTAAAACTGCAATAGCAACCTCTGGCAACAAGAGAAAGATTACTACTTTGGGATTTGGTTGGATCCCAGAATTTACTGAGACAAGAGATATATACATATTTCTAGCAAATCTAATGAGGTCCGTGTGGAGAAATTGCTACATTGGAGTCATTTTTAATTCTGCCAAAGAATGTAATCGGGCTCTAAGAACAAGAGTCTGTGTGAGATGAGTACCATGGGAGTCAAGAACGGAAATTCCTCTGGGGAAGGTGTAATCTCTGAGGATTCCATGAAAATGCCCCTTTAAAAAAAGGGTCTATTTTCAGACCCTACAGGCTCTTAGATCACACTATTATCAACTAAATTAGAACTTCCATTGGTTTATTTCTTTATCTCTGCTTACAGCCCAGGTGTCTAAAATAATAACAAGAAGACAGAAAGTAAACAAACAAGTAGAAACAAAAGATGCCACCCTCCCCTCCCCTCCCCTCTCCTCCCCTCCCCTTCCCTTCCCTTCCCTTCCCTTCCCTCCCCTCCCCCTCCTCCCCTTCCCTTCCCTTCCCTTCTCTTCCTTCCCTTCTCTCTGTATAGATCAAATTTGATGATATTTTCATTTCAAGAGAACTTAAGGCAAAAGTCATGTTAAATGCCAAGCCAAAACAAAATAAGAAAATGGACCTGCTTTGATGCCGAAGTGTGCATTTGAAAAGGAACAATAAAAATTTTTGAGAACCTGTATCTGAAAATATGCTCAATGAGCCAAAAAACTCTATCAAAACCTGATCAACTATTAATGAGCATCAAATAAAATATTACTCCAGAATGGAAAAAAATGTGAATCCAAAATCAACACAGTTGTGATTTGATTGCATTCTAAGTTATGCTTTTTAACATATAGACTACATATGGTGATGATGGTGGAGTTTAGCATCAAGGAAGTTTTAAGAATTGACACACAAAGAAAATTTAGAGTCCAACATCAATCAACACAGGTCTCAATTGAAACTGATAAGATATCCATTTTTGCACTACATGACAATTAGTTCCAGAAAGTCTACCATTCCATTCAATTTCTTATGACCAAAGCACTGACATCTTTCTGAAATTGTTTTATAATATAAATTTGATATTTAAAATTATTTTTTTTGATAAGCATGTTCAAATTGTCAGACACCATTAACAGAGAGTATATACCTAAACATGGGACCCACTTTATATCCATGAAGATTCCTTCTCTTTTTAGTGTGACCTCAGGGAACATTTTGCTTTTTCCACTCTGGTGCCATCTCTTATTCATGCTTGTAATTTTTCTCCTTAAAGCTTGGTTGTGAAGTGGAACACATACTCCCTTGCTTCAGTGAAGCCATGATTCCGTGGAAGAAAATTCTGGATATGTCTGAATCTTACTTTATATAAAAGAATAGGAAACAAGAATGAGTGCACAATAACACACATACTTTTTCTATTTGCATGGTTATATGTAGCTAGAGCTTTCTAAAGCAGTTGTTAATTTAATTTATAATGTCTAGCTTCCTTTTAAATGTTTAGTAGAGAAATCAACGCCAGATAAAATTTCAAGTCCTAGAATTAATATCATTAACTCTGTGACCTTCATAACATTCCTTAATTTTTCTGAACTTTAATTTTCTTTAGTAAACCTGACACAAATAATAATGTGCAACTCACAAAGTTATAATTAAATTAACTGAGAAAAGTCACTGGAAAATAGTAGGGTTTCAATGAATGGTGCTGTTATTTCTTACCATTTTTTTAAAAGAATAGAAGGAAAAAAATGGAACAGAGGAAAAGGTAAGCCAAAAAATTTGAACTTTCATTTCCTTGCCATTCCTTTTCCTAATACTTTTCCTAAATGGACTATCCTTTCTCAATTCCCATGTGTTATATATATTTTCAAGAATCTGTTTTGGTTACACAGACATACAAGAAAGTATACACAGAGTATGCAAAAGGTCTACTTTCTGTCTGGAATAAAATATATAGCAGGCACACTGGCTAGTGCTGTTAAATTATGACTATAATGTGTAGCATTCAAAGAATGAGAATTCAGTTTTATATAGACAAGTTTTTTTCTTTCTTTTTTTATTTATTTTTCTTTTGGAAACTTCTTTTCTATTTGTGACTAACCTTAATACTAAAGAAACTTATGCTTTCCAATAAAATGTGTGCAAATGGATTAATCAATATTCTTTTAGTTCATTTGTTTAATATTGTTACATAAATGTACTGGTCTGGCAAGCCATACCAAAAGACCAGTGCTGACTCCAACTATCCTCCAACTTTTTTTCCAGTCATAATCTGTGGAACTGTTTTTTTCTGTAATCCTGTCTTCCTAAACCAACCAAAATTGTTGTTTGGGCTTAATTCCATATTGACCTACAACCATGAACTCCCAGATTTGTCAGAATTATTCCAATGAGATGGAGGCCTGTAAACCACCTGGTCAACCTGTACCTGCAAGCCTCCTACATGTACCTCTCTGGGCTGGCACTTAGACCATGATGGTGTGGCCCAGGGGATCGGGGATAACTTCTTCTGTCAGTTGGCTGATGTACTAGGCTTCCAGGTGTTTCTTGAAGATGCAAAGTCAGTGTGGTGGACACACCTCTTCCAGGATGTCTAGATGAGTGTCATGAAGCCATCCCAGGCTGGGTAGGTTCATGGTCAGTTCTTACAGATGAAAAGAGAATTTGGAGCAGTTAGTAGATTTTGCAGTGCTTTAATGCTGAGATGGGATCATTCACACAGGCAGGCAGACAGAGCAAGAGAGAGAGAGCCTTCAACACTCAGAGAGGCAGAATAGCAACTCCATGGCTTGGCTCCCATTACTATGTTAAGTGTTCATAGCCTTCTGTTGTTTGCTAGATGTAATGATGGTGAAAAACATAAAAATTCTTGTGTGGAAGGCAAAAATAACCTAATTTATCCATTTTCCTTACAGTAGGGTAAAATCCTGCAGGCCTGGGAGGTCGTAGTGATCCTGAGAAGAATCTGAATCACGTTCTTTTGGGCGTGAATATCCTGGGTTCTACCTGTGCAGATCTCCATTTCTGTGAATTCCTGGAGAGCCATTTCCTCCAGGAAAAGGTAAAACTCCTCAAAAAGATTGGGAACCACCTGACTAATCTCTGCAGCTGCCGCCCCCTGGTCTGGTCTGGGTAAGTAATTCTATATAAGCTCACCCTCAAACATGACTAGACACCCAGAGGCCTTCAAGCGCTCGAGTGTCAAGGACTTCTGCCTGTGTGTCTCCCTGGTGCCCTTTTCCCTGTGTACCAGTAGAAGACAATAAAGCTTTTAGCAGCCAGAAATTATTTTCAAAAATCAATGCTGATGGAAACAAAAAGTTAGCTTTTAGGAAGGCCACTGAAATGGAAAATCAGAAATATTGTTGTGTATAACTAACTTCCTTTTCCATTTTATTAAGGGGTCCCTTTGTCTTGATAAAGGGGGCAAAATAGAAGTTGCAGAATGACAATCGTTTAAAGACATGAATCCTATTTCTGTTTAACTGTGGAAGTTTGAGACAGCAGTTTTGGATGGGAATGAACTTTTTCTTTTTTTTAACATTTATTGACTTCATTGGATCAGTATTGATTGATAGCACCTAGTGGGTCTGATGATGAACTGCTAAGAAAGCACTTAGCATTCCAAGACTTTATACTCATAATATTTGCTCAATAGTGTTTTTTTTTAGCTCAGTATACTTGAATAACTTTTTTATATAATTTCAATAATTCATTTGAAATATGTTCGTATAATGTTCTATAGTGAGCATTTTAAAATCACTAATATGGAACCAGAAGACAGACTTGAATTTAATCTCCATTTTTGACACTACATTATTACCCATCTCTTTTGGTAGTTTTTGAGCATTGTAAAATGAGAGTTCCATCTCCTTGGCTGATTAGTTGAGTGAAATAAATGTAACGGTGTTTGAAAATGTCCAACATGAAATCTAACAAAATAGTCATTTAATTAAAAAAAAAAGCCCTTCTTAATAAAGCATCTCAAAAACAGAGTTGCATATGGCTATCTATCTATATATCTATATCTATATATATATATTTTTTTAGGCCCGTTACCCTAGCTCTTTAAAGTTGCTTGAGATCAAAGGCAAAATGTGATAACCATGATGCTTGGGGCACTGTGTGAAGTGGAACGAGAGCAGGAACACTTGCTTCCTCCTAAATTATATGTGTGATCTTAGGAAATGACATTCTGAACCTGAGTCCCAGTTCCTCATCCTAAAAGGACATTAATATGCTATCACAAAATTGCTGTTTGAGTTAAATAATGGAGTACTCATCATAAAATCAGGTGATGAAAAATGGCTACATTATAACTGGTAAGTATGAATGATACACTCCCTTAATTCATACTAAACCCCTATGATAACATTACCTTTAATCAGGCTTTCCTTTTCAAATATTCTTTTACACGTACTATCTCATTTTATTTCACATTTGACATGAAGACAAGATATTTTATTTTTATATATGAGAAACTTGTAAAACTTAAGTTTCTTCATGTCACACAGTACAGTAAACTTCAGATCTAGGCCCCGAAACCAAGGGTTAAACTTTCCATTCTTGGTGCATATTATAAGAGTATATCTCATATAGTTTTGTTCATTTATGTAGTTTTAGGCCAGAAATCCTCTGAATTTAAAAAAAAATACCAAAGGAATCTTTTAAAATAGTTCCTTCAAAATTTGGTATCTTATTTTGATTAAGAATGATTCTGAAATTTCATGAACTATTTTTTTACTTGTGTTTAGTGAGTTATTGAAACTGAATTTGACAATTTGATTTTATTCAGTGGAAAAAGTATAACTTTTAAGATAGAATAAGATTTTCAAACTATATTTTGTATTTTTACAATAGAAAATTGAATGTTCTTGTATTTTTCCACTGCAGGTAAATTTGATATTCAAAAGAATGAGAAGACTAATGGTTCTGATTAGAGTGAAGCAGAAAGTGAGGAGGATGTGTGAACTTCCCCACACAGACATTTAGCCAGATAATTTCAGCTTGGATGTCTGTTACTTTATTTTATTTAAAACAAAATTGGCTCTATTTCTGGAAATCCATGTCTTAACTGTGTACTTCACTCTTTACCTAAACTAATGCAATTTTTATACACCTATGATCAAATTAGAAAGGTAGCTACACATAAAGCATGGATTTTCAGCCACACTCTGCTCCTTAATATCTAACATTATCTGAGCCTTACAGGTGTCTCCATATTCATTTCTATGTGTTTGAATCAATAGACATTGTTGACATTGTTTGAATGCATTTAGTTCATCATTCTTAAAAATGTTGTCCATTTAAAAAGCTTTATAAGAAGTAGAACTAGTTAGTGATCAAAGATATTTGTGTGATGCTGGGCTAAGTTATCTAAGTTTCTGAGCAGAGGACAAAGTTAAAGATTGTCAGATTTCTTTGATCAGTAATCAGTCTTACACAATGCATTTTTTTCTTTGTAGTTTTTCATGAAACATACTTTGGTAGACCTCATGTGAACTTCAATTAAGAGCATTTTATTCAATAGATCTTTACTTCACTTTTCCATTTTCTTTATTGCAAAAATATTTATGGGAGATCGACTATTCTGAGTTCATCTCATCCAGTGCTTTCTAATTTTAGCATTAAACGTCTTTCACTCCAGGAAACACCTCAATTCCAAACAGACTGGGCTGGTTATTCACCTTCTTATTAATTTTGATGCCTATTATGTAATTTGATAATTAAAAATGTCACTTGATATTGAAAATGTAATTATTGTTAAACCTGTTGATAGTGATTTGATACATATCATAATTAACAGGCAGAGTCTAAGCCCCCTTTTCTTGAACACGGGAGTCCGTAGGGCCTTTCTGCACAATTTCTGAGGTTAAAAAATTAGAGACAATACAGTTCCCTTTACCTGGTTCTCTGTCTTGGGATATATACCTTTGGAGTCCTAAGTCACCATCTAAGAAGTCTGACTCTCCTAAGCTTATAAACCATATAGAAATGGGAGTGCTGTATCTTACTCCATCTCAAATCTTTGTGTTCCAGACAGGTGAGTATACAAAGTTCCCAGATGTTTCTACTTCAAGCCCACTGACTACAAACCTGTAAATTCTCAGCTGCCTTGGTGAACACAGTCAAGCACTGTGAGAAATAGGAGAAATGACAATTGCTCTTTTACACTACTAAGTTTATTACATATTGTACATATCTAGAACAATACCAGAAATACTATCCATTCTGTTACACTGAGAAAATATTTTCCAGGAAAACCAGTGCTCATTCAGGTCACTAAATAAATATGTAACAGATATTTATTAAGGGACTATCCCCTTATAAAATGAAAGGTATAATCCAACATGTAAGAATAACACAATTATAGTTAATAAATATGTATGTATCGAGTGACTATGTATTTGTTTTTCATGATAGATATATACCTATATGGGTATATATATTTAAAACATATATATGCAAATTTTATATAAATATATTATCTTAAAGTTTAATATATTGCTTTGGATTATTTTGGCTACACAAATATACAATTAAAAGAGGTTTTTTTTAAATAGTTACATAAAGAGAAAGGAGAAAAAGAATTGAAGGAACAAAGGAAGTAATAAGACAGGAAGGGAGAAAGGGAGAGAAGATTGGAGGAGGGAAGGATGACAGGAAGAAAGAAGGAAGGGAGGAAAAGAAACAGGAATCTCACACAGTTCTTGAGAATTTGAAAAAGCAGTAAAAAGATTCTGAAAAGAATAAAAATTATAGAATAGTTCTTGCAGTTTTCTAGAAGTTGGTTTGGATGTGAATTTTGTTAGCTCATTTCCCTTGAGCATTTGGCTTCTTTGGAATTAATTTAAATCATCAATGTGTCTGTACTTCTGCCACCACCAACTATCTGTTTTTTTCTTATTACTCTAGCTTCTGCTTACCCATTGTGTCTGTTTACTCATAGCTTTGGTTTAATAAGATTTCATGCATTCTTATGGCCTCTGAGTGTATCTTTTCAAGTTTTTCCATATATAACTTGGATTCAAATTTCCCAGAGAGGAAGTCTGATTAGTACGGTTAACGTCCATCACCCACATTGGTACAGATTGTCAAGTCACCTCATGCCTCATAAAGAATCACTGGCACATTTAGAGTGTTCCTCCCCAGGGACTGATGGACACTGGTCCAATCAGCTTTAATCAGAGAGAGCGGGCGATGGTCTGGAGGTTGTCACCCCTTATCCTTATACAGCTCCTTCAACAGTGAGCTGTTGTTTGGATAATTTCGCAAAAGAGGCTGTAGAAATGCTAAATTACAGGAACAATGTTGCTAGAACACAGGAAAACACAAATATCACTTCTTTATTTTATGTCTTTTTCTTGCCATCACCTCCTGAGCCATCATTATACTTGTATTACATTAAAAAAGTTGCCTTCCCCAAACTCACCTTAACGCTAGTAAGTAACACTTCTTTCTTTCTAACCTATTAATATTTTGCATAGTGGTCTAAGAATGAAAAAGCAATTTTACAATCTTAAGCTTCAATCTTTTCATCTTTGAAGAATCCATGTGTCTTAAATGCAATTTGAAAATATCCTTCAAAATACAGTTCTCAAGTTTTATCCCAAGAATACCTTTTTATGAAACCCTGTCCCCATTCTTACCAAATTACTTACCATTCACAAATAACAGCCTGAGCAGTGGTGTCTTTGTTGACAGTGTTTCCTTTTGAAAACCCATTTTTCTCTCCCTTCATCCTGAGCCAAAGAATTCTTTAAAGTCGATATCAAATGCCACTTCCTTTATGAAAACGTCTTGGAGTATCACATTTAGAAATGACTTTCACTTCTCTAGTATCATATGCTTGTTTAAGTGGCTATACTGTATAATTATATATAATTCTACTAGATTATAAGCCTCTTAAAGATAATAGATTTTTTTGCTCAAAGTTGTCTATGTTTGTCTCCATCTGAAAAATCTTTAATAAATCAATGTTCATTGCTTACAAAAAATAAACAGAGCATGATTTTCTTCTAGTTCATATACTTTGAATTTAAGAACATTCGTTAATTCAGACAAAATGAGGACTTTATCTAAAAAATAAATTAAAAGTTATCATAATCTGCTAATTTTTCCCCTTTAGTGGTACTGGAGATAATTTTCCTAAAACAGACCAGTTTCCCCATGCTTAAAAGTCCATTGTATTGTCCTCTTTTTTAAAAACATGTTTAATACAAAAGAAATTGATAGTTATTTGTATGACTGTCTTTTCATGAAAATTAATCCTTGTCAACAGAAAACATTTAAATTTGGAAGCTAGCAATATCTTTCATAAATGCATATGATTTTCTGACACACAATTTTCCAATGTTCTTATTTTTTTCACACAAAAATTTTATCACTTATTCCTTGCTGTTTTACAGTTTCTCAACCTTATTTTAGAATCTATTTTTTATATTGATTAGCTGATCTTTTCATCTTTTGATATTTTTTCCACACTTCTTGTTCATAGATTTATTTTACTCTTATGTGCTCTGTCTGTAAGTTCCTTCTTGCCAGTTTTAATGGTCCATAATTTCCAATGGAAAGTCTGCTGCCAGAACCTTCTTTCCTCTAGTGTTAATGGCTGCTCTTGAGAACCTGCCCTGCCCTCCATCATCTAATTTGAGTAGATGAGGGGGCAGACAAAACAGATGGTTGGCACAGGATGGGATGATTCACTGTTTGAAATCATGGTGAAACATTTTTGAAATTGGTGAGGGAGAGGGAAGCCTGACATTTGACAGAGCCATGTAAAAATTGCAGTATCCAGACGAAGTTCAGTTTAATTTTGACTGTTATTTTCCAGATGTACTGATCATATGATTACAATTTTAAGATTATATTGAGAATATACCTTTTCCCCAATGCACTGTAATCATTTCAGCAAAATAAGTTTATCAGAGAGTCAGTGTTAGAACTTTTCTTAAAAATTGTTTTGTTTCTCTAACTCATTTCTTTGTGCTTTTCATGATTTACTGAATATGTCATCTATTTCCAAACCTGGGAAGCTTATTTCTTTTGCATAATCTCTTTTCATGGCACATACCTGATTTCTTCATAACTTATGGATGCAATGGAACCTCAAACTATTGTGTAAAATAAGTAAGCAGTATATATGTTGTTTACATTCTATTTTTAATCTAGAGTTACAAATTTGTGGTGTGAAACTTATTGAAAGTACTTATATAATTAAAACTTTGTGATGATATAAAAAGAATGATGCAATAATAGAATTTAGAATGTAGATATATAGAACTTAAAATAAACTTTTAATTTGTAAATAATGGTTTCTTAGTTGAATAAAATAGACTGAAAGATAAAGTCACCAAAATTAGACTATTTTCTCCTTGGGGCACTATCATATCCAAAGGGTAAACACTGGATCTTGGAGTGTGAAAAACTTTAACTGCTGCAATGTTTTTTAGACTTCTAAAAGGTGACTTTACACAAAGAGAAACATAGAACTTCATGATATGAAAATTTTGTGGGATGGGAGATTAGAAAAAAATATTTTAAAAGGTTTCTAACAGTTATGTAATGAAAAACAGTTTGAAAAATACTTTTACAAGCAGATCTTTTTCATTCCAAAGCACTGACAAATAATGATGTTTTCTGATCAACCTTCCAAGTTATGTCTGTGTATCTGAAATTATAATTGCCTATCAAATTATATGTCAACCTTATATATTCAACATCAAATAACAGTCAACAAAATCATCAGTGTATTTGCATAAATTTTTCAAGGAAATATTTTGAAGTTAAAATATACTAAAAAACTATAAATGAAAGATATAAGAGTCATAAGGGAACATCTAATAGGCATTATTTAAGACATGATGCACAATGTTTTACATATAAGAAGGTTTTTAAAAGCTATTCTACATGATATCTTCATTCAAGGCATTTGCTAGTACTAAGGGTAGTTGTGAAAGGAGTTTTTCTTCCATGCACACGTCATTGTTAACATTAAAGTGGTAGCAAAATTAATTAATGTAAAAACAAAAAAAGACAAATGGAGGGAAACAAAGGAAATTGGGCAGTTGAGAACTGCAATTGTGTAAGCAAAAACATGTGCAAAATGCAAATAAACATGTTATGCTATTGTTTGATTTTTTTATTATATGCAAATACAGGTATTTTCATCAATTTTGGAAGTTAAGAAAGCAGTTTAAATATAAAGATGGTGAAAATGATAGGACCTTATGATTGTAAGAGAGAAATGAAGATAGAATCACTCTTTTTAGAGATATATCATTGGTGATGTACCAGAAATACAGTTTTACTAGAATGGCTGGTAAAAGTCAGTTATAAAGGAAGACAAATATTGACTCAGCTTTATCTATTGTCATCCTTACCCATAATATTCTGCATTTTGCTGATTTGTTTTTGTCCATTTCCATATGGTCAACAAAATAATGACATGATTATATTTTGTGTTATTATCAATATAATGCCTTAATTGATGTTTAGAAAATGTATGTGTTGTGTATGCTATACTGATATTTTTGTTTAACAAACTTGCATAGGAATGACCTAAAAGATAACCTATTCTTTTAATAAACTAGTGATATGGTGAGAAAAAATATAGATGATTGAGGATATAATGGGAGGTAAACAAGTTAATTTTAACACTGTCATTGACTGGAACTTCTACACAAAATATCAATCAAGTTAAATATACCCAGTAATTATACCCTAGGCATCTACCCCAAAAATTAAATAAAATAATAGAATGAAAGGAAGCTTTCACTCCCATGTATAATACAATGTATAATAGCCAACCTGTGGAAAAAAAACCTAAGTGCTAAGTGCTACAAAATAGATGAGTAAATCAAGAAAATGTGTTATATACAAACAATGAAGTATTACTGAGCAATCAAAAAAGGTAAACTAGTGTCATTTGTAGCAACATAGATGGAACTTGAAAGGGATAATGCTAAGTGAAGTAAGTTAGAAGGAGAAAGATAAATACTGTACGGTGTCATTTATATGTGGAATATAGAGAAATCAAACTAAGAATTAGATAAAGACAGCTTAAAAACTAACCATTGAAACTGAATATAGGACTGAAGAATCCAGAGGAGTAGAATGTGAGAAAAGGATGAAGATAAAGAAATAGGAAAGAATATAACTGTGCTGGAAGATTTTAAATGATTTGGTGGATGGTGTACTACGGGAGTAATACATTCAAGGCGAGGGTATCTATATTTCCAAAATATCTACTGTAAGCCAATGTTTGCACATTTAAAAAAAAAAAAAAAAAACTATTATCTTTCCAATTTGCCTCACATGGCTTTATAATTTTTGCACATTTAAAGAATTATAAAACTATAAAGAACAAGTGACATAGAGACTAAGTTAATCTTTAGATTTACATCAGCAAGCTAATAGGAGACCAAATAAGTATTTGCCTTTACTTTTTTGAGCACCATTTCTATTGCATAATTTATTATATTCTTCACATATCATATCTAATTTTCCTTGATTGTGCTATTTGGGGGGATATCATTGTTTCTTAGATTAATTTTAAAGCCAATGACATGACTTTGGTTAGGCAGCTTAAAATTTCATTTTTTGAATTTGTATATCATGTTTACAAATGATCATCTACTTCTCCAATTATATCAGTCATAAAGTGTTACCAGTTAATTTAAAATAACTATAATTAATATGCTAAGGAATCTAAGAGAAGGTTGAACTAATGATAATTGGATGGGATGCAAACTATAAGATAGAATTAGTTGGATATGTTAGAAATATAACCACATTAAGAGGGTTGAGGGAAGTCTTCAATGGTCTGATAAAAAACGTCAACAGAGCCCCGAAGAGCCATAGTAAGAGACACTGAACTTGAAGATAGGTCAACAGAAAATATTGAAATTGAAAAACAAAAATACTAGGGAAAAAAAAAAAGAGGAAAAGAAAAAAGAAACTAAAATCAGGACACATGATATATTAGATAATAAAAAGCATTCTAAAATATGGTCAGTTGATCACAGACATTAAGAAGAAGGCATAGGGTATAAGAAATAGTAAAAATATATAATGACCTAGGTTTTTTTCAGATTCAATGATATGAAGCCACAGATCAATAAAGTCAAAAGAATAACTGAATAAATTTTGAAACATCACTGTGTTTCAACAAAGCACATTCAAACTGCTTAAAACCAAAGAGACACAAAAAAAGCATCTTATAGAGAAAAAATAAAGTACTATATCTAGAGTGAAAAAAAAAATTACACCAGTTTTCTCTTTAGAAATCATGGAAACTAGAAGACAATAGATTGACAAATTTGAAATGTTAAAGAAACCAGAAATTCACTCAGAATTATATAACCAGAAAATATATCTTTTAAAAATAAAGAGAAATTGAAGACTCACAAAAAAGCAAAACTGAAGGAGTTTCATAGACAGGAAAATATTTCTAATAGAACTTTTAAAGCATTTTTCAAACAGAAACATTGAGATGAAAGCAGATGACAAAGGAAAATGAAAAACATTAAATTAGAACAAGTAAGTTAAAATCAAATTCATGATTTATCACTTTTAACTTATCTAAAGAATATCTAAATAAAGGGAAACTGGTAATTCATCAGTATTTGCTGTATAATTAAATTTGGAGGTATAACAAAAAAAAGAATAAAGAATGGGAAAGTAGAGAAGGAATATATAGTTAAGAAAATGTTACATTACAAATAAAGTGGCATAATGTTAGTTGAAGGCAGATTTCCACTGATTAAGATGTTTATTATAAACACTGAGAAACAGTAGAAAAATCCAAATAGGTGAATGAGTCAATTAAAAAATGAAGTAAAATTAGGAAAAAGTAAATTGACACAAAAAACAGCAAAAAAGAGTTTAAGATACAAAGAACACATGGACAAATTGAGACCAGCAAGATGATGTATATTAATTAATCTCTCAACATGGCATATAATAGCTTAATAATAAACTTGACAAATATGTTCAAAGACTGATAAAGAAATGAAATCAAGGAGATACAAATCACCAATTCTAGGAATGACAGAGGAGATATCTGTAGTAAGCCAAAACATTAATAGTGCAATAAGGGAATACTGTGAAAAACGTTCTGCCCATAGATTCAGGTGAAATAAACCAATTCTCTAAAAGATGTAAAGTACTGAAACTTATTGAACATGAGTACTCCTGTATTTTCTTTAAGAATAAAACCTTCTAACAATAAAACCTGAGATCCAAATTATTTTCATATATTTTACCAACATTTAATAAAAAAGTAACACAAATATTACAAAACTTTATGAAAAATGATCAAGAATGCAATGTTTCTCAGTTCATTTGTGATACAAAAAATCATAAGATTTTTACAGGTTAGAAAACTAAGGACACATGCTAACTAAGAGCGATGTGGTTTCTTAGTTGGATGTTAAAAGAGGAAAGTACACTTTAGATAAAGTGGAAATCTGAATAGAACCTAAAGTTTAGGTGATTGTATTCAATGTCAATGTAAAGGTTTGCATAAATACACCTTGTTTATAAGATATTAACATTAGAAGAAGCTGCATAAAAGATGTGACAACTCTCTGTACTATTTTTGCAACTCCTTTTTAAGTATGAAATTATTTCAATAATAATTTTAAAAATTGATTTAAGTTAATGTCCTGTACTTTTACAAAGCCTTTTGGACAAATATATTCTTACTCTGTTCAAATTACTGCCTGTTGTACAAATTTGTTCAGAATATCATTTTGTTATTATCAAACCATTTACTATGTTTTATATGGCTTAATAATAAAAGAGTATGAAATATTAAATTTTAAGAGATAAATATTTACCAAAAAAATCATCATTGAAGTATTTAAAAACAAAGTTACTTGGTTCAGTATCTTTATTTTGAATGACACTAATGAAAGTCTTTTGCTAGTTGGCTAGGTTACTTCTTGATTTTTGTTTGAAGTAATTTTAAAATTACTGTAAGGAACATATAAATAAATAAAATGTAGGATAAACTCATATAAGATATGTCATAGGAAGTAATTTAGTGGTAATAATTTTAATGATTATCATAAATTTTTAACTGATTAATTCAATCACAGCGATCAACACCCATTTTATTATATCCAAAATGCCAGGGGCATTTAATGGACCTGAATAAAAATGTTTCACTTGAACAAGTAATTCTAAAATAGATTATAACATATAAACAGTCTGAGTTATTTCTAGTTAACAATGCAATTTTAAAGTCTGAAAAACTGGAAATGAATTTTAATCAAACTTATTTTTTTAAAAGAGGTAGAGAGATAAGTTTTCAGAAATGTTCAATAACGGCCTAAACATCATATTGTTATCAAGAAAGTGAGAAGAAAAGCCATTTTCCCTCACTCCAGAATAGTTGTTTTCTTTATATAACTCCATGAAATATTAAAGAAAATAAATCAACAACAATCAAACAAAAGAAAACAAAACAATCAAGCAGATAAATGCAGAAGATAGAACATTCTGGGGGAAAGCTCATTTAAACAACTCATGAAAGAGAACTTACTAGATCACATGCTATAAAAGGGAATAACAATAAGAGACAGTGCTTGGTCTTGGGGTTGTACACAGATCATAGAAAATGTTAATATAGTGTATATAGTAGATGAGATGATTATTTAAATGAAATGGTAAGGATCAGTGATTTAAAAATCAAAAATACAGATGAATGTAGCATCTTTGCAATGTTTCTATGATCTAAAACTATATCAAAGAAAGTTTATTAGAAAAGAATCATGCATTGTGCATATGTGTGTTTTTGTACAAATATATAAGAAAATACATTAAACTATCAAAAGAATTAATTTGTGGTTAGTGAGAATATAATGTATGTAAAACTCTAGCTTTGCTTTACTGAATGTCATTAGCTTACACAATACCTCTCATTTCTGTAATAATAAGAGCATATTAATAAAATTAAAACAAAATTACTTTCATTACTCTAAAACATAATATTGAAAACCCTAAAAAAAAATCATCTGAATGCTTTTTTTATGGCTCATGCATCCAATCAAGAAAATGAAAATACTTCAGATTATCTATCCATATATAGCTCTAATTCAGTGCTTATTTAAATTAAAAAAAAAATTAGAATATACTTTTACTCTTTCATTCTACACTCCTGCTGATATGAACAAATTCATTGTAAAACAGTTTAGAAAAGTCAAGTTATAGATATCAGTGTTAAATATTTAAAGGTCTTAGAATGCAGCTGAATTATTCAATTATCTTGAGTAAACTGCTATCCTATTCTAAATATAAGTAGTTTAATGGATATGTTTACTAATATCAATCAAGAACTTTTGTGTTGGAATTATTATAGTAAATATTAGAAGCACTAGGAAAATACAGAATTTATTTCTCTTCTTATTCTTCTAAATGCTAATGTTAGTAATTCAAAATAAATTTTTAAAATATACTTTACATCAGTTTTGATAATTGTGATATATGTGATTTTAAGTCTTCTCCTATCTTTATATATTCTGTAGAAACAGTCTTAACTAGTAGCATATTAATACAGACATTTTTGTAATATACCATAATTGACATGAAAATTAGGATAAAAATATATTCTAACAAACAATGAAAATTTATATTCCATTTTTCTGACTCCAAAGTAGATGTGAAGTGTATACTGGATATACAATGCATTTCTCAATGTGTTGATTTAATACAAATCAACCACCAATTCTAACTTGTAAGAAAATGCAGTATTTTTTTCCCTCATAGTTGAAAACTTCAAGGCCTAGATAATATTTAACATCAAAAACAAGTTAATGATTTTATAATACAATCAACTGATCAATTCATAGAATCTTTCTTATCTGATCTTATTATTAGTGAAAAAAGAAAGTATTGTCTGTATTTGTTGCACTGCCACTGAAAGTATTCTGTGGAAGAAGCCATTCTACTTTCCCACACTTAACAGCATTTATTAGAATGAAAAGGAACAAGAAAGCCGCTAGCCTAGAGTCAAAGAAAAGACTCCAGATACAATTGCATTTAATAATATTTCATTTATAGTTGTAAAATATTCTATTTGGAAATTTGACATATATGGGTATTGGAAATGTTATTCTTTTTGCTCAGATTGGGTCTTAAATAGAATCTGCAGGTGATTATTTTATGTGTGGCCTAGATAAATATTTTAATGTACTCTTTGTTCTGAATTTTTCAAACTTATACCATGTGAAGATTTCCTGTATCTGATATAGGGCAGAAGGGGCACTAAAAATGGCCACAATTGCAAGAATATTCAGGCTCAGGGAACAACAACAATTGGATTTATTTGATATACCAGATTTAATGATTTACTGAGGCCTTCAGACCTAACCTGGAAGCAGTGTCTAGTGTTTTTCAGCCCTAAACAAAAACAGCTAAGATGGCATCTTCCCACCACTTAGGCTGCAGAGCTGCTCTCTGGAACAATAGGCCATTTGTCCAAAATGGCATATTCTTATCTCTGCCTACCTGGAGCATGCAAAATCTAGACTCTAGACCAGGTTCCAATGCACAAAGGCAACAGGAGATGCTCTCAGAGCTGCTAGGATGACCCAGCACCAGACAAACCACACTCAAGATAGCGGCTATAACATCTGAATGACCTGACAAAAGGCCACACTCATGCAGCTCAATGAGATGCCTGCCTCTGAGTCTTCACCTTCTCTGCCAGACTATAACAGCAGCAAAACACAATAGTTTCAATTGCTTAGCTACTTGCAAAGCCTCTGAACTTTACCTCTCTGAGGTTGGCTGCTGGAGGCCTCCACCTTAAGAGGCCCACAACAGTCTTCTAGAAGATCAGTGTAGGGGGGAGCAAAAATCTGCTGACCCCAAATGCTGAAGTTCTGAAACCCTGAATCCCAAAGACTAAATGAATCTGCTGTTGCTTTTGCAATCTCTTATATGTTTTGTATGTTGCTCTATCCCAAAATGTGTTACTTTTTAGCATTTTTCCTGGGGCTATCTATCCTCACCAGTAACCCCCTCCAGGGCCACCACTTGAAGTCTATGACTTCAGTCACTGGTTACTGTGACTTATTTCAAGTGGAAAAATAGGTATAATTTATTCTTTTCAATGGTATTTTATATATTACATTTTAAGATTTTGTTGGAAAACAATTTATATTTTTTTATTATTTGGAATAGATATTTTCGTAACTATGCTAAAGGTAAAAAATATAGATTCTTTCATATTAAACTGACTTCAACATTAAACAATTCAACATGGCTGGCTATATAGCTATTGAACCCTTGCTCAGCAAACCAACTGGAAACATTTAAAAAACAATTCTGTCTATGTATCTACACACACACACACACACACACACACATACACAACACAGTGATGGAAAAGTAAGGGTATTTGTCACAGGCCAGAAATAATTTAAGAAGTGTATATTTTTTAGCAAATGTATATACTGATACCAGTTTGCTCTGGAACATCTGACCTAGAGGATAATGTATCTAAAGTTTAAATAATAGAAAAGAGAAGTTTTGAAACACGTCTTACTGGCATTCCAGATGAGTTAAAGAGACAACTTGAAAAAGTGTTATTCAGAATGATACTGAATAAGAATTTTCCTGAATGAATGTAATTTAACCATTTTTGAAATTAGGAAGTCAATCTAATCTTGAGATTAGAAACATCCATACCTATGCAAATCAGTAGTAAATTACAAAGCAACAATGAAGGAGAAGAAAAAAGTGCTTAAAACACTGAGAAGGGGGAAATGAAGATAAACTGGAGATGAATGACAAAGAGTTGACTTTTCAAGTAATGATAGCAAAAACAAGAATGCTATTTATATATTTTTAAGGTATAGTGAATAATCAGCTGTTCATCAGAATCCTATAGTCAGTGTATGGGTTCAGTTTATTCCATTAAAAGATATGTTGAACTACTAACTCCCAGTACCTCAGATACTCAGTACCTTATTCAGAAATAGGGTTGTTGCAGATGTGATTTGAGGAATTACTTGAGGTGATATTGGTGTTGGGTGAACGCTTTATTAAATAGGTTTGCTATCTTTGCGAGAAGACACAATGACATACAAAAGAGAATGCTATGAAAGTGAAGGTGGAGACTGAAGTATTATAGTCTTAATTCAAGGAAAGCTGAGAATTTCAAGTAAACCATCAGAAGCTACAAAAATGGGCAGTGTCTCCCATAAAGGTTACAGGGGAACATGGCTCTGTCAGTACCTTGATTTCAGATTTTTGGATACTGAAACTGAAAAAAATAAATTTCTGGTGTTTTGTTGTTTTTAACACTGAGGAATTTATATAGCCAGATAATTTATGTTTTAGGAATTTGTGGACAAACCATCTAAAAAATAAGAAGGAAAAAGACTTTTTTAAAAATTGATTTTAAGATTTATTTATTTATACAAGTACTGTGGTACAGGCCAGAGAGGTGGGGGATGAGAGTATTCATCAAAAACAGAGTAGGGAAAAGAAGAGGCAAGTTGACTGAAATATACTGCTGAGGGAAGCAACAGGTGAGGCAGGAGAGGTCTGATGCAACATGTGTGGCCTCCCTGACTGGGATAGAACTTGTGTTGCAGTGGCTGCAAATGCTTCATAGTGGGGTGCTTGACCCCTTGCACCACCAGGGAGGTCCCAGGAAAATAGCTTTTGAAGTAATATAGAGAAGCAGGAAGGCCTGAGGCAAGAATATAGATAAGTAGAAAAAGTCAATCTTAACTGTTCATCCATACACAAAAATTAACCAAAATGGATGACAGAATTAAATGTAAAAACTGAAATCATAAAATTCTGCTAGAAAACATGGGAGGAAAAAAAGTCTTCACAACCTTTGGGTAAGCAAATATTTACATGATAGAAAAAAATCTATCATTAAAGGTAGAAATGATTAATTGGAATTAGCAAAATTAAAGTATTCTGTTCTTCAAAAACATTTTTTAAAAATGAAAGGAAAAAGTACTGCCTGGGACAAACATGTTCAAAGTGCATATTTCTGACAAATTTGGTATTCAGAATATATAAAATATACAAAGAATCTTTTTAAAAGGACAAAATAAAAAACACAAATGACCAATAAGAACACAGAATTGTGTTCAACATTTTTAGTCATCAAGGATTTGCAAGTAAAAACCAAATGAGAAACTGATATGCAAATAAATATAAATAAGAAAATAAAACAAAGGTGAAAAAATGAGATTTTGACAATAATAATGAAGATGTAGAACAAGTGGACATCACATGCATTTCTACTGGAATCCAGGGATGTGTGGAAAGTTGATCTATTTTGGAAAGTTGTCAATTTCTTATAATATTAAAATATTCTTTTCATTTGACATAGTAGTTCCATTTCTAGGTATTTAAAGAGGATATATAAATATATATCCACATGCAAAATAGTCTTGTAAATAAATATGCAAAGAAGATTTATTCATAGTAGTCAAAAACTAGGTACAAACCAAATGTCTATCAACAGATGAGTGGATTTTTTTTAAATCAAATTTATGCAATGGAATATAACAGAATTTGTTGCGACTCAGGGAAAAGAAAGAGGGACCTGCCGATGCACAGCATGGATGGATCTCGAAACCACTCTGCTGAGTGAAATTAGTCAAACACTAAATGGTACATATTGTATAATAGCAGTGATGCAAAATTCTAAATGAAGCAAAGTAATATGGTGAAAAGAAGCTAGTCAGTAAGTCTCTCTGGGTTTATTCAGAGGAAGGGGTTGACTAATTTGGAACACAGATGAACTTTCTGAATTAATGGAAAGAATCTATGTTAATTTTGATGGTTATGTAAGTGCACATCTTTTCAATATGCTAAAAATGTGTGTGCTTTTTGTATACATTGCACATAAAAGGGTTGAATTTAAAAATTAAATTTATTGGCACAAAAGAAGACTAGGTATATCATTGTCCATCCTGAAATATTTAACAGTTTTCCTTATTTTTCATTAAAGGGAAATACAACAATGTACAGCACATATAGAGACAAAATAAATGTTGTTCAACTTTTCTCATCTTCTTTCCCACTAACTTGTAAAAACAATTGCAGGTATTGTAGCTTCCATACATTTGTAATGATTTTCTACTGAGTTTTGCCACTTATTTATTCCAGCTCTGTCCCTAGATCATTAGACCTCAGTCTGTGTTATCACCATTGAAAATGAGTTAAATTTCAAAATATTAATTCAGGGAGCACAAATGTAATCTTCTGATTCTATTAGCTAAATAATATTTTATGAAGAAGCAAGTATTTATTGAATTAAAATTGTAATAGTTATCCTGAAAATTCTGAATCTAGTCATTTATTTACTTAAGTTGTGTAACTTAACGAGTATCATGTAGTGATATAAACATCAAAACACATGATCACACCATTATGAAACTAATATTTCCAAATATTTAATGAAGAAGTAATTTTTCATGATATGTTAATTATTTATATATTTTTTCTGGGTGGCAGTTAATTTATCATACGCTTACTTTTGAATTTTTCCAGGCTTTTGACAACTTAGCAAAGGTAGTCTTCAAATTACTGGAGGGAAATTCAGTTTGCTATCCTTTTGTTTGTATGTTTCATGAAGAACAAGCAACCAAGCAACACACTACAATATGTGTGTGTGTGTATAGCTACTTTCTAAACACACTTACAAAATAAAAGATTCCAAAATCTTATAGATATTGCACATATTTTCTAATTTCTTACAGATCCAAGAAAGTTGTGATTTTTTTTCTACACAAATCAGGTGTTATTTCTAAAACAAAAATGTCAAAATTGGTAGTCTCTTCTCTTTAATCCTTTCAAGTTAATTGAGCATAGCCCAGCAGAGTATCCTCAAACTACCTGGAGAAAATCAGTTCACCAAAAATCAAACTTCTGATCAGAGCGCATGATTTTTTTTTAATCCCAACTATTTTATTTAGTGAGAAATGCATAAACAACAGTAAAAGGATTCTTGATCCTTTTGACATTCCTTTGAAAAGGCATTCCTCTTATACATTCTCTTATACATTGCTAGTTTTAATTTTTGCAAATTTCAACATTTAAAAAGTTGATTTGATTTGCCACATTACAGGGGGAAAAAATCAAAATTTCTCTCTGTGAATGTTAAAACCTGTGATTTCTCAATGACTCCATGTTTATGAGCAGGACTCACCCAGGAAGACCAGCTAAACATCCAATGTACTTTCCCCTCACTGTGGTCAGTGAATCAGCAAGTGTTACGGGAGTTCAGGGTGAAATGCCAGGTGCTATTTCAACAGTCTTTCACAATGTTCTGGGTGGGGTCACTGTGTAAGACTCTGATAAGGTTACTGGAACTCAGTTTTTAGGGTGATCAACTTAACATCCTCTACCCTCATGCTCCTTTAATATAGAAGGTAGTCACAGAAACCTGGTTCCCTTTTTTGGGCAAAAGGCTACTCAACCGCAAGCTGCTTATTAAACTCTGTCTGGAAAATATTATTCACTGAAATCATGTCTCAATAGCATAAAGTTTAATTTTGTAATTAACCAAACCATCTGTCATTGCAAGGCTCTCTTAAGGCCATCCAAATGGAAGAACTTTTACTTGTAGAACCTTGCACAGTGAGTGGTGTTTTTTATGAGTGACTGTGAGAAGGAAATGGCATGAATTTTAAATGACGGCTACAAATAGACTGTCAGCTTTTTTTCTGCCTTTGATAACTTACCCAACTCAGAACAAACCAATTCCCTACAGAAAATCCTACATCTTTTGGTTAGAGATCTCTGTCCATTCCTTAATATGTTTAGTTCTCTGCTTTAAAAAATGAAGTTCATCTGAACATGGGTTTTGTGGCAGCACAGGACAGTCCATCTGTGTTTTCACTGTGAATGAATAACAGCAACGTTTCCTTGAAAACTTAGGGATAATTACTAAACAAACATTAGTATTAATGTCATGTAATTTATTCTTCCTTTTATATTTCAAGGTTTTAAGTCTTGCTGCATTGAACATCCACAATATGCAGAATGCAGGCAAATTTAGGAACATTAATCAGCTTTGCATTAGGCTTAGAACTTTAAAAACCACACGTCCCATATTTGGGTCTGGCATTACCCAACCAGCTCTCAGTCTAAGTTCATACTGGTCATAAAGACAATTTTCAATTTTGGTAGTTTTATTTTTGATGTGTGTGAAGAAAAGTGTCCAAAAAATTTTAGAATTTTCACTAACTTGTATGTCTGTACCATTATAATTGTAATATATATAGTTGTTATATATATATAGTTGTCATATATATATATAACATAACCCCAAAGCATGAAATCACATAGAGGTAAATTATTCTCCTTAAATGTATACAATTATTTGCATATTTTACCTGTTTATATCATTACATTTGGATACTACATAGCCCACAAGAAGAAAGAACAGAAAGAAGTTGTTCTGTTTAACAGATGCAAAAAAAAATATTGCAATTTACATATATTGACTATTAGGCTCTTCCATAACACTGGTTCAATGGGTATTTAAAGTTTTAATTAATAACTGAAGGATGGATCTACTGCCAACTTAAAGATTTGACCGTCGATTACTGATAATACCTTGAACTTAATATTGTAAAGCTACCTATACAGATCCATTATTTCACTCATGAGGATGGACAGAAAATGGAGTTGCAGATCCTGAAAACATTGGTTTGTATGGGTTAGCTATTTTCTGATGACATCAGTCTAACTCTGCCACCTGCATGCCAAATGATTTGTCCCAAGAGAGTGATGATGTCATAATGCCAACATCAACACATCTTAGTATTGTTATATTAGTCAGTCAAAAGTGACCCCCATATTGATCTGGTTTCTACTCTTTTGGTTAAAATCCACAGTTTGGAAATGGCATTACTTAGGGAAAGTTAATGCCTTCATTCATAAATATCTTAATTATCAGTTATCATTTGATAATGTTGGAACATAGATATTGGCTGAAAATTATATGACTTAGTCTCACATAGAACACTATAGATTTTATATATTTTTAATATACGTAACATAGTTAATGTGCCATGACTTTTTCAGTGTGGGATATATATGTGAATTTTATATGAATTGTTTATCTGCATTCAGAAAATAATTACTAGTAAAGGAGAGAGAGAAAAGAAA
This sequence comes from Galemys pyrenaicus, assembly GCA_019455555.1. Classification (NCBI taxonomy): domain Eukaryota; kingdom Metazoa; phylum Chordata; class Mammalia; order Eulipotyphla; family Talpidae; genus Galemys; species Galemys pyrenaicus. The sequence goes on along the minus strand of JAGFMF010011870.1, from coordinate 16,443 downwards.
GACCCTTCCAAAATTTCAAGTTATTTTAACTAATAGTAGAAGTGAAACCCATCAAATTAATTACAGATTATGAAGAAAAATAAACTTGAGTAGTTCACAAATTTTCCTGAAGATAACAAGAGGAAAAAGTCCAACAAATTAATACAATAATTGAATGTATTATAATTTAGAGTTATATACCCATGTTCATTTTTATTAGCACATAACTTTTGAGGGAAAATTTAGTATATTTCTTTTGTCATGTTGTTATTTAATTTTAATTTTTTAATGAACATCTGTTTTCCTTGTTAACATACATCTCTTATGGTATACCTTAGTTTTAGAATTTAGATTTAGTAACAAAGATCTTATGAACTGGAGAAAGACTGTCAAACTCTTTATCTGTGAAGATTACTATATGATTTTCTCAAAAAGCATAACAAAAAAAGATGGGAGTTATGTTTAGTACAAAATGAAAACAAATAGACCACATTAAATTTAGAAGTAATTATTGTCTTAAAGGTGCATACTTAAGACTTCTATTCAAAATAATCAAAAGTAGCCACCCATACTAATGAAGAAATTTATGACTAATACTATTACTAATATTATAGAAATTTATGTGAGAGTACAATTTTAAAAAGAGGAAATCTTCCCCAACTTCCCTCTCCTTCCAAATCAGAGTTAATCCTTAGTAAAAAAAATATAAAAAATAAGAATGAGTAAGGTAAATTCATGATGACACTATTTCAATTGTCCTCAAATGGAGGATCTAGTTAAGAGGCACAAGAGTTGTTTCTACATCCTGAAATGTTTCATGTTTTGTTACTCTATATCACTGCCAAATTATCCAAATTCAGCAATTTTCCAGCTATGTTTTAAAATCTTGTAAATAAAGTCACAAGTCTAAGAAGGATAAAGGAGCTATCCTTTTGCACTGAAGTAAATAAAACACTGGAAGAAAGCAAAGATAACACAGGGAATACAATTTTTTAAAAAATCTTTTTTCATTACTGAGCTATATATGCTATAATTATCAGCAGCCCTTATGTTTGTAAAATTGGTACAGATTGGGCTGGTTATATGCTATTGAGTCATCCAGTTTGGGAAATTACCAGTAATAAATCATTACGATTCACCCCCCTTTCTTGTTCTACCTCCACACATATTTTCAAGTAGTTACAATCAAAACAAAAAATAAATATAGTCTGGAGATTGCTCAAGATTCAAATATCACTAATAATTCAGGTTCAAGATAGCATATTATTTACCTTAATGCTTCTTAAGCATTCATCTGAATCCTAGGATTATAACAGCCTATGAAAAAAAATGGACAGACTGTAAGTCAAGTTACATTTACCAAGCACAATATTTTCAGATTATTCAAACCAATTGAATATGCTTCTTTTCCAAAACCACCAGTGTTTTTTTTAATTATTGAATATATTGAAAATAAATATTTTTAATATTAAGCTTCTATGTCGTTGGCTATTGTATGATGTAGGTATCAACTTGCAGAAGTCTTTTCCTTTTCTTTAGAATTTCATTATTCTATCATTGCTACTAATTAAATTTGAAAGAATTTCTAAAGTTCAGTCATTGCTACTTCAATTGTTTTCAGTTTATCTTTAATAAAACACAAAATGCAAGTTTTTGGATTTGATTTCAGAAAATGAAACAGTGGAAATTCCTTTATAATTTAAAATTCTAGAGAAAAATAACAGACACTTAAGCTTTCTATATTTAAGGATAATACATTTGTTTTAGAATTAAGGACATTTGTTATAAGTAAAATAGTTGTGAGAATTAAAATTATTAATATTGGCTTTTGTAGATCATTCCTTAATATATAGTATTGTCAGTTTTAAATACTTTATTTCTGAAGCCTTCTTTACTGCAAGAGAGACTAGTGCAAGATTAGAAAGAGACAGATAATTTCATAGAGAACAATTTGGACAGTATATCCAAAAAATGGTCAGTCAGTTTGAAGATTTTAAACAACCTACTTATATAAAATATGTTATTAAGTACAGTTAAATGTATTCTTCACATACCAGCTATTTTGGTATTGAATAGTCAAACCATGAGAGTTTATATGTTAATAAGATAAATCAATTTAGGGTTATAAATATGTGGAGTGGGCCCTCATTCTCTCCAGGTAATAGTTTTTGGATTTTTTTTTTTCTTTTGCTATTCTGGAGCCATGAATCTGAAATGTCAAACTGTGTACACTATTTTATGGACCAGAGTCAATTTGCATTGGTGATACTTCATTACAGACTCTATCTCAAAGACAGTATTGTATATTTCCCCCGACAGAGTTTTATATTGGTGCCTTATGTATCAGGCAATGATGCCCTTATGTATCAGCATCTGTTAGTATGAGAAGCAATGTGTTTTATTGTAGCCACACATAATGTTGTTAGCTGAAATCAGTCTTGGTTTTCTCATCGATAACGTTGGTGATACTTTATTCCATTGGCATCTGTGAAGGGAAGAGAAATTATTCACCTAGCCTTAGGTACAGTTTCCATATTAATAGCCAGAAATAGATACAGAACACATAAATATATGTTAATTGTATTATTTCTCTTATACCAGAGACTCAGAAGCAAAGTAGTTGAGAATTAGAGCTCTAGTTTGACTGCATAAATCAAGGTGGTTTTGCATTCAGATGGTAAATTTTAATTCTAACAACTCCACCCAGTTTGCAAATATGGTTTAGAAACTTACTTTATTTTTTTTTTTTTTACTCATTCTATTCTGTTCTCTCTATCCTCCCCCCATACCACCTTCCACAAATTAACACCTCCTACCACAACCCCAAACATTCTGGCTCCTCTTGATAGCTTATAAACCCTGTATCAAACACCTGTGTGTGCAATTTGTTCCAACAGAAAACACGATTTTTCTTCAGAAGCAAATAAAGCATATGGCATTTGATTCTCTAAGCTCACTCTCAAATATTTTAAGCAACTTCTTGATTTTCATAATTCCGGCTCTGAAGTGCTTCCTTTTTTTTTTACCTCAATTTCAAAATTACTAGGTATCATATGATTATTGTAAAGCTGTGCATTTTGCAAATAAACCTCAATTATTATTAGCCTTTGCTTTTTCAGCAGGGGAAACAAATTCCCCACAGTGGCCATTCATTTGCCTCTCAGCATGGTCTCCTCCCTAAAGAAATTGAATCTGAATCTACTTCCTCTTGACTAGTTGGAAAACAAATGTTTGATTTGGGGAAAGCATGTATTTTGAGTTTTACATATACATACAGGTCATAGCATCACCTTATCCACTAAACTAATTTCAAATTCCCAGGAATGGGACTTGTTTCACAGGAAAGTAAAGCACTGGGGATTAGTAGTTAAGCAATTTGGAGGACTTAGAAAATACAAGTATTCCCAGTAACTTGCTGCACTCTGCCCTCACTCCTTCCTTGAAACTAGAAAGACTTGGGGGAATGTTGCCAACCCATTAGCATTTCCAGAATTGAACATACTTTCTTGGAAAGTATTCTCTTCCCAAGATATGGCTAGTGGAATGATAATAAGAACTATTGACTCCAATTTTACTGCCTCTCTTCTGGGTCATGGGGGAAGAGAGTAGTTTCTTAGATCTGCTTTAGAGCTACCTAAGATAAATACCTGAAAAGTTAGACATCTTTATTTTAAGACTGTGTTTTCTTTCCTGGACATCTCCTGCCAAGGAATCTTTGTGCAGGGGCTGGTGAAATCTTGATGACAGCTTTTGTACTCTTCATGACTTAATATTCTTAAGGTCTCCTCATTTTCCAGAAAGGCTCTCATTGCAGGATTAAGGTGGTTATGATTTTTAATACAGAAAAAGAGAAGAATAAGAGTACACCATATTTAATTGAAAGTGCAGTGACATGTTATATAAGAAATAAAATAATAATTGGGGAAAATACCTCTGAACTCTGGAAAAGGAAAGATTAAATATTTAAATATGATAACTAACAAGAGTGCTGATAAAATATCTTTTATTTTGCTTTCAATCAACAACTTCCATTCATTCTACTACCCCCTATAATGGCATATGGCATTTCATGGGATTTGCCTTAATCCTAAAGATGTGTGTGTGATTTAATTATGTCTAAAAGACTCCAGAGGGGCATGATTACATAACTATTTCCAAACTTTGAAATACTTTATGTGAGTATATTCTTTCTTGTACTTTTCATATCAAATACAGAATGTGCACAATGTATAAGTACATTGTATAAGTACTGCATAGCAGTACAGTACAAAATAGAGATTATAGTAAAAGTAGTGTGTTCTGAAATTTTGTACAGTGGTGGCCCCAAAACATTGGTTTATTATTTGTGTTGATTCTGATTTCTGTGTCACTTCTGAAAACATTAGTTCAACTATATTTTCACCCATATATAATTTTGGGTAGGGAATGAACCATTTTAAGGTGTACCTCACCCTGATAAGAAAAAAGTTAAAGACTATCAAATAAATAATGCCATATTTAACATATTAACTAATATTATTAGTTATAGGCTTTAAATTACTATTTTGCCTCATCCTATAAATTTAGCGATCTTCTAGAATCATTCAACATGAATTTGTGCAAAAAATTATTGATACTCAATATTGATCTACTCAAATATCATCTAAATTAAGTATAAGATAGACCGCTACCTCCAAATATTTAACCCAGAGTTTTCTGTGTCGCATTTAATTTTAATTCTTTCTCCTCTGTCCTACTGCATTTATAACTCCAGGCTCTTTGAATATACTACTGTTGCTATTTGCAGCTGTCTGGTGCCGTTACACTAATTCATGTTGATCAGAAGCTATTTATATTCTTGGTGAACCCATGTTGTTAGAGTCTATAGCATATCATCCAATAAGCTTTCCTAATGTTTTGTAATATCATCATGACATGATATAAAACACCATGGGACAGGTTGTATTACCTAAGTGTCACTACACCTTGTATCAAAAATCGGAAACTTCTTTTGTCAGTAGGCTAATTAGCTTATGAGTTTATGTCACCAGAGATTCTCAGCTACATGATGGTAGAATTCACAATTCTGAAGGGAGTTGACACACCCATTTCTGTGTTTAGACACCATCTCCACACACAGGCCTGTCATCCTCCACATCATTGATTTATTGAGTTCACAGCCTTATTTTACTCAAGAACTGACACATCTGACAAGTGGATGATTCTCAAAATATACAAAGTATTTATATCATCCAACAACAACAACAAAAATAGGCATTTTTCTAAAGAATACATTCAGATGCCCTACAGATCTACATGAAAAAGTATTCAACATCACTTATAGTAGGGAAATGAAAATCAAAACCACAAGCTATCACCCTTATCAGAATGGTCTTGTCCACATTAAAAAAGAAAAATGGGGGGCCTCCCTGCTGGCGCAGTGTGTTAAGCTTTGCACTATGAAGCAAACCTCAGTCACTGCAGCACAAGTTCGATCCTTGCCTCGGCCAGGAAGGAGACCCACATGCCTCTCCCACTGACCCCCTCAGCAGTGTGTTTCAGTCAGTCTGCCTGTTCTGCTCCCCACTCTGTCTGGTGAATCCTCTCACCACCCTGGACTCTGGCCTGTACCCCAGCTCTTGTATGTATGTATAAATAAATAAATCTTTAAAAAAAAGAAAAATAGGAACAACAAATGTCATCAAATGTGGAAGAAAAAAAGAACTCTACTTCGCTGTTGGTAGCTATAAAAGTTGTTGCAACCTCTATTGAAAAAGCTATAGATTTGCTTTTAGAAAAAAAATGGAAATCATATGATGCAGCAATATTTATGCTATTTACCCAAAAATATGAAAAACATTGGCCATAATTACCAAGTTGTGGATTCAACGTAAATGCCCATAAATAGATGTATAGTTAAAGAAATTATAAAAATATATTCAATTAAATACTACACAACTATTAAAAAAGATGAAATAGTGCCTTTTGGGGAAAAAATGGATGAATCTCAAAGCAATTATGCTAAATGAAGTAAGTTAGAAAGTAAAAGGCAGACATAGGATGTTTTCAATTCTCAATGGAATATAAATAACCAGCTGAAAACAAAAACACACTGACAAAAATTAGCAAAAACCAATCTTAGACTTAGTGAAAGGTTTTACTGATTACCAGAAGGATGGGGGAGGGATGTGGGAAAAAATATCAATAGAAAGGGTATTGACATGAGTGGTCTGTGGAGGGTAAAATGGAATGTATGGATATATGGAGGGGAAATATTTTACTCAAATTATTACAATAAAACAAATAGTAAAAACATAAATAAAGGAAATTAGAGACAGAAAATCACATTTTCCAATTGGACTCTGAAAGTTCATTTAAAATTGAAGGCATTTGCTATGGCTTTAGTTATAAATGGTAAGTTTATAGATACAACTAAAATGACTCAAGCTTTGACCAAAACTACCTTCCTTTTAGGTAATACTCATATCTAAAATCTTATCTTGGTTACTCTAGTCAAGAACTGGAAATGACTCATGACAGCCACTCATACAGTTTGCTTCTGGGAATAATCTTTAAAAAGGCAAGATAATAATAGCAAAAACACTTCATGGGATGAAGCTATTATCTTAATATCTAATAGAGGTTGAGACATGAATGCACATAGATTTCTGCCTGCCCAAATGAATGGTTTGCTGAAATTAGGACTTTGTTTTTTTAATATTTATTTATTATGCATACCAGAACAGACCAGAGGTGTGGGGAGTGAGAGGATTCACCAGAGACAGAGTGGGGAACAGAAAAGGCAGATATACTGAAATACACTGTTGAAGGGAGCAGCAGGTGAGACTGGAGAGGTCTCCTGGCCATGTGGGTCATCTCCCTGGCTGGGGATCAAACTCATGCTTCAGTGGCTTCATAGTACTGCAACTTAATCCCTTGTGCCACCAGTGAGACCTGAGGACATGTTCTTTATCACAGTATTTTGAATGTATTTTTTCTAGTTCTCATTGAATGCTAAAGAATATCTGCAACCAGAGGGAGAGATACAAGAATCATACTCAGCAGGAACATGAACTTAAACTGAGATAATAACAATACCTTTTACAAAAATATTAAAACTTTCAAGAAAAATTATCTTCCTAGATCATGCTAAAAACCCATAGATACTATTGCAGACAATTTTCTTTAGTAGATAGATTCCATTTTACTGATTGAAACTCTAGAGACCCAACTGAATATTTGACTTAAATGCATGATAATAACTTTACAAAATTTTTTTACTATGACAGACTTTTGGTCATAAGATATTGACTTTGTGATTCAGAGGAATAATGGGAAGATCAAAATAAAAGCTTCTGGCATATTGGGTGACTGGTCAATTCTAATTATCTTTTTAATGATGTCTTAATTGTGTGATGTGTTTTTGTCTAGTAGTAAATAGAAAGAGGTTCATTTTAAAAGTATTTTGAAACATTTATTGAATATTTATGATATTCTAACCATATTAATATACATTTTTACTGTACCTCATAATACAACAGAGAAGACAAAATAACTCCCCATGAATATGTAACTAGAGACAAAACATTAGAAGTCAAACAAACAACTAAGAAAATACACAACCAACTTTTTTTAAAGATCTATTTATTTATGCATATGAGAACTGGGGTACAGGCAAGAAGTACAGGGGGAGAGAGAATTCACCAGTGACAGAGTGGGAAGCAGAACAGGCAGACTGATCAAAATACAATGCTGAGGGGAGTAGTGGGTGAGATGGGAGAGGTCTGCTGTGCCATGTGGGTTGCCTCTCCTGCAGGGGATTGAACTTGTGCTGTGGTGTTGTGGATGCTTCATAGTGTGGTGCTTAACCCCTTGCACCACCAGGGAGGTCCCTACACAAGCAAATTTTAAGCTTATTTGGAAAATTGTTAGACTAATTTCCCATTATGTAAAAATGAACTTAATGAAAATCATAGGCATTATCTTATGATGAAGTACACCTTGGTTAGAACAAGGTTTAATATTTAAAAATTAATTTAAAAATAAGACACGATCTCCCCATGTGGTATGGTCTGAGTGCATATATACTCCCCAAATTTATATGCAGAAATTATAACTCCCAGTGCATTTGGACAGAGGGCTATTGGGAGGTAATTAGGGGAAATGAGGCTATCCCTCTATAGGTCTAGTGCCCTTATAAGAAGAGACTTCAGAAAGTGTGTTTTTTGTCCCCACATACCACAATGTAGAGGTCAAATGAACACACAAGAAGATGGTGGCTGATTTCAAACCAGGAATGACAGCAGAATAAAATTTGTCTGGCTGGTACCTTGCTCTTAGATCCTAGCTTCCAGAATTGTAAGAATTTAATATTAAGTCACCTAGTCCAAGGTCTTTGCGATCACATATTGACTTGGCTAAGATACCATCTTATCTGAACCCAGCTAACTAGAATCTCGTTTTAAGAATTAATAGGGAGAAAAGGCTGGTGAAAAGGAAAATACATTTCCTTTTTCCTCAAGGGACACATGTTCTTCAGTGAATTAAGAATCATTACCACTTGCTCTACTTACCAATTATTCTTTTCCCCAGCTCCATTTAAGTCTATGGTGTACTTTCAGGGTGCCCATATGTTAAAAATGTATTCAGCCAATGGCATTCTTATATTTCCTTGCCTTATTTTAGATTTTTAACCAAATAACAAACGCATATATCAAAACAATATTTTGGTTGGAGATCATCTCACAATTTATTCTCTAACTACTACCAATTTAAGAAGAGAGTAACCCAATAACATACCACATGGATGAAAAATTAGTGAAACTCTGAGCTCACTTTAGACATAGAGACAATTTGGATATAGTAATTTTAGTTGAATGTTTTGTAGGAATTAAGTGACATTCAGTTTTTAAAGTAGACTCAGTCCTTCCCAGTCACAGGAATTGATAAAAATAATAAGCATTTAAAATGTGGAAAAGATAATCTATAATTCATATCATCCTTAAAATTATTATTTATATTTGCTAATATTTGGACAACTCACAATATAACTATCCAACACAACCTGTCATAACATCAGTATTAGATATTTTAGAAACATTTAATGCAAAATTAAGATAAAAATAGAAATGGGCTAAAAGTTAAATTTTCAAATAAAAGTATGTTAAATGAAGGAGGATGGGTCAACTTTGATAACAGTGCTGTTCTCACCAGGATAAACATCAAACTTGTGAGAAGACAAGCTACTGAAGTAACAGGAAAAGCTCTGCTGAAGTCAGGAGATAAAATTTACAACTACAATGTTGCTCAACTGCTTCTCCAAATCCCACTTCCACTTCTCTTTCTCCAAATTATTTAAAGGTTTCAAAGCACAGACAATCTACTGACTTTTTTTGTACCAAATTTATCTGACAGATCATTAGAATTGACAACTGGTAGCACCTTCAATTAAATATGCTTGGTTCCTAAATATTCGTTGGATTTATATTTAAAGCATCTGTTACTGTGTGGTAATTACACGGAGCAGTGAGATGGCCCAGAACACAGTTGTGCACCAAAGAGGCAAAACTGGAAAGGCTTGACCAATATCTTTCCAATGACATATTCTTCACTCATTTTTTTAATAAAATAAAAGTAGTATGTTCTTAGTACAGCAAATATGGAAAGTGAAGCAAATAGAAAAAGACAGATTACGTTCATTGTTATATATTAATTTCTAATAATGATAGTTTTTATTGTTAAACTACTCTTTCTCCTTTTAAAATGATATTTCTATTTCTTTGTACTTCCACCTCCACATAGCTTTTTTTTTCTTCAAAATGACAATTTCAGAAATAGAAAACTCATAACCTGTCTACACAAAGGGTAGCTTATATTGCTTTCACTTATATTGCTGTGAACTGATGTCTTATTTATATAAATAAATGTGTCTAAATATATATGGTATATATTACAAATATATATTTATTATGTATAATGCTAATGAAGAAAAATAAAACAACTTACATGGATGTTTCATTTTTTTATCATAAATTTAGGGAGAAGTGATTTGCATTATACAAACATTATCCATTGTATTGATTTGAACATTTTATTGCCTGGAATAATATTTAAAAAACTAATCAATTATATATTTTACAATTATTTCAAGAAGAATTCAGAGATTCTAGAAGAAGTAGGGTCTTTGTCAAAGTAGAGATAACTGCCAAACTGACCCAGTAAACTGTAATTTGTCATTGAATTGTTTTTGGATCAGAAGTAAAAATAATTATAGGTAATATATTGAGTTACTCTATAAGAACTGTTCCAATTTTCTTGAGAGCTTCTTAATGACTCTGCATCAAGATGACAATCATATGCCATAAATGGCATAATATATGCCATCCCCCATCCTTTTTTTAAAAAAAGATTTATTCTATATATTTATGCACACAAGAACTATGGTCTAGGCCAGTGGCACGTATGTGTGTCTGTGGGGTGGCTTGGGGGTAGGTGGGGTGAGAGGATGCACCAGAATCAGAGTGGAGATCAGAACAGGCAGATCTACTGAAATACACTGCTAAGGGGAGGAACAGGTGAGATAGGAGAGGTCTGCTGAGCCCTGTGGGTTGAACTCATCTTGCAGTGGCTGGTGATAGCTTGATGGTGTTGAGACCTAACCCCTGCACACTAGGGGTTCTTCAGAGAATCCCCCATTCTTTAGTGAAATTTAATGGGACCTAAATCTTCTTGGACCATGGCAGCCTTCCTGTTTATCCTAACCTGTCACATAAATATAATTTTCTCGGTTTGGCTTTTTAAAGGTTTTTATTTTTATCATGATTTTATTAAAATAATATACTCTGTTCAAACATATGTGGTCAAACATTTTCTTGACCAGATTTACCTTAGTGGGAGAATAATATTAAATCCCTAAGTATTTAAATAATCTCTTCATCCTGAGTTAGCTATAGGATAAAAAGCAAATTGAAACAATTGTGTTTGTATACTTCTGAACTTATTTTGTTGTTTCCTTAATTTGAGTGTTCACATGGTCAGGAGTCTAAGCAGGAGTCTAGAATCTGTTATTTCTCACTCACAATTATATTTAAGTTCCATCATATCAGGTCAGTGTCCTGCTGGGTTACTGACTAGTGATTTGATAAAACATTTGTGGATAAGTGGTTTAATGTGTCATTGTGTTTAGACAGTATTTGCATTTTAACAGAGACTATCACTTCTTCTGGATATTCAGCAGTTCAGCCTCTGTTTGCATAACCACCAGATGAGATGACTAATTCATAACCAGAGAACAATATTGTTTGTTTGTTTGCTTTTTAATAAATTAAAGAAAACACTCTTGCTGAAAAAGATAATTGCAGCAAGAACCAATTGTAAGCTCCTTAAATTCCTAACAACTGGTGGTGTATCTGTCCCATCTACAGGTTTGTCAGTGTTATTTTAGAATAACATTATTTTTATGCAGAAAAAGAAAATTTAGATATTTGATAGGTTCACTGACTGGTTAGTGTGAAAAAAGCATCTTTGGACATCATTCTTCCTAAAAGGACATTTCTCTGTTAATGATTTACAAATAAAAACGTGGTTGATCTTTTTATTAATAATATTTCAGAAATGGTTGTACTATGTATATACCCTGTAAGGTGAAATATGTTGACTGATAATAGCAAAAGGAATCTTTCCACTTTCGTTTCTTTGCTATTATGACACATTTTATTTTGAAATGAAACTTCTCACATTTGGATGGGAACAGAGCATGTTCTTTAAATCCTGGTAAGGAAAACATGCAGAATGGCTTTGGATTAGAGGACATAAGGTATTTCTCTCAGTAGCAAGCCAGTTTTCACGAGGGGGCGGTGTGCTCCTAACGCCCATCTGCATGTGTGTGAACAGACCTTCCACCAGGTGTCCACCCCAAGCACACACAGATGTAGAACAAGGAGAAGGTGTCCCCAGTGGAGAAGAGGAATGGCCCTATGATAAATTACACAGACATGATGTTCTAGATGGAAATTTCAGTAAATTAATTAGAAAGGGAAAACAAAAAACTTATTGTACACAAAGTCTCTCTCAACTTCAGGTGGTATTTAAAATAAAAGTAGACTTATTAGGATCATAATGTGAATTCCACATTGTGATTAGCAATAAGGAGTTCATCAACAAATATAAAATATAATCTCTGCCTTCAAGAAGTATACAATCTTGTTAATTATAAATATGCTTGAACATAAAACATTGTCATGTAATTATGCATAAACATGTGGTTCACAGGAGTCACTAAATACTCTTGTGAAGGAAAATGAAGCAATATAAGGTATAATAGCAAAATACCTGGGTGATGGTATATGGTAGGACATAGTGATAGAGATCACAGGTCCTGAATTTAATTTTTGTGTACATGTCTTGACTCTGGCACTTATATAGAGAGGGAGTATTACAGAAAGAGGCATTCAACAAGAGGGGTCAATGCAGGACACGAGTGTGGTGAAACAATACCAAGAGAAGTTCACAATATTTGGGCCATATCCTTAGATTTGAATCTCATTTAAATGTATGTTTTTCCCCAGTAGACAATGGAGACCATAATCTCAGAGGCTGGTTTATGAAGAATGGGGCACACTAGAACAAAATCCAGTGACAGCCTTAGACCTGGACATGAGGCACTCATACTTCAGATGACTTCATAAATCAGAAATACAAAACAAACACATGTCTTAAGTAACAGATGAGTACATCTCCGGCTTGGCAGTGGGGCAGCTACACTCAGTACTGAAAGTGCACATTGTTGTTCACACCATTCTGGCCTCAAGGAAATCCTTTGCCACATCTCTTCCCTCTGTCCTTGAAAGAAAAGAAAATTGCATCTGGATGTCATAAAGATGTGAGGGGTTGGCTCCTGCTGATGCCAGAGAGAGCAGTGCTTCAGAGAGTAGACAGCATGAGACTTGCAAGCATTTGGTATGAGGAAAGATAAATTAATTAACTTGTCAAATTCTTCCTCTCAGATAACATACACATAATAAATTTTTGTACTAAGTATCATTTCCCAAGAATGTCAAACTTCCATGTTCATGTTTTAATTTGTAGTTCTACAGATATTCATGAATTGGTACAGTATTTGCAACAGTTGTGGAGTGGCTGAGGAATATATTTCAGTATTGTTAATTCATGCTTAACTTTTTAAATATGTAGGTCCAGATGTAATATGGTGATGCATGGAGCCACTTCTTTGTATTTGGGTTGGATGAGAAGAATTACAATTTTTTTCATTGAAAAAATTGAACTTACATGTAGTAATTATGTTTCATATTTGACTTTTAATTTTAATGGATTATTTTGACTTTTAAGAATAAAACATTTTTGAAAACAGAAAATATAACTTTTCACATTTCCCTTTTAAGGATTTTATAAGATTATATACAAAATTAATATGAGATAAATGTGATGACATTTTTTTATCCTTTAGACAAACGTTGCCTTTAAAATTAAAATTACATAGAAATCATGATAACTTAGTAATTTAGCTAAAATTTTAAAGTGACACCTAAGTAATGATTTGATAACTTATATGTATTTATCTTAGTAGCCATAAATACTTTGTGAGTTCAACACAGAACAACAAAAAAATTCAGGATAACAAATTCTAGATTTGACATTTTACTTATTTTTCTGTTATTTGAAAAATAGAACTTTATAATATTTTTTCATGTCTTTAAAATGTGTATTTGACAGACGTGTGAGAAATTTTATTTAATAGCTTATATGGTGAGTTAAAATTTTTAAATACTTAGATATAATGTTTGTAGTTCTTCATATGAAGTTTTGGCCTACACTGTGAATGGAGAAATGGACTTACAAGAATAGAGGATAGTTGAGAAATATCTTCAGAGAGTTACTACTAATACCACCACCACCATAGCTATCTCTACCATTACTACTACTACTACTACTACTATTACAACTAGTAGTACAGTGTGATATCCATAGAAAGTGACAGTTCCAGGTTCCCTGTTCCAGTCAAGGGTGGGTGGATCTGACCATTCAGGAGAAGCTAGAAAAAAACAGAAAAAAACAAAAGAGGAGGAGATGAGAAGAAGGCTTAGAGGAAGGATATGGAGCAAGATATGTGAAGAAGTCACACTTGGTTTTCAGCCTTGGACTTGTGACAGGGACTTGAGGAACACAGAAGAAAATACTTGAAAGAAATAGAAACATGGGTCAGAGATCTGTTGAGAAGCTGACAATGGCAGCCTTTATCTTGACTTGTATTTTGATTTTGCTCCTTTGCCCCCATACTCCCCTGGCCCCTTTTGCAGTTTTCCTGTAGTTCCACCGGTAGGTGCCTTAGACTTGAGGCATACTTAAAAGCCTCAGTGGCACCACCTTTGGTCAACCCAGCTCGGCGGGGCATTTACCTGTGAAAGGCTAAGTAGCTTTGGGTGTTTAATTTGAAGTTACTTTAACTATAGTGTTTCACCTCTCTCCTCTCCTCCCCTCTCCCCCTCTCCCTTGCTCTCCTCCCTCTTTTCTTTCTTCCCTCCCCTCCTATCATCTCTTCTTCTCACTTCTCTTTATTGTACACTAATTGTATCCAAGTTATTTTCTACTGATGGTCTTACACACTAGGGTATGCTTTGTCTTTATATAGCAGATGGCAGAACCTATGGAAACCAGGCAGGTTTGGCAGTTCTGGGGACCTCCTCAGTCTACCCGCTAACACCATTTCTGCTGCTGCCGCTGCTGCTGCTGCTACTATTAACAATCCAAATGTAATTGATAAAAAATAAAGTAAATGCATTGGTCGTTTTAATGAAAATTTTAATGTTATCAATAGTTTCTTCTTAGTTTTCTTTCTTGACACTCATTTTATTAATTTCATAGTAGCACACCTACTGTTAATTCCAGCCCAATATCTTTCCAGACTCAAGTCTAATAGGTAGAGGTAACTTCTTTTCTGACTGTTCATGTCACAGTCCAGATATTTAGTTTATCTATCTTATTTAGGTTATGTGTCTAGCCCAAGAAAGAGGGATGTTGATTGGCCTAGAAAAAAATCACTAGCCTCAATCCTGAAATCCAGTTGAAACACTAGACAGGTAAGATGGAATGAGGATGGAAAGTGGTAAATTTTCAAGTAAAAGTCAAAGGACATCTGTTAGAAAAAGACAAAAACATTGCAAGGATGGCAAATAATCATTGTCCACTGACTGCATTGGTTACAGATCACTGAGTAGGTATGAGAGAATGAACTATGCAGATATGAGGGAGAAGAGAGATGGCTCTCAAAAAAAGTTTAGCACATCTAATGGTTTACTTATTTTAATAAAAATCAATATAGGCAGATTTTTGTGGAGAAAGTACTGCAAGGTCTTTAGGTTTCTGTTTTCAGTAATGGTGTGGTTATTAATAGGAAATAAGAGGAGAGAGTTTGAAGGGAAAGATGATGAGGTTCATTTCAGTTTCACATGGAGTTTGAAGTATCCCTAAGATTCAGAGGAGGAGATGGGGATGGGTATACTTCAGTGATCAGTGGAAAGGTTTCTATCCCAAATAATTCAAAGTGGAATAATTCAATGTTTTAGGTAAACTGTGTAAGGACAGTGTGGAGATCAAAAGAGAAAGACTCCAGATGGATCATTGATGAACCATTGATGAACTGAGCTACAATAGGGCCATCACCTATTTTTAGGAAACGATGGAAAAACCAAAGCTGCTACAATATAAATTCAACGAAATTAAAGAAGTCATTTGCACAGTGGTTTTGGTAGGGCCAACTGTAATGGTAAGGAAGTGGTATGGAAACCACATGATATTGGACTGAGGAAAGAAAAGATAGGAAAGAAATGAACCATATACAAGAAGGAACTGCAGTGTCAAGGATTCACTGGGAATAAAATAGAGTAGTAGAGTTGATTGACATAAAAGTGGTTAGAAGACAGGAAGGCTAATGGATATAGGGGAGAAAAGGAATAAGGGGAGAGGAGATACTATAAAGACAAAAAACTGGATATGGCAATTATTATAGTAGCAAAAGGCATTTCAACAATATTTATAAGACAAAAAGTAAGATCAAAAATTAGATGAGAGGGGCGTCCCCAGTGGCAAAGTGGGTTAAACAACACACTATGAAGCAAAACAGAGCCACTGCAGCAGGCGTTCCATCCCTGCCGCTGGCCAGGACGGTGACCCACATGGCCCAGCAGACCTCTCCTGCTGCTCCCCTCAGCAGTGTGTTTCAGTCAGTCTGCCTGTTCTGTTCTCCACTCTGTCTTTGGTAAATCTTCTCATCCCCCACACCTCTGCACCAGTTCTTATATGCATTAAAAAAAATAAATTTCTCTAAAAAAATAAGTTGAGAATTCTGAATATGTCCCAAATTTCAATTTCAATTTCCTTCCTTCCTTCCTTCCTTCCTTCCTTCCTTCCTTCCTTCCTTCCTTCCTTCCTTCCTTCCTTCCTTCCTTCCTTCCTTCCTTCCTTCCTTCC
>JAGFMF010011868.1:10028390-10209054 GCA_019455555.1 Galemys pyrenaicus | reverse complement strand
TCCCTGCTCTCTGTGGTGAATCCTCTCACCCCCCACACCTCTGGCCTGTACCCCAGTGCTTGTATGCATAAATAAATAAATAAATCTTTAAAAAAAAAATGGTGGTAAATGAAATAACTGAGACACAAAAGACTGTATATTGTGTGGTTCAATGTATATGAAAAATCCAGACGAAGCAAATCTGTATAGACAGAAAGTAAATTAATGAGACTGGAGGTGAGAACTGGGAGTAATTGCAAATGAGTTTATTGGGCGGGAGAGTAAAATATTCTAAAGATAAATTATGGTAAACGTTGCACAACTCTGAAAATATACTAAGAACCACTAACTTCTCTGCCTTTCAAACAAGTGGATTTTTTGGTATGTAAAGCTGTTAACAACAACAAAAAACTAAAAAGACAAATATGAAGAAGAAAGGCCTTCTTAAGGATGTGACATTTCAACTGACATGGGACTTACATGAAGAGTGGTTTTGACTAGGAGTAGAGAGAACATTGTAAGCAAAGAGAATCTATGCAAAGACCTGAAATGAGCGAGGACTTGATATTATAAGGAACTAGTAGAAGGCAAGGATGGCTTGAGTATGGAGAGCAGAGAGCAGAGGTGGTGAGACTAAAAATTGCGGCATCAGTAAGTCCACTTCAGACCTTGCAGGTCTGATATGGAGAGTGCCCTTTGTGCTATAGGGTCATTGAGAAGTCTTAATCAAGAGAGGGACATGCTGTGATTTTTAGCTGGCAACCCTTTTCTTTAAAAATAGTTGTAACAGGTGATGGTACATGGGTGAAATGGTGGTGGGAACTCCCTGGGGACTACAAATAATGTCAAATATAATTAAATAAATCCAATAAAAAAAATCATTGTAACAGCCAGATTGTATCCCTGCTATTCAAGGGATTTTATATGTACTAATTTATTTATTCTTCATAATAACCCTATGAAATAGTACCATTGATATAAATAAGGAAAGTGCTACACAAACTAACTTGCTCAAGAAATCCGAAGGAGATGTATGCTGTGAGCTCAGTAAGTCCAACATCAGAGGCTGAAATCTTAACTATGACTTGCACTTGAAAGTAGGGCTGGCTTCATGGGTAAGCAACCTCTGCAGTCACATAGAGGTCCATGCTCAGAAGGATCCCATACTGATTTGATATTCTGTTATCACCATCTTGAAATGCTTAGTAGTTTTTGAACAAGATCTCTCATTTTCATTTTGTGAAGGATCCCATACATTACAGAGCCAGTGCTGCTTGAATGAGCTTCTAGAGTTTTTATCACAGGAAGAGTTGTTAACTCACTGAAGGTCATGAATGGGCTGGCAGGGAGGAAGCACAAATTCTTAAAATGAAACACAAATTTTCTTACGTACATGCATTTTGAAAGAGAGAACTCCCAGTTTCTATCGATATTTGAATGAATTCATGAATCTAAAAGGAATAGAACTCATATATGTATGAGTAGTCACCCATTTTGATCATTGAAAATAGCTAGATGATGGGATAAACTTGCTTTGCATTTTCTTATCATTCAACTTCTTGTTACCCTATATTTACCAACAGGGAGTCTTAGTATTGGCAATACTCTTTCCAGAAGAGGGTGGTGGAGGGGGTGGGGCTGGAATAAAAAAACAGTAAGTGAAAGTATAAAAAAAAAAATCACAAACCAAAACCAAAAAATAAGTCAAAAAAATCTTTCGTGTTTTTCTACCCTAGGGCACCTAAAATTGTTTCTTTGTCCCTATCAATATAATTTTTAAATCCCTAAGAAAAGATAATTCTTCTGAATGTATAGTAGTGAATTGAATACAATATTTTTCACTAGTTTGCACAAATTTAATTTTTCTATGTTCTAAAGATCCACTTGGATCATCTGAGTATTTTTAAATAATCATTATTACATAGAAAAATAGTCAGCACTCAGAATATATTCATAATAATAAGTACGGTATAGTTATTATATATACATCTATTTTTCTATTATAAATAATGTCAATTCTAGCAATTTTAGTAATTGCTAAATATTTAGCAATCCTAGCTTTAATGTTATCCAGTGATTTGTTCAATAATTTGTTATTATTATCACCTTATAGCTTGTGCTTGTTTGTAACTAGAAGAAAACTAAAATTTAAAGGCAAGCTTTCAATTCCATTTAAAGGAACCCTCATTTAATTTATAAACTGCTGTAGGCAAATGATGAAATCTTTAGCTCCTGCACAAAATTTTCTGGCAGTATTTGTGCTCAACGAATAATTACATATCCATGAAAATGGAATTACCCATTTTAAGAACAATAGGGATGAAAATCAGGCTCTAAATTTATAGTAAAATGATGACCTGCTCTTGCCTGTTGAGATGCTGATTGCTCTGTATGTCTGATGGTGCAGGCCTAAGTTTGGAGCTCTGAGAAAGTCATATTTGCATCTCGCTGGGCCCTCCTGGGGTGATCTCACATGGGGACCTCCTGGTTCTGTTTATTTTTAGAGTGAGCAATTGCATACAAATGGCAGTACAGTAACACAGGCCACCAGAACAGAGTACAGAGAGCAGAAGAAGACATTTCAATGAAAACCAAATATTCATTCTACTCAAAACCCAGTATGGATTCTCCAAAGTGGAAAATTACTCCTGAAAAGAACCTGGAATAGTTGATTTCATTTTATTTTCACATTTAGCACTAGAAACTCATGTCTCTGTTCAGAGAATAATGCATCCGGGACCTACAGGCTGTTGCTGTAAGACAAAAGCAAGATTTTCTCAACTTCCATTTAATTTCCTTTTAATTTAGGAGACAGTATTTTTTTCTTTGTGTCTTTATGAAAAAAGGCAAAACCAGCTGTGGGCTTGCTTCCCTACTGCCGCTGAACCTGGGTGAAGGGACACAAAACCTTAGCAACTGAAACCAGGCAGAAAAAAAAGTTCTATTCAATTTTTTTCACATCCAACTCTTTGATGGGAAAATCCACCAATTTATGCATAAAATAAAGTAGCAAATTAGACTTATTTGGAGAAATAAATTGTAGAAACCATTCATCCATTAGAGATTTTTTTTAATGGTCCTTTGCCACTTGATGAAGCAAAAATAAAACTTCACTCAGCTGGCAGATAATTCAGCAACAAAATTCTTCTCCTTTCTCCTATGAAATGACTGCTTCGAGGGTTGTTTTATTTGAAAAATAAAAATCCTTTGACTCTTTTTATTGAAAAATCAAAAATCAAATCTATTGTGAACATGTGTCTCACAAAGAGTTTCACTGGCTGATCTTTCCAAGATGGCGGGCTTTTTTTCTAGTTGAAAACATCCCCTTTTCTATGTCCTCCCCCTACTTGTAGTTCTCAGCCATAGATACTTAGATTCTTTGTACTCAGGGTGTGTTGAGCATCAAGTATTACTGTGTCTGTATTACTTCATTTGGTCCTACCACAATTCTCCATCTAGCTTTGCAGATG
The DNA here is from genome assembly GCA_019455555.1 of Galemys pyrenaicus. Lineage (NCBI taxonomy): Eukaryota > Metazoa > Chordata > Mammalia > Eulipotyphla > Talpidae > Galemys > Galemys pyrenaicus. The sequence continues at coordinate 10,205,605 of JAGFMF010011868.1, read as the reverse complement.
AAGCAACTCAGTTTCAGAGACCTTTCTCCACAAAGTGGTCCCCAACAGAGGCTGGAGTCTGGCAGACTGGGGTCCCACCAGGTTCCCCTCTTCCTGACACTGTGATCTTCATTAACCTCTCTGTGCCTCCCATTGGTTTTATCCTCTGTGTTTCCTCTCCATAAAACAAGGGAAATAATATCTCAGTCTCCTTGCTGTAATTCTGTCCTCCGAAATCTCTGAAAAGTAAAGTTCTTTTCATAAAGAGAACTGCAGGGGACCTGCTGATACAAAAAATATCATTTATTATTTATCTGAAACTCAACTTTAATTGAGCATCCTGTGTTTTTATTTACTATGTTCTGCAATACAAGCTTCATACTGATGATCATTTGGCAAAAAAACGGTGCCCTGTGCTGGTGTGAGGCTATTCTAATCCTTACCTGCCCTTCATCATAAAGGTGTGAGCAGGAAGACAAGCAAACACATGGCACTGGGCCACGTGCTTGGTGTATTTGAGAGACAGAAGAAAAACCACTGTAGATGGTAGAGAAAGATCAAGCTAGGCGAGAAGAGGACAGGAAAGAAAGTCTGAGAGGCAGATGGGGGCCAGATCAGATGCTAACAATATTGGGGGTTGTGTCTGGGGTCACACGTCAGGTAGGCAGCAAAGCCAGAATGCATCTCTTGGCCAGTTCTAGCAATACAGTGATGTACTCTCAACCAACATCTTGGAGAAAAACTTATCTTTAAGATCTCATCATAAAGACATCCTCAAGTTCTGATACTAATGAAAGGATTTGTGTATGTGGCAGTCACTCACTCCTACCTTGACTTTGAACTGGAAAGGGGTGCAACTTCTACAGACCTTAAGTTCAAGGGACATTCTGGGTGCTATGTCTGGGTGCCAAGACCTTGCTGAGTTTCTCTGTAACAGGGAAGCCAAGGTTTCAGAGTGAGGGAATAACAGCTATATTTTGTTAAGATTAGTAGAAATGTTAGTAGAAATATATATAATATATTGCTATATATAATATATCATTTATCATATATAATAGATATCAACAACATATGTTTATAATGTAAATAGAAATATTTATTATCAACGTAATATAATAATGATAAAATTATTCCATATAGGAGGGTGACTTGCTTTATCCCTAACTTATATACTACTTATAACATATTTTGCCTCCTTTTATGTCCTAAGATTTCATTTGTGTGAATTTAGAATTGGCAGAATATGGCTATCTGGTCTACCTCAACTGGCACCTATAAACATTTCTTCAGCTTTCACTCTGCATCTCACACAAATTAACCACAGGAATCCTAGAAGCATATAAGTCACAGTCCTGAGCTCACCAAGCTTGAATCACTACAATTTATTCTATTCCTAGCATGCCAAATCATATTTCATTGTCTCTGAAAGCTGTTATTTCTGTCTGTATTTTAATGATAATGTCCACATTTAATACTCATATGATGTACTAAATGCTGTGCTAAGCTTCTGTGTGGGTTAACTTAACCAGTCCTTATATACCTCACACCCCAATTTAGCATCTTCCCCATTTTTCAGATGTGAAACAGAACTTCTGGAGATTAGTTATATTATTCAGACCCAGATCTTATAAATGATAAACCTGAAGTGTCAATCTTCAGCAAGTCTGACTCCAAAGTCACCTTCTTATAACTATTACGACAAAATTCACATTAGAAATGTGTGTGTGTAGTCCTGTCCATCAGCACCTCCCATGTTCATAAATATGGCCTTTTGCCATAGGGTTGCCTTGGCCCTCTCCTTTGTGTCGCCCCCAAAGGCTAGTTCAGGCTTTGCTTTTGGACCAATGAAACATGGAATCCACATGCACACCAAACCCCCCTACCTTGGCTCTACAGTGCCTTGCCTATGCAGACCCCAGGATTTACCCAGCAAGGCTAAGCTCACGGGTCCTTTTCTCGCTGTCACTACTGAGGGGTTGGTAAATAGAGAACACACCCAGAAGCCTGTCAGATTCTTCTGCACTGGTGCACACACCCTGATGATAAGCAAACTCTATCATTTTCCCAGATCTTTGAATTTAGATGCTGGGTCAAGAAAGAATGACACTATTGCAGGAAACTGTTCTCAGAGAGAAATGATATTTTTTTTAGCATCTTCCCAGGCCTGAAATATAATAGGCAGGTGTTGTCCTGGTGATAAATGATAGTTCCTCCAGAAAAAATTTACAACACTGTGGGTCATAAGCCAGGTATCTCCAGCTTCCCTCTCTGCCTCTGGAACGGGTATCAATATGGTCACAAAGTCAGAGGTGCCTACAAAAACAACTCTCTTTCCTATAACTCAATTTAATTTTTAATTCCTAATTCCCATTCATCTCAGTTAATAGGAAATCATGTCTCATTCTTGGACCTCCCCATCCACCCTTTCTTTAAATCAATAGCTCAAATATAAGCATGATACGGGCCCCTAGAGAACTTTGCAAAAAATTCTTTTGGGAAATGGGTTGTCACAGATTGAAAAGTCATATAGGCATTTAGTGATTAGAGGCCAGAGATGACAAATGTGCTGTAAAGTGCAAAAGAGGCCCACACCATGGAGAAGTGTCTGGGATGTCAACTTCTGAATGTCAACTAGTCGCCCACATAGGTGAAGCAAGTTTATTATTCTCTGAGACTTTGACCTAAGTCCACCTGACACATGCACTCAAAGTATTTTCACACCATTTAAATACGCACTGATTGGTATAAGAACGTAACTACAGTATCAGTTGAAGAAAGACTGTACTTTGTCCTGACCATACCAGGATTTGTTCTGTTTACCAGAGAATGATGTTGTAAAGGTGAGACCACATAATGGCACGCAAGTCTTCAAAAGAAGACATGAGCCTCAATCTGGATTTGGGACAGGCGAGTTCAGTGTTTCCATACACAAGAACAAGTACCTGGTTCTTACATTTCATTATAAATATTATCCTTTAAAAATGTGTGATGGGGCCTCTCTGGTGGTGCAAGGGTTAAAATTCCAACGCTATCACACTATTGCCAACCTCTGTGATCCCAAGCCAGGGAGCTGACCTACATGGTGTGGCAGACCTCTCCTGTCTCGCCGCTGCTCCCCTCAGCAGTGTACTTCAGTAGATCCATCTATTCTGCTCCCCACTCTGTCTCTGGTGAATCCTCTCACCTCTTCTCACCTCTGGCCTACACTCCAGTTCTTGTATGCATAAATAAATAAAATAGATCTTAAAAAATTAAAATGTGTGATTATAGATAAAAGATTAGCTGACTCTATCAATGTGTGGCCCATTTTGGGAACACTGAACCCCACATATGAAAAGGTGGCGCTTTGCCATCAATCTGCCCCTCTCAGTCTCAAGGTGCTCTCCTTGACTTTGAAGCAGCCCTTGAACAGAGATGCCTTTCATACACCCTCAGGTGAAATAACCCTGAGGTGGGAATGAGCCTCCATTTCCGTTGCCCACAGTGGTGCTCACTTCCTGATCATTTCTGATCACATCCGGAATCATTTCTTGTCCTTCGCTCATGTCGTAAACCATTGCCCGCAAAGCGCTTACTGCGGTCACCCCGCAGACACTACTTTATCATGTCTTTATCTCAGGGTCAGCTTCCAGGAGCCCAGAATCTGCGACGCTGTCCCAGAACACTTGCTTAAAATGGGGGGCACTGCGTGTGACCAAGTTGAGAGCCCTGCTCCTGGGGTCTGTCAGGGTTTGGGGTACTGTGTAAAGCCAAACAGGGTGTCGTTGATTATCCTTCCTCATGTGGCTCCTCCAGGCCTGTGATCCCTCCTGTTTCTGGAACCATCTGGTAGGAATGCCTAATTAGGGTTTTCTGGCCCCACTTAATTTCTTTTTTTTCTAGACATACTCAGGATGTTGGAAGCAGCACCTTGCAAAGTCAGTGGTTGACAGGGAAGGTTGTGATTATTTTCTTCCAAAAGATTTGGAGTGGCATATGGCTAAAGATCCCAGTGGGAAAGCCCCAAATAGGAAAACCATCTTGGCTCATGGGCCCTGGGTCTTGGCGCAGGGGCACCGCCTTGGCAGGGCTGTGCCGACATGCACGGGCAGAGGCTGCCAACTCCAGCGGAACTTCCAGCGGGAGTTTTACGACCCTTTTTCATCCAAACCGCTATTTGGGCAGAGGCCTGATTACTTCTAATGCCTCCACTTCGACAGCCTTGGCCAAGTCCTCTGTCATCCTGCCGGGGCCTGGAACAGCTCAAGTTTGAAGGGAGAGATGCTCCTTGTAGAGCATAGAGGCGCTAATGGCCACTCTCCAGGATGCTGGCTCCGAGCACCATGTGGCAGCACAGCCAAGAGCAGCCATGCTAGTGTGCCCAAGTCATCCTAGAAAAGGGAGGATAATTAGTTTGCCCATCACTAGAGATGCCCCCACTCTCTACTGTCAAGAAAACCTTTGTCCTTGAATGTTTATGCTTTTCTCTGGTACCTGAAGAAGCCAAGGCTTGAGAATGAAGGATGATTTTGTTGTGAAGAGAGATGGTTGAGAAGAAATGATGGGCCCCTTTCTAGTGCCCATTCCCCTCGCTGACCAATGGGTGCTATGCCATAGGTTCCTGGCATGTTGCCTGCATATGTCACCAGTATTGTGGACAACTGGCACTGGTCAGGGAGACTAGAGCTGGCTCAGTTAGCATGCACCTTCTAAAATAAATCCACTGGGGTTTCTAGATCACCAACTCCCTGAACCAATACTCTGCCTCCTTTGGGGAGGGTCATGGTGTCTGCGGCTTTGAAACGGGGGACAGATCTCTATGTGAGAGAGTCAAGTTGAAACCCAGCATGGGCATTAGGCATGGACAAAGGCTGTCTCAGCCCAGAGATGACCAGATAAACGCTGGATTCTGACAAAGGGAAGGTGTACTCCAGTGATGTGACTACAAGCTATGGCCAGTGATGTGACTACATGGTGACTGACAGGCAATGTCTCCACAGCCACAGGGCTTCTGGGTTTTCAACCCATGAGCTTCATTGCTGTTCTCCATCAGAATCCTGGCAGGTCTTTCTTCTTTGAAGATCCCTCCAGCTCTGATCTCAGGGTCTTCCTACACCCCAGGAACCCACTTCCCTCTCTATCAACTCCAATTCCTTCTTAGTCTGATGATATGAAGATTCCTTAGCCAGAGAACAGAGCTCCCTGTTGCCTCCACCAAAAAAAGTATTTCTTCTCTGTTCTCTCACAATTCTGAATCTGGAAGATTCTTTTAAGCCAAAGTCAGAATCAGCCAAAATTTAGTTCCCCTTTCCTCAAAGGCAGAGAGGGTTTAGCATTCAAATCTGATGTAGCAAAGAACAGGAAGGAGGAATAAAAACTGCAAAGCCTTGACATTAAAAGAATCTGAACACCTGTTCAGGAACTACTTGTTCCCATCTCCGGGAGGGTCCTTTTGGAGTACGTGACAAAGGATGAAGGGTTTACTGTCAAGTGCAGAGGCAAGTTCTTGGACTCCTTTCTCCATGCTAGAGTCAAGCCAGCCAGTGCCAACATCCACAGTTTCACTGAGAACTTTGCTGTGGATGCATTTTTGTCTTTCTGCCTGTTCATATGTCTATGTGTCGTGAAAATTAGGAGGGCAAAAGATATTTAGCTTATTTAAGGAAACACATCCTTACATCCTTTAAAAATAGTTCTTGCTTTTTTGTGTGTGCAAACACCTGGGTTGATTCCAAATAGGAAGACAACATTCCAGTCTGAATTCCAACTGCTTGGGAGCTAATGCCAGCTCTGCTCTTACTACCTTTGTGGAAAAGGACTCAACCACTGCCAGTTCACTCTCCCCTCCCATATACAGATGGTGGCAGGCTTTCCATCACGGAGCTGTGAGAAGCTCCTCTAAGGGCTTGGCAGACAAGAAGGTGCCGCCACTCAGCAGGTGGGGCTATTGCAGTTGTTATCAAGGTGAGGCAGATAGGCTGTGTTCCCTCCCATATTTCCCCACCTTTGGCCATTAGCTTATGTGATTGCCCATTTTTGAAAGTTAACAGATCCACATGTTTTCTCAAACAGTAGTAACCCTAGATTTCTGTGCTTGATTCTCATTCCCTCCCTGGCAATTTGCATGTTTTATTGCATCCAATCCCATAACCACTCTGTGAGGCTCCACTGTTGTCAACTCAGGACGCAGACACAGGATGTGGGCCATGCCATGCAGTCCAGGATTTGCAGCAAAGAGTGCAAAGACCTGGATCTGACACCGTTCCCCAGATCCTCACTTTAGAGTGCTTCAAATGCCAAACGATGCAGAGTTTTGCTAATTCTGCAAGAACTTGCTTGCATGTCACCCAAATTTGACTGGCTTCCAGTACACTGACTTTCTGTGACAACCCTGATGTGGGTAGCACTGCTGAGAGTAAGTTACAGAATAATTTTTCTTTCTTTTGGTAAGACAATCTGAGAACTAGAAATGTAAAACCAAATCTACTTGTTTTTATTGTTTCATGAACTTCAGATATGAAAAAACAATGAATACCATTACAAAAAGGTAATTTCTACCCCCTGTTCATCTGTGATATTGTCTGGCTTTCTCCCTGGGTCTTGGGCACTTGGTTCCCCCCTGACCTGGGACTAAGTGTCATTACAGCAGCTTGTTGGTGCCCCCAAAAGATTGCTGTCCAAAGATGTGCTTGGTTAAGTGGTTTTTTGTGATCTGTGCATTTTCAGATGGAGGTGGGGCTTCATCTAGAGGAGGTTGAATAGTCAAAGCAACAAAGTCCTTATAAAGAGTTCACTGCTCACCCAAACCAAGGCCCCATGAGGTGGGGACGGGCCATCCTATGGTAATTCTTATCATCATGGTGTTATCCAAGAGTCAGTCCACAAACTGATAACACAGAGTGTCACCAACATGAGGGGAAGTAAAATTGGTTTGTGTGTGTGTGTGTGTGTGTGTGTGTTGGGGATTCCAAAAAGTAAAATTATTGCCTAGGGAGTATAGTACTTTTTTGATCCAATTCAATAAAATGTATTAAGCTTTTTCTACATGCCAGGCACTATTCTAGGCATTGATGCAGACAGAATCCTTGTTTCTATGAAGTTCTTATAGTGCAGACAAATAAACAATCAATGAGCAAATATGGGTTATGCAGGTGTGAGAGGTGTCCCAAAAAAAAGCCTAAGACATAGAGGGTGAAATATGAAGAACGACTGGACAGAAGAGACATCCATCTACTGCTTAGTAGACTTGAGTGAATTGAGGGAGCAAGCCTTGAAGCACTCTGGGTAAAGGGAACACAAAAAGTCCCCAAGGCAACAGTCCTCTGTGTGTCCAAAGAATGGTGAGGAGGCCAGTGAGCAGTGCAGCGGACATGGGGGAAAGAGGAAGGAAGGCAGAGAAGATTGGGAGGATCATGAGTATTTGCTTGAGCCAACACAATTTTTATTTTTACTCTGAGCTTATGCATTTCCTGCATCATAGTGATAAAAATCACCTTTTTTTAATGAAATGATGGTAATGTTCTTTTTTTTTTTTTTTTGCTTTAACATTCTTTCTTGGCAAAATAAAGTGTTGGAAACTCTTCGTCAATTCCTTGAAGTTTTTGGAAGCGGGTCTGTGCCATCTGGAAGTCTGGGGAGCATGTTGTGGCATTCTGGAGGTGGAGGTGTCACGTGCAGAAGGAAGTGCAGGTCCCAGCCCTCCTGTGCCACAGACGCCCAGGGACATGAGGCCGGGAAGTTCTATTTCCAGGTTTCACTTTTTCTCCTCTTAAATGATGAGAGAAATTTCAAAGAACCTGGGCCAATGAAGGCACAATGGCCTGAGAGGGCAGGCAGGTGATGTGAGTCAAGCAGACCTGGCCTGGGGAGGAACAGGAGCTGGGGCTGGTGGGGCTGGAGGAATCTGAACACCTACATTTAAAGGGGCAGCCCAGCTAAGCAGCAAGGGCCATCAGCCTGGATTTTTCAAGAGAAAAATTGAAATCATGACCTTTATGTGAAATCTCTGTTCCTGAACATTAGCAACTATTTCACTTTAAAAAGCCACACTGTGTGTGCCCAGGCAGGCTGGGTTTGCTGTAAGATGGGGTGTTCATTTCCCAGAGTGACCATAATAAAGTACCAAACTGGGGTAACTTAAAAGAGCGGAATAATTGAATTTTCTCCCAATTCTGGAAGCAAGGAGTTTGAAATCAAGGAGTCAGGAGGGTCTTACTCCATCTCATGGCTCAAGAAGTCCTTCCTGTTTCCTCCAGTCCTGCATCCCTTAGCGTTCCTCAGACTGCAGCTTCCTCGCTCATTATCTCCGCCTCCTCTTTCATGTGACCTTCTCTCCTAAGTGTCTCTGTTTCCTCCTCTTCATATCCAAGGACACAAACATTGCCCTGAGGAGCCACCCTGAACTAGTATAACCTCACCTTAACTTTTATACATCTGCAAAGCCCCAATTTCCTACTAAGGTCACCGTCCCATGTACCACCGCTTAGTACTTGAACATAGATAGCTTTTTGGGGAGACTCAATTCAAGCCACTACAGATGACTATGGCTTCCACAACGACTTGTTCAAGATGAAGATCCTGGCTGGAAATCTCAGAACCCATAAAGTGATTACAACCTGCTCTATAAGTTTAGGACATCCATCTCCCCAGGAAGGAAACGATAAATTGAAGAAAGTTGGTACAAGTTGCCAAAAGGGCTTATCCCCACTCTGAGACCTGGATTCATTCTTCATAACAGATCGGACTGTTTCCTGGGGCTGCCATATCCAGCATCACCAGGCATAAAACATCAGAAATTTATTCTCTCGCAGTTCGGGAGGCTAGAATTCTGAAAACAAAATATTAGCATGGTCAAGTTTCCTTAGAAGGTTCTAGGGAAAGGCCTACTCTGGTCTCTTCCTGACTTCCTGGTAACTCCCAGCAATCCTTGTGCCAGCCTGTACCCTCACTTAATCTCCACCCCCTCTACTCTGTGCCTCTCTGTCCTCTCCTCTTCCTGTACAGACACCAGTCATTGGATTAGTGCTACCCAGCCCAGTACAGGATCATGACTTGGGGACATCTCCATTCAAGCCAGGCTATTCCCAGTAAATCCCCTCCCATCTTCCTGATCCTGTGACTCTAACTTTTTCCCCAGCTTCCCTGAGGACTCCTTGCTGGTCTTTCCAAACAGTTGCCTCCTTAAGGAGAGCTTGAATCAACTGCCAAATATCCACACCAATTTAAAGACTAGCAGCAACTTAAACATGTCATGAGTGGTAAAATATTTCAAAAGAAAATAAACTTTATTTCTTTGGATACCTTTGAATGCACTATCTCCTCACTTTCAGACTTCCAGCTCCAGGAGACCCCTCTGAGAAACAACTTAGGGGAACCTTCAGGGAGGTAAAACCCAACCACATCCTTCACTTTCTTTGTCACAGCAAACAAAGAACTTCAAGGAAAGCACCGCATGCCTTTTCTGATCCTGTTGCTTTATAACCTTTTCTAACTACAGTTCTTTATGGGTTTCCTTTCCATCACATTGCTGACGAGTCCTTTTACTCCTCTGCACGACAAAATACAGCAAACCCTAAAATATGGATGTCTTGTTCTTGTGAGAAAATGGAAAAGTTCACAAGAAAAGAAAATGACATAAGATGACTGAGTCCATTCTAAGCAATGGTATTCAAAAGTAAGGAGATTAGATAATGATGCAATTAGAGCCCATTTCTATGGTTTTCTATAATTCTGAACATTTGCTGACTTCTTTGACTGGTTTGGTATTTATTCTTATATCATATCAATTTAAAATCACCCTGATAGCTATGTCCAAGAGGGATGGCAAATTATGAAGAAAATATGTTCAGTGGAATTTTAAAGGGGCTATCCGATGCTGACCTGAGATGTTATTATGAGGCCGCCCGATCATTTGGTCTTTTTTATCCCATCATTTGTGTTCTGAGTGTTTTAAATATTTAAATCGCCTTTCTTCTTATTTCCCTAATGAGAGTTCATTTGCATCTAGTACATAATAACTAACTAGATATGGTTTTCTCCTTGTTGTGTTTTCAATCCAGTGAAAATGGGAAAACCAGTAAGGTTGACAATATTGTCAACCCAAGACAGTATAATCAACCCAAAGAGAGATGATGATGGCTTAAACTACAGAAGAGGTCATGAGAAATAGTGGGATTCAGGACATAATTTAAATTTAAGCCAATGAGATTTGTTGATGGTGTGTCTGTTGGTAAAATCTTAGAGAAAGCAATGCGTCAAGGCTCTCTGTAAGATCTTGTGAGTGAGGTCTTTATAAAGTCAGAGCTGCAATCCAATAACAGCCACTCCTGGAACCAGGATCTGGGTAGAACTCAGGTGGAGTCTGAATATGTTCCTTCTGGCTCATCAGGTACTATTTTGATAACATTTCTAAATCAGCTTCCTATTAAAAAGGAGAAAAGATTACCTTGGATTATATCACTATTTTCCAAAGTATGACCTTTGTGCCACACACTAGTGGGCTTATTTTAAGTTGGGGGAAAAAAATCCTACTTCTTAACATAATCTTATCCCAAGGTATAATTCATGAAATTATGGTTTTGGTTGAGCCTATTTTCTAATTGTAATTTTCCTGGCATTTATTTCATTGAGAATTATATACACACGTGTGCACACACATACACAACTGGCCCATCAAACCCATGATTACATGATTATGACTTTGGGGTGAAACTAACATAACAAAACAGTTAAATTTTCAGCTATTAAGAGAACAAAAATAACATAGATCCTAGATGATGGAAAAGATTGTGAAAGGGGCCCATAAATAATCACAATTTAAAAAACACAGAATTCTACCACCTCTTATCTGCATGCATAAGAAAATGACAGGAGAAGACTCAAATTCAGTTTGTGAGAAATCCTTTCCATCCACAGTCTATTCAGTCCTACAAACCAAGGCGACAAACCAGGAGAAAGCAAGGAGAGGAGCTGACAGGACCTGAGGGGTGATCTGAGCAGCTCTTATTCCCCAAATGAAATAATGACTTACTAAAGAAAAGTTGAGTGAGGAAAAACATTGATAATTGTCCAATAAATCTTTCCATAACTTCCCATTAGTCATCACTGAGTTGCTGTCTCTTTTTAACCTACGAAGGAAGAGAGGTAAGAACGGCAAGGAGTCTCAGGAGCCACACGATGGAGTGACACAGCCACTGGCTTCCTCATTCAGGGCACCTCAGGGTCCTTCCCAACCCAGGGCATCAAGGCCACTGGGTCAGATGTCAGCCAAGTGTAGGCTGAATTTCTCTTTGTTGGACTCACTGGCAGACCTTCTGGTGTCTCCCAGAAGACTCCTGTTTTCTGCTTTGGCCATGGAACATAGGTCAAGTCAGGCCAGTCCCTCATTACTCAAAAGGCTTTGAGAAGTTCTGAACCATTACAGCATTTCCCTCAGTCTGAGACCTGACTGTGGCTCTGGGTACTAACCAGCTGGGCTTGCTCTCCTGCCTTTGTTCATCTCTCCTTCCCTTTACTGAGTACCTCCTCTGTTACATACTGACAGGAAAACAGCAACACAACCAACAGTCTGCATGGGTTTGGATTGTACCACCTAGCAGAGAAAGCACATTCATCAGGTAAACACACAGATACCTAGCTGCTGAGTTTGGTGTGACTGTGAAGTACTGAGAGTTATGGGAATCTACATGGGGGGTGAGGGTATCCATCTTAAGGGTTAAAGAAGACCACCTTGAGAAAATGAAGTCTGGGGAGAAGTTAGCAGATAGCAAGGAAAGGAAGCACATTCCAGACAGGAATGTGTAGTCAGTGGGTGACCAACCATCCTGATTGCCTCCAAACTGAGGGGTTTCGAAGACAGGGATTTCAGTGCTAAAACTGGGAAAGTTCTGGCACACCATGGTGAATCAGTCATCTGAATAGTAAGCAAAAGAAGACAGGTGCTATAGTGGCCTGGAGAGGTGACCAGGGTGGTGTGTCACAAGCACTGCTGGTCGCTGCTGGTAGACCCTGCCATGTGCTTGACTCCTTGGGACCTCAGAAGACAAGGTCCCAAGCTCAGCATAATTCTCCTAGTTATTTATTATTGTGTACAAACCTCTCCAAACCTCCCCACAAATGGTTTCTTCTTACCACTCATAGTTCTCACAGTCAGGAGATGACTTGCTTCACTTGGGACCGCTCATCCAGTAGCAGTCAGGTGAAAGCTGAGGACAGAGTCATCTGGAGGCTTTGCAAGGTTGACTATGGATTTCTCCAAGAAGGATTTCTCCAGTCATGTCTGGCATCTCAGGTCAGATAGTGGGAGCAACTGGACCTGGCTGGCATTTCTCTCTCCATCTCCCCATTTGGCTTGTTTAGCTTCCTCAACAACAACATCACCTCAGGGTGATCAGACTTCTTACATAGTACTGCCCTTCCCCCCTCCTCCCAAGAAGGCATTCTAAGTGATCCACCAAAGTTTCAAAGTTTCTTTTAAAAAAAAAAAAAAGATTTATTTATTTATGCATATAAGAGCTGGGGTATAGGCCAGAGGCACAGGAGGTGAGAGGATTCACCAGAGACAGAGTGGGGAGCAGAACAGGCAGATCCACAGAAACACACTGCTGAGGGGAGCAGCAGGCCAGAAGGGAGAGGTCTGCTGTGCCATGTGGGTCCCCTCCCTGGCCGGGAATTGAACTCATGTTGTTTTGCTATAGTTGCTTCACAGTGCAGCGCTCAACCCACTGCGCCATAAGGGAGGCCCAGTTGTAAAGTTTCTTATGACCTAGCTTAGAAGTCACTTCTGTTCATTGTGTTGATCAAAGTGAGTCACAGGCCTAGGCCAGATTCAAGAAGAGGGGAAGTAGACTCATTCCAATGGGAAGACTGGAAATTGTGAGCATTTGTTTGCACAAGCTATGGGGAGGTTTCCCCATAATTATGGTGCAATATTTACCACAGGATGTGTCTGGCCTCAAGAAGTCATCCCAAGTCTTGTTCAAAGGTGTGCCCTGTGACCAAGGCTTGTGCAAGTTGAGGCTTCAGAATCCCTTCTGAAAGCATTACTCTTGCTCTCTTCACATTAGCAAAACGTCTCACATCACAGATGGAGAAGAAACCAAACTGTACATGTACCATAATCCCAGTCTAAAGATATTTCTTGGTCTTGCAGCATGCAGCAGTTCCAACTCTTCTTGCAGACTCTTGTTGTAATGGCAAACCCCGCATCTTCTGTGGCTTATTAAACATCCCCAGGCAGGGCCTCCCTGGTGGCACAAGGGGTTAAGTCGCAGCACTGTGAAGCAATCCACAGTCACTGCAGCACAAGTTTGATCCCCGGCCAGGGCAGTGACTCACATGGCACAGCAGCCCTCTCCTGTTTCGCCCATTGCTCCCCTCAGCAGTGTATTTCAATCTGCCTATTCTGTTCCTCATTCTGTCTCTGGTGAATCCTCTCATTCCCCAACACCTCTGGCCTGTGCCCCAGTTCTTGTATACATAAATAAATAAATCTTTTAAAAAAATTCCTAGGCAGAGTCACTTGAAAGCAAATCTGTTTCTTGAATCCTTGTTGCTTGTATGGAATTACTAGTTATCAGAGGCTCACATCTTATTCTGTAAAAAGCCTAATAGATATTGCAGGCTTAGCAGACTTTACAGCCTCTGTTACAGTTACTCATCTCTGCCCTGACAGCCAAAGACTAACTAACAAGCGAGTGTGCAAGTGTTCCAATAAAACTTTATTTACAAAGCAGGCTCCTGGATTGTAGTTTGCCATTTAGGGTTACAACACTGTCTCATTATATACAGTCCAAGGGAAATATAAAGAAAAAGCTAAAATCAAATAAACTTCAGCTTTCACTCGCTGATTCTGTTTAAAAGATAGGCCAGGACCTAGTGCAGAAGAATTTCACTCAACCCTTCTTACACCTTCAAGTGGAAGCCAGGAAAAACCTTCAAATTCATAGCGAATTTGCAGCTTTCAGGACAGCAGGTTCCCTCCCTGTGTAAGTACAGACGCTGAACAGACCTGACAAAGCTATGGCCTGGAAGGTCCTTTCCTCCTGACGGGGTTCAGTGTCTACACTGAACAAGTCAGATGAATGAATACTTTTTACTGAATGGCGTATTCTCAAATTTATTTTAATATGTAATTATAAAAACAGAACTGCTCCATAGATGCTAAGGACAAGCTTAAAGCAGGTATTCACATTTGTTTTTTAAAAAATGAGGTTGATGTAAATGAAATTACTAAAGAAAAATAGCTTCATAGAGGGTCGCAAAGATGGTGCATAACGATGGGGACGGAAACAGAGGAGTCCTGAGGCCAGAGGACTGGTCCCTGGTTCTGTCCCTCCCCTCCCCGCGGGATCCAAGGCTGGGCTAGGCAGGGCGAGAATTGGTACCACGTGATCTTTTTGTTTATCCATCTGTTTTGTTTTTTCGTCTCTCTCACCTACCACAGTGTTTGCTCATAAAAGGTCCTCAATAAACATAGAATCCGTGAGTAAATTAATTAAGTTGTCACTCAAATGATCAGGTTAATTTTGAGTTGAGGAAAGTTCTCGACACAAGTTCCTGGAGATGGTTTTTCTGATGCTCGTGCGCACTGAAGTCCACAGAGCGGAAGAGACGAGCTTGTTTGAAATCGGGCAATTAGAAGTGGCCAGTCTCTTGGGACGGCTTTGCCAAGAAAAGCCCAACGGCGCCATAAATCAGGATGTCTAATTGAAGCAATGTTTTAGGAATTAAACAGCAATTAAATCAAATGGGAACGTTTCTATGGGACACCTTTGACACTGTAGGGGAAAGTCAAAACCACCCCAAGAGTTTATGGAGAAAGTGGCTTTCTTCCGAGGGGCTTGCTGGTTAATAATGATCAAAACCATCTGTGATTAAATTCCTTCCTTGCAAAGGCTCAATGCTTTTGCGGTAAATTCCCCTCGTGTAAGCTCATGAGCTGAAGCAGAAAAACCACGGAGGTGTCACAAATGGAGTAAACGGCTCACAAGTGACAGGCCAAGGGGAAGAACAGCCAAAGTTTTGGGGAGATGCTAAAAACTGGCTTTGAGAAACCAGGTCCCAGATAGACAGTTTGATTGTGTCTGTTTACCTAGTGGAAATAATTTGGGTTCTTTCAACATCAGTGTCACCAACTTGATGGTGAGTGTGTATGTGTGTGTGTGTGTGTGTGTAAAGGTAATGGTATATTACCGTTGGTAAATTTCTCCACACCAGTGTGTCCAAAAATCCAGGAGGCCCACTTCTCTCTGCCATAAAGGTAATTTTAAATAACATATGGTGGCAAAAAAATAAAAGGAGAGAGAAAGATTGTATTTAGCAGTTAAATATATTTTATATAATTTAACAAAAATGCACTTAGTACAGCCATGTCATGAATTACTGCTTAGAATGAGGTGAAGCTTTTCAAATGCAAGAGAAATTTTGAGGGGAGGCTTTAAGGAATTAATTGAACATAGGGCTGGACTCACACCTGGCAAGCAAACATCAGGAAGGTTGTTTTCCAAACCATGCAGGAGCCGCCAGCTGTTCCACCGCAGGGGCGGGCTGCTCCTAACTCAGAGTGCAAGAGGCATCCGCTTCCTTCACTTAGTAAAATCCAGTGAAGACAGTAAAAGGGCAGACAGTGGGAATGCAAAATTCACTTTCCAAGCTTGGTCTATCCAGGGTGATTATCCAGAAATCAATCTGATATGAGATTCTTGGAAAACAAACTTTGATGCCAACTGAGCAGAACACACAGTAAACTCTGCCTGTTCTAGGGGATGATTTATGTGATGGCCAAGAGAATGCAAGTGGAGTGCATCTCTGTCTTTAGTGATATTTATTGTTAGTGTAAGTTATAATAAGTAGGAGGTCCTCTCCTTCCCAAAGAAATAGGAAGCCTTTATAAGAGATGCCTTTGTGAGGACTCTTCTGTCTCAACTAGGATTCTATTTCAAGCCCTTTCTGCAGAAACCTGTTAGTGGTTCTGATCCAGGAAATAATGGCTATTAGTGACTATTTAATTCTCTGACTAAATCGACACCAACCATGACACAGTCCACAGAACATATCCATTCCTCATTCTTCTTCAAGGGAATTAGTTCATAGTAGACTTTGGATTATCCAAAAGATAGATGGCAAAACCACTAGAGTTACCAGAACATACACACAAAAAAATCCTCCCAGGGCCTCCCTGGTGGCGCAGTGGGTTAAGTGACGCACTATGAAGCAAACCGCAGCCACTGCAGCACGAGTTCGATCCCTGCTGCCGGCCAGAGAGGGGGCCCACATGGTGTGGCAGACCTCTCCTGCTGTGCCCGCTGCTCCCCTCAGCAGTGTACTTCCGTTGATCTGCCTGTTCTGCTCCCGGCTCTCTGTGGTGAATCCTCTCACTCCCCACACCTCTGGCCTGTACCCCAGTGTTTGTATGCATGAATAAATAAATCTTTAAAAAAAAAATCCTCCCAGTGAATCCTTGACTTCCTAGTCTAGTACTGTCATTTCTTAGACCTGTTTCTGTTTCTTTAACATCGTCACTCACTTTAGCAGCTGGCTTCGCCTAGACGACCATTTGCACAAAGAAGCCATGCTTTCCTACCTTAAGAGTTGCCTTCTGAGGATGAGTGGAGAGGCACAGAGGGGGATAATGGGAGAAAGGGGTTCTAGGAGATCTCCAGACTCACCCCTGAGTGGGGAGTTTGCTCTTCCCCAAGTTACCTGGTTCACTCTCTGCCAAACTGACCAGTAAGTTGAAGCTGAATCACCTATGGCACAGCCTGTCATGAGGATGAAGTTCTTCCCAACATGCCAAAAACTACAAATGTTAAATGTGTGATTGATAAAGTTGACTATCATGTCTCACAAACAAGTATCCCAGTACCAAAAGATAGAAAATGAACTTATTTCCTTACCAGTAAAAGCCCACCAATTCCAATATAATTTTATGATTCTCATTCAGTTTGTATTTGCCTCTTGGCTCATTCATTCATTCAACAAATATTTATTGACTGCCTACTAACTGTCAAGGAGAAACAAGCAATTAAAAGTACATGGCAGATACAATTCTCACAGAGCTCAAACTCCACAATGTGAAATACATACTTGCTTCATCATTATCCTAGAAATTGTTTTAATTTCTTTTTTAAGCTCTCATTACACCTGAAGGGGAAAAAAACCCTTAGTCATAGCAGGGTCTTTTGTTTAATTCAGGGATTTCTCACTTACCCTTCCCTTGGGTTGCTTCTTTTTTTTTTTTTTTAAGATTTATTTACTTATGCATACAAGAACTGGGGTGCAAACCAGAGGTGTGGGGGGTGAGAGGATCTACCAGAGACAGAGTGGAGAGAGAACAGGTGGATGTGCTGAAGTACACTGCTGAGGGGAGCAGCAGGCAAGGCAAGAGAGGTCTGCCACACCATGTGGGTCATCTCCCTGGCCGGAGATCAACCTCAAGTTGCAGTGACTGGCGATAGCTTGATAGCACTGTATCTTTAACCCCTTGTGACACCAGGGAAGGCCCTAGGTTGCTTCTTAGTGCTGCAAGACTTAGCAGAATCATGTCTTGGGTGGGAATGGGGGCTGTGCTTGTCCTGAATTTTTACTTCCTTCTGACAACCTGTGTCTGTACAAGGCCCCAACTGGTCCATCGTGATGTCTCTTTCCAGGTTGGTCTCCTCTGGCATGCCTACATCCCCAAGCCCTCACAGCTATCTGCTGTCGCATCTCCTAGTGCCTTGTGAACATCCCTTTGCCAGCCATGTCTTCTCACTTGAATCTGTAGCTGTCTTAGGGAATAGGGGAAAATTGGCTGTTTCCAAAATTGCTGTTGGACCATGAAAACCAAGACAGAGCTGGCTGATATCTGGTGGGGGCAGAGCAGTGAGAGGATGGAGTTTCCAAGGCTGGAGGGCTGGGAAGGCTTCTGAGCCTCCAGTTTACTTGGGGGACTCAAGCATTCCCTACCTAGATCTCACCCAACTGTGGAGGGTGGGATATCAAATTTCAAAACCCTTCCTCAGGCAGGCAAATCATTGTCTCCTGTTTCCTGAGATACTCCTTTCCCTCACCAAATCCTGACCCCCCTTACCACCTCAGGTGCCTGGGTGGAGAATGACTGACATATTTTGTCAAATCTATTGTTTATGTCAGTCCCTTGATACCCTTAGGTTCATCTGTGACTAACCCTTCCCAACTGACACCCCTGTCCAAATGGAGGGCAGCCATAGTGGCCATAGAAGTCATAGAAGGGGGAAAATCAATCAACTGTCACCCTGTTACCCTTTGTCCACAGAACACAGAGTGCTAAGTGAGTGAGGGGGCCTGAGGGGCCCAGAAAGCAGCAAGGAGTAGTGAGGGGAGTGCGTAGCGGAGAGGTGATTGAAGGTGCAGAACAAGGACACCCTAGTTGCTTTTCTTGAGTCCTGGAGGCCCTTCCCACGCACTCCCTGGCTCCCTGGAGCATGCTTTTCCCTGTCTGGATTATATCATCAGACCCTGCAGGAGACTGGGGCCATAGAGTTGTACAAGATTAGGTAACTGATATGCCCCCCAAGCCCAGGAGTCTCAGGACCAAAGAGACAGCCTGGCATGAGGTGAAGGACAAGGCTATGGCCTGGCTTCGACACAGGACTTCTCCGTCTCATTCCATGGCCTTGAACAAGTCATGGTTCTTCTCTTGGCCTTGGTTTCCAGAACTGCAAAATGGGATAACAATTTCTGCTTTGCAGAGCTTTTGAGAGACTATCTATGCAAACACTTTGTATGCTAAAAAGACTACAAGAGTGTTAGGCCTGGTTTTTACTCGCCTTTGGCAATCAAATTGAATATACCCTAATTCTGGGATGTGCCCTGCAAGTTCTACTGGGGCAGAGAAATTCAGACTTTTACAATTCTTTTAACTATTACTTGCAAAATACATGCGCAATTTCCATTTCTTTCTATATACCTCATTTATTTAAGCTTGCTAGTGTTTCAATGCTAGAAGTTTACCATGATAAATGATTTAGTGTTCCTTTAAGACAATTTCAGGAGGCAACTGAATAGCTTAGGCTTCCTGAAAAAGCCAGACCTGGATTTTGCAACTTGAACTGCTCCCCGAAAGCCCCAACCTGAGTCCCTTTTGCTTTTCACCCTCTTGCTGTTTTGGAAACCTGAACTGGTCAGAACCGTGCCTCTGGGAAGGCCCCCATGACTTTGGCCAAGGGGAGGTGGAAAGACAGCCAGTTCCCCCAAGAGCTGTAGGGTGGAAGGATTGCTTCCAGAAACACAGGAAATTTATGTGGGGAGCACACCGTTGGGAGGAGGAGCTGGCTCTTGCTTATAGACAAATAGCAGGAAGGGACGAAAAGGGAAGCGAGGAAGACGTTCATCACTGCAGGCAAGAGGTGTGGTGGGGCTGAACCTCCAGAAAGAGGGAAGGAAAATGGCTCCTGAACTTGCTTCATGAATAACGCCCTTCGCTCCTAGCCACAGGCAGACCTAGTTATTCTAATTAAATGAAGATTTGAGTGCAGCATTTTTAATCAGTTGGCTTTTTGGTGGAGGGTCCTTATATAGTCTGTGTCTTCTTTCTTTTTTGACCTCACTTTTATTTCATTCCCCAAATCCTGCCTGAGTCACATCTGGAAAACATGTGCTGGATTTGCCATCTCTTCCCAACGCCCAGGCCCATCCTTCACACTTTTCAGCTGTGTGACTTCAACCAGCGGCTGGACCTCCCTGGGCCAGGTTCAATTTCATGAATGTGGGGTGCCTGCCTCTGAGCTGAAATTAATTGCTCCCCAAGTTAGAGTCCTGAAGCAGGCATGGGCCATGGTCCCTGCATTGCTAGGCAAGTGCAGATGATTTTGGTAAATCAAGGATACAGCTAAAACTACAGTGAAATGGCATTTTATTTTCTCATATTAAGAAATAAAGGAACCAATCAGTTCTAGTTTATATAGGAAAGGTGAGCTTGTGTAATAGAAGTCGTGGAAACAGGTAGCAGGAAAAGGAACTTTTCCTTAAAAGGGATTTTTATCACTTTGGAGTATCATCTCATTTGCTTATGATATTTCAGTTTTCAAAAATTAAAACTCAGAGGCTAGTAAGGCACGCACAGAAGCTGAGTAGATGTTGCCACCCCTACCAAAGAGAAGGCAGAGGTAAGACAGTGCTCATCTTTCCCTGGTCCCTGGGTGCAGAGAAGCAGCTGCCAGGCCCACCAGGCTCTGGGGGTGGAGACAGCCACTCTCCACTCAAGACCAGTCTTCCTTGCAGTTCATTCTTCATCCTTTTCTCATCTCCCTGTCACCTCAGGGACTTGGAATTTTCTGCCAGTGTCCTGAGTTCTCTTCAGCTGACTTCTGGTCTGTGGACAGCCTCACTCATCCGTTCCATCAGTTGGGCTGACCTGGAGCTGGGCGAGGTGCTGGCCTTAAGAAGGGAACAAAGCCCCGCCCTGCCTAGTGCGGGAGGGATAGTGGAACTTTCTGGAGTGTGAAGAAAGCTCTGGAAGCCGGAATATAGAAAGCAAAGCAGGAGAGTTGTTCAGACAAGGAGGGGAGGGAAGTGGGGGCAGATCACACTGGACCACCGTGGACACACTCAGATGCCCATTGGCCACCCCACGGCCAGGACTCAGGCTCAGTCTAGACTTCATCCCTCAGA
This sequence comes from Galemys pyrenaicus, assembly GCA_019455555.1. NCBI lineage: Eukaryota > Metazoa > Chordata > Mammalia > Eulipotyphla > Talpidae > Galemys > Galemys pyrenaicus. The sequence goes on along the minus strand of JAGFMF010011868.1, from coordinate 10,185,016 downwards.
GGGAACGTCACACTCTGTGCCCTCCGCCCCAGACCAGGCTGCCTTTTCACCACTGTATTTACACGGCCCCTGCCTGTATCTGGGTGTGTCCTGAGCGTGTCCACCTCACTGACAAGACTCTGTATTTCTATAACAAGCCCTGCTCAAGTATTTTAGGCCCACTGTTTAGAAACACGCAGAGGGGAGAAGAAAGAGAATAAATATGGAAATCAAATGTAAAAACTTCTGGCTCTTGCAACCAGCTTCCTGGGGGAATTTTCCCCTGTGTTCTTTCCACTTCTTCCACTCAGCGGAATGACTGCTAGTCATTAAGGAAATCTGTGAGGAGCTCACGGTACAGGAATTGTACACCAAGGCTCCCGTCTTCATTTGCATATCCCATTTTTTGATTGGCAGCTGTACATGAAATGCCATATCAGTTGAAAGTATGTTGTGAGCTGGCACTAATGATCCCACGGCTCCAGGGAAACCTGCCATATTGTAATTTGGCTATCAGGCATGAAAGAAATAATTCTAAGTGCCAGGAATGCAAGACTGAATAAATGTTTCACTGCTGCAGGTTGCCAAGGGTGACACTTCTGATTTAGTATAAACGAATGCCCCGTTGCCTTTGGGGTACCGGGAGTTTGCATTGTATCTGAGCTGTGTGTATAAAACATTAGTCTAAGAAAATGGCTTCGGTGTAAGATGGGAAACAGAGGCCTGCTCCCAGAAGGCGGCGGGATGTTTACAACTAATCACTGGATGAAAGGATTTCGCTACCTTCTATAATGACAGGCAAACAGGATTTGCTTTTCCTGAGATGGAGAATAATGGTTATGTTAACTCTGCCTCGCCTCGCTTTTTTTTTTTTTTTAATGAAATGCTCTTTTGTAAAGAAAATCACATCTGTTTCCTTTTATATATGAAAGGGATATAAATTCTTTCTTTCTCCCTCTGTGTGAATAGTCTGTCCGTGTACCTGGGAATTAAATAAGCCTTTCTGATGTCATCGGATTTCAGAAAGATGGCCGTCACTTCCTTCTCCTCCGCGGCCACACTCCGCACACCAGCCTGTGGAGGGGGGCCTGCCAAGTGGGGAGCCACTGCTGTCACCGGGGTTTTCATCAAGGTTCCAATGCAAATTCTGACCCTTTCTGTGAGGGAGATGCCCCGTGCATCCAGCCGGTGAGAGGTGGAAAGCAGCTGGCTGAGAGCAGCGCCTCCCTGGAAGAAAGACACACTTCCCTCCACCCACAGGGCCGTCTGTCCCGGCTGCCAGGTCACGTTAAGACCTGGCTCATTTTCCCTTGATCCTGTGTGGTGATGTTCTCAGAGATGGAGGTGGTTTCTATTTATGGACTTCCTCCCTTAGACATCAGGAAAGTGGAGACCCAGGTACCTGTTTCAACAGGAGAGAACAGCAGTCAGAGTGGTATGTGAACCTCAACCCTAAAACACACAGTATTGTCATCCAGTGTTAGGTCAATAAACACTTTTTTAAAGAAGAAAGTACCCTGGTCATTTTTGTACCATGGGCCAAAACCAGCAGGGGTAAATCAAGTTAGATTATGGGGGATATCCAGACCTCTTTGTTCTCAGTTCCCCCTTGGGGAGGAAACCGACCTGACTCTTAGACTCCCTTCCTGTTGGAAACTTTGTTATTGCTGTTTGCCTACTTGCTGATGGGCTTGGCAAGTGGGAGTGAAATGCTAAAGCTGTATTGAAAGGTAATTAATGGGTCAGATGTGCCCTTCTCTACCAAACTGACAGAGAAAGTGCCCTCATGCCAATCCCGGGAGTCTTCTCACTGTTGCCATCTTGCCTCTGCTTTTAAAGCATTTTTAAAAATCACTAAAACACAAGTATTTGTGGAGTGCCTTCTGTGTGTGCAAAATCATGTTTTATGCTTGCAAGGTTAATGCAGGGATCCTAGAAACCGTAGCATCTTAAGACTATGTTTCTATTCACCAGGACAAGGATTTTAAAATTGAAACTCAGAATGACTAGTTGCCGTTAATCGACCCTCACACCTTCTTGTGCCACTATTACAATGCAAATTACTGGGCATCATTTCTGTAGGCGGCTCAAGAGTTCAGGTTCAAGAGAAAAGAGGCAGGACCCCCGTCCTCAAGTTACGCACCATCCACCGTGGTGACACAGGTCCTGGAGGGTCGTAGGGCCACAGGTTGAGTCTGACAGTGGTCACAGGGGAAATGCCAGCTGAGAACACAACAAAGAGATGGCCAAGTTCTTCTCTGTGAGTTCAAACAGAGAAGACTTAGATCTTAACTCCACAAACCACACTATAGAACAGGCACTCGATTTAGGTAACTTTCACATGTTACCTAGTTTAATTATTTCAATGGCAAATGATTCATTGCCATTAAGATTAAGAAATTTCAATAATTAAACAAACCCCTAAGCCTTGCAGGAGCACGTGAAAATTCTGGGCCCTTTTGCACATGTTATCAGAGATTTTCTAAAGGTACAAATGGTTGAGGACATCTACACATAGATGCCGTGGTGTAACCTAACACTTCCTAAACTTACTAAAAGTGGCTCAACAGTTGACTCTACAAAGATGTTCACACTGTACTTAAGGGGGATTTAAGGGATTTCCAAAGGTAATTTTGTCCTCTGCAGTTTTTGCTTTAAGTGTCTCTATTCCCTGTGGAAAGGGCCATGAGAGCATAGAGGGAACTATCTAACTCCACATAAAGCCTGGAGGAGGGTTATTCACAGAAGACTCCATGGAGGAGGTGACTTTCCATAGTAGATAAATTAGGACTGAGAATCCAGGCAGAATAGCCAGGACAAACTCCAAAAGGTAACAGTGCTTTAGGTTTTAAGGTTAAGGAGGCAGAGATGAAGCTGGAAAGGTGGCAGATGGCAACACTCTGCTGTTTGGTGTTTGGGGGTTCGACTACCTACTGTTTCAGGATCTCTGGCTTGTGGTATTCAATGGCATGGGTCAATTGACCCCCAGGAGACTACTGGCACTGCCTAGAGAAATTTTGGTCATCACAGTTGAGAGAAGGTGCTACTGGTATCGATGGATGGAGCTCAGGGGTTCTCCAAGTGTTCTACCATGCACAGGGCAGCCCCCAAGACAAAGAAGCATCGCCCCAAAATGTCATAGAGCTGAGGCTAAAAAAGCTCTCGACCGTGGCTACTTGTTTCTTGTTGTTTTGAGGTCTTGGAGGCAGATGAAAAGCGGGTTTAAACTTTCTGTCTTAGAATAAGGATGTTTTAGAACAAATATTTATCAAGAATTCCTGTTTCCTTTTGAACTGTGTTGGGGGAGGGGATTGGGCAGGGAGAGAATGACTTTAGAGAGAAATATTAACCTTGCAAATATGCACATTTTCAATTCACATCCTAGTGACAGGCTACAACTTGTAATCAGTATAAAATGATTTTCCGGGAGAGTAAATGCTTATTTTCACTGTCTTGATGTTGGCACTGGATTACTTGGTATTAATCCCAGGGTGACACAGTCACATTTGGAAGCCGTGAGATTTATTTGGATGTCTTGTGGGGCCAGGGGCAGCCTACATTTTACATCCTTGATCTTGGAGAATTTAAATAATAGAACTGCTTTTCTATATACACCAGTGGTGTGAAAAGGAAGTTATCCATTCAGGACAAATTCCAATAGCCATGCAAAGCCAGGGGAAGGAGGGAGGGGGAGGGGGCATCACCATTTTCATGGTCCATCCCATGGTTAACAGCAGCAACGACTGGTACAGCAAACAACAAGCAGTTGTTAGACACCAACAGTGGGCCCGCTGTCCTGACTCATGAGAGCAAGAAAAATGAGCTTGAACCTACCAGTTCCTGTATACATTCAAACCGCCTCTTGCCCCACCTGTGCCCTTCAGTGCAACCGTGCTTAGTACAGTTGTTCTAATCAAATGTGCCGCTATCCTCCTTAGGCAGTCACAGCGTTCAACAAGCAAACTTGTTCTGTCAGAACTGGGTAGAGAATATTCCCAGTTTGCCAACCATATAGCTGCTTTTGCGACTCCTCAGTTCTTACCTGGTGTAAAAATAGTCATAGACATTATGGAAACAAATCAGCAAATTTATATAGTAAGGGCCCAGCATAACGTCTGTAACACATGGCAGTTGTTAATATGACTCTTCGTTCTAAGAAGTTTTATTTTGATTGTGAGAATGGTTAGTAGATTAACAGGAAAATCAGATGTTGTTGCTGAACCCTAGGACTCTGCCCAATTGCTGGTCCTGCCTCAAAGCTGCCCTGTTTTATATTCTCTCAATAAGGAAGGTGGCCTCTGAGATTTACAAGTAAACCACTGCCCCATCCTTTGGGTAGATGCATGTGGAAGGTATTTGCTAGAAAAAGGATTCAGCACAGGAGCTAGAAGTCCATGAAAAGATATTCTAAGTAGACGCTTGGAATAAGGAAGGGCAGAGAACAAGCCACACTCTCAATGAAAATGTTAACCACTCAAGTGTTTTTGTAAGTGTATTTGTTTTACTACTTTACACGTACTGTTAAAACCAAAACTAAGTTTTTCTAAGAACATTGGCTTGGAGTCAGTAGAGTCACAGATATTCTTGCCAAAAACTTAATTTTTTAATTCTGTAGTTAATTGTTGAATGTTTTACACGCACAGTCACTGTGTCAGATGCCAGAGATGGATGTGCAGAGAAGCAGGATGGAACTAACCTGGGGGGGTAGAGGAGGGGAAGAGAGAGCAATATGAGACAGTAGGTGAAATGATATGAAGAATAGGAACAAATTGCATCACTTAGATTAATGAAACACTATCTGAGAAAGCACCACCAAAAGTGTAAAGCAAAATACAAATATATATATATACATATATATTCAAGCAATTGCCAGAATATGTGACTTTTAGAAGAAAAATTAATAGAATCAGGACTTTTGGCCCTGGAGGTGATGAGTGAGCAGAGGAGAAGCAGGCCGAGATGGCAGTTCCAGCCTCGATTCTGTGCAGAAAAGGGTTGGCTGTGTTCAAAGAGCCTGGAACGGTCTCTCGACCCAGGCTCCTGAAGTTTATTTCCTGTCTCGGGCACTCTGTGACACATTTCCAAATGGAAAAATCATTCCCAGTTGAGCTGGCCGAATATCTTGAATAAATAATGCAGAAATTATTAAGACATTTTCCAGAGGACCCCAGCATTTCCTGCCGAGACAAAGGGGCTGGATTTGACATCAGCTCACTCAAGAGGTTAAAAATAAAAGCTGTGGCCAATTCAAACTTCCCTTCCAACTGTTTTTCAATGATCTGAGCTTGGGCTGTGAGACAACCCTTGTAACTAATTTCTTCAAACCATCCCAACGTTGTTCACTGAGTCATGAGCGGGCCAAGCGGACATGCCATTGAATAGTCACTGTCCTGAACCGTGGGAATAGGAAGAGCATCAGAATAAATGATGACTTCTCTGGTCTGACTATAGGAGTACAAGAGAAGACTTAAAGAGGAGGAAATGTTCCAATAACATGCGAGGTACTTTGGGTCAATTACAGGGTCATGAGTTGGAAGCTATTGAGGATCTTAAAGGGAATAACACAATAAAATGTGCTCCCTTTTTCCGTGCTTCCTAAGAGCTGACCACTACCTGAGAGAGTCCTGACCGTGACCCTGGAAGAGGCAGGAGCTTATCTCCATTGTACAGATGAAGAAACTGAAGTGGAGGAAGTGAAGTGATTAGTCCAGGGTCCCACAAGCAGTAAATGAAGGGGTCCATATGTATGTATATTGACTTTCTAAGGAGTCTCCAGAGAAAAGACCAAGACACAATACTGAGAAAATCCCGCCTCCAAAATCTAAAATTTACAGTCATAGAGCAACCACCCCATCATGTCCAGCAAGATGGGTCAATTCCTCCAAGATCAAGTGGAGACAAAGGCGGGGCTTGAACACTTCCGGGAAGTTTATCAGCCTCTTCAGTTTTCTGGGACATCAGAATATCTACTACCTATAAGATAGGTGATCTAGGGCAGTGCCTCAGAAAGTAATAAGATGATAAAAATATATACATTTTTTATAATACGGAGTATCTGAAAGACAGATTGATTTGAGTCAGCAATGCCAATGATTATGATGTTTTTCCGTGCGCAGTTTAGACTCCTACTTAATGATCAGGTTTTTTTCACCAGTAAAATGAAAATAACAGTCCTATCTATCTATGGGTTTCTGATGAAGACTAAATAATACCACAATGCATGCAAGGATAATCTCCTTTCCATATAGTAAATGCTCAATAAATATTAAATAAAAATGAAAAAAAAAGCCTAGCTACAACATATGTTATTATGTGTTTAATTACAAGATTGCAATACCTATTTTGATGAGCCAGAGTATTATAGCTTGAGAAAGAAATAAAATAAATACGCAAACGACAGAACCTGAACCTAATAACATGACCACTCCCAAAGTTGAGCATATTACTGGAAATTGCTAATGGAGCCCTGCCCATCAGTCACATCCAAGCAGTAAGGAATCATGCATAATGGAACAGAGTCCCTGCTAACAGCAGATTCACGCACGATAATTTAAACTTGTTTGTATGGAAATAAAGGACGAATCTTTGAAGTGAGCCTTAATGAGATTCTGCTTGATCTTCAGTGTATCCTGGGAGAAAGAGTTCAATTTTTCCTCCAGCATCCGGCTCTTGTTGGTGGCGTGTAGGAAAGAAAGGGCTGGTTTGAATTATGAATGGCCCTTCTTGTCTTTGTGATAGCAGGTGAGGAGTCGGGGCGCTCATCCGGAGTATGGGGGGACAAGGGGAGATAACCACAGTTCTCCTCCAAGGTGGCTTCTAAATCAGAGACATACAGGAGGGTTTGGTGGACGACAGACTGCCACCTCCAAAGGCATCACAGAAAGACCCTGCAGAATTAAGGTCGGCTGGCTGCTTGGCAGGAGCTGATGGGGCGTTAGCACCGTCCTGCACCATGCCACCTTCTGCTAGTGTCCGGAAGAGCTTTGGCTCCATCCACACCCGTGCCCGGGGAGACCAAGGACCTCCAACCCAGTAGGGGACACAGCCTTGATGAGTCTACTGTTAGCGCAACACAGTCTGGCTGTGTGACGGGCCCAGGAAAGGGGTTGTGTTGAGGTTGGCCGGTTTAAAGTGAGTGGTGGTGGTGGTTGAAAGGCTTAAATCAATAATTCTAGAAAAAACTCAATTTAAGCTGTTGCCAAACTCAAGAGATGTGTTACTTGGTGGGCATCAGCCAACTGACCAGACCAAATCGGAGATTCATAACAAGAAGAGTTTTCAAGGACCTGAATCAAATAAGAAGGTCAAGGTATGGCTTAGAAAGCGCCATCCCCCCCTTCCCAAAGGGAGATGGACTCTTACAACATCTCTGGTGCTTGGACAGGGCGGAGGCTGGTGGAACATCTGGAATCTGGGCTGTGCAGGCACAGGGCAATTTCATGATTAGATCATGATCCACCAAGGTCGCATGGACAGAAAACAGGGCTACCCTCCACCTTGGGTGGGGATTTATTATGTAAGTGCATGTCAATGAACCTGAGGTCATGTCCTATCACCCAGGGTCTACTCTGCACATGTTACATAGGATTTAACCCCTTTGGACAAGAGTGAGTGACTGATGTTTAATTTAACAGCTCTAAGTAGCATTCAGTGTCTTTCCCTTACCAAGTTTGCCTAGTAAGCCTTCTGCACAACAAGGCAAGGCAGAGGCCATCCTCCTTGGGTGATGGCAGATTGGTGTTAAGATGCCTGTGGAGGCTGGGCCCAGGCCCCACACTGGAGCACTCAACACTAGACAGATGCTCTTTATTTTCCGTTTACCTCTACCACCCCTGGAGGCTTTTTTATGTCTGCAAACTTTCAGTTCAGTACATCACCACTAAGCCTTCGAGACCTGGGGTCTGTTGAATTCCTTTTGCTGCTAGAGGTCAGTCCACTTGAATCGTGATGGGTAATGAATGTGCTGAACCCCCTGGGAGAAGCTCTTTGTTCAGTCCTCTCTTTATACTACCCCTTTTAGTCCTCCACACCCCACAGAGGAAGGCTCTTTCAAGTCTATTTCACAGAGGGGAAAACTGAGGCTATAGGTACCATCACTCAGGCCAGGTTCCAAAGTCACAAGCAGTGGGAACTGGGACGTTGAACCCAGTACAAGTTTGATCCCTGAGTCCACTTTCTTGATCCTGCTCTGGACTGCCTCTCCCTGGGCGCCCTCCTTGCGAAAGTGACCCTGACCTTCATTAACACGCTCAGTGGGCTCTGTGCACACTGAGGACTTAGGCTCACTCCCATAACCACCTGCAATTCTGTCGTTTTCACATTCGAGGCTCACAGCACAGAGCACACCTGAGCAGAATGCTTTCCTCAGCCTCTATCATCCACCCGAACTATCTCCCACATACTCCAGGTTTCTGTTCCCAGGTTTCTATTCTGTCTAGAAATCAAAGATGAGTCTCACTTTTAAGCTAACATACAGAGCTCTTACCATATGCCAGGTGCTCTGCTAAAAGGATTCCATGTATTCAGTCCTTTCACTCGTTTTTTTAAAGATTGTATTTATTTTTGCATACAAGAACTGGGGTACAGGCCAGAGGCACAGGGGTTGAGAGGATTCACTGGAGACAGAGTGGGGAGCAGAACAGGTAGATCGACTAAAATACACTGCTGAGGGGAGCAGCTGGCTAGACAGGAGAGGTCTGCCACGCCAAGTGGGTCCCCTCCCTGGCTGGGGATCGAACTCGCATTGCAGTGGTTGCAGAAACTCCACAGTGTGGCACTCAACCCCATGTGCTATCAGGGAGACCCCAGTCCTTTCATTCTTAAAACTCTTATTCCCATGTTACTAACAAGGCTAATGAGGCACCTATAAATTAAATCATGGGATCATGAAGAAGCAGGTTATGGGACACATTCCTGCATCATTCACATGATCCATGCATGTTTATCTCATGTTCTCAGTTTGGGGATAAAATAATAAGCAGGAAAAATCTGATGCTTACCCTCAGGGAGCCTACATTCTATAGGAGAGAGACAGGCTATGAACAAACATATACCCGAGACAATACAGAGACCATTTTTATGAAGAACATCAAAGCAGATGCAAAAGAATGTAAAAAAAGATGCAAAAAAAAAAAAGATGTAAAAGAAATGGGGAGTACTGCTGGTTTAGACGTGCATCAAGGAAAGCTGCTGGAGGAGGTGCCATTTGAACTGAGATCTGAATGAACAGAGAGAAGTGAGAAAAATGCATTTCAGTGTGAGCCAATCACATGCAAAGGTCCTGAGGCAGGAGTGGGTTAAGGGATATGCCAGGGAAACATCAAGAAGCCCTCTTCTTCCCCAAGGAGAGCAAAGGAAGTGAGTCAGTATGGGGAGTCAGTCCATAGGGACAGAGTTTGGATCCTGTTTTGCCCACTACCCTGTTCCTCCTCTCCAAGGCTACAAAATATCAACTCCACCCCTAACATCCTCTTGAGGGGTCCAGCTCCCTGAGTCTTTCTTTCCTGGTGTTTAGATTATTGCCAAGTGTGAATGCTATGGAATCCATTCTCCAAGTAATTTGGATTAAACTAGACTCAGAGGACCAGAGAGACACATGTATATCTCCACCCTGCATGTCCACACAGAGGCCAGCCCACAGCAGCTGCCCATCTCTGAGAGCTGTAGAATTAGATGGTGCACCCATATTATTAAGCGTGAAGCATATCAATAGTACGGTCACCACTCCAACTTCACATTCAGGCTTAAATATTTCTAGCTGAAGGTCAGAGGTTCTGCTTTCTGTGTGGCTTCCTGCTCCCTCCTGTCACGTAACCTCAATCCAGTTTGACTATTTCCCTCTGCTGCATAGATACATTCCTTACACATTTGATTACTAACCACAGCCATGAGCCAAAAAGTTATAATTAGACAAAATAAACAGGTCACAGGATGAGACTTTGAAGAAAAATCAGTCTTTTAAGAATCAAAATCTTCATGCATTTCATTTCATTAGCGTGCTCAGACGCCCAGCAAACTGGATTTTTAGAACATGATTTAAAAAAATACACATCCCCTCCCTATTTCATCTGCATGCCTTCTCAATTATAAATTCAAGCTAAACACCCCAACATCTTGGGGGTGGCCTTCTTTTCTTCCTTTTTAAAAGAGCAGGAATGGAATTTCTTTGTATTGAACATAAATGGAAAAAGTACATGGCAGAATACAATTTAAAATGCTTTTATGGAATTTTCATTATAAGGCTGCTGTAATGGAGTTGACCTCATATTCACCTAAGATTTCTCTGGCTCCAAGTTCAGATTTCATGCCAATTAACATGTTAATGACATATATCATTTAAAGAGCCCATCATAACTTTTATCACATCATGTTACATCTATTTCCTTGTAATTAAATCAGAATTACAGGGTGTAATTACTTTTCTTTTCCTGAATACCCATTCCTTTTCAGACATTTAAATTCAAGTGCAAGTACTAAAAGACACTTGAAAGTAACAACCTAATAAAAATATTATCAATTAATGAAAGTGTTGGGTTTCTCCTATTATCGGTTTCTTTCTGACAAATTCCTTCCTCCCCATGTTCTTTGGATGACTTAAGGATTGGTTGCATCCAGTCAAATGCTTCATAAGTTCTTTAAATCCTCAGGGCCCTCATCTCCATTAACATGCGACGTTCTCACACATAAATATAATTACATACAATTATTAGCAGAAAAGGATCAGATAAGGTTTATTAAGGAAATATCCTATAATTATCCAAGACCAAGACTTCCCTTCACATGTCAATTCAACCACGGCTGGAGTTCTGTGATTACCCCACCTGCAAAGCAGCTAGTAACTTTATTTCCATTTCCTGAAGCTGAAAGCTGAGGGCAGGACCAATGGGGTACACCTTTGTTCAGAAGATGACATTTCTACAAAGATTGTGGACGTAGGTGTCATCTTCCAGTCACTTTTCATCTCCCAAATCCTCCCAAGCATTGAATCTAAGACTCTAAGATCATACCTGGTTTTTGAACTTCGTGATAACTTATGGCAGCATCTAAAAACATGCAAGCAAATTACAGGCTTAGGGTTGCCTATGATGCTCTGTTAAGAACTGTGGGCATGGGGGCCTCCCTGGTGGCGCAGTGGGTTAAGCAGCGCACTACGAAGCAAATCGCAGCCACTGCAGCACGAGTTCGATCCCTGCTGCCGGCCAGGGGGGGGACCCACATGGTGTGGCAGACATCTCCTGCTGTGCCCGCTGCTCCCCTCAGCAGTGTACTTCTGTTGATCTGCCTGTTCTGCTCCCGGCTCTCTGTGGTGAATCCTCTCACCCCCCCAACACACACCTCTGGCCTGTACCCCAGTGCTTGTATGCATAAATAAATAAATTTAAAAAAAAAAAAAAAAAGAACTGTGGGCATGAACTGCCCAGGACTAAGGCACATCATTCGAGGAAGATGGCACTGGAATATGGTGGAGAAGCAACCCCCTTGCTGTCAGAAACTTCTACATACATAGGTCAATTTGATCTTTCATTCAACAAGCAATTGTGGAGTGTCTAGTGCGCTAGGTACTGTCCTAGACCTTGTAGTGGTCAAGGTCATGGCTGCCAAGTGCCATGTCCTAGGAAATAACAAAAGAAATAAGAAAATTGCAGCTGGTGGAAAAGCTACCAGAACAAGGGAGTGTGATGAAAAGTGATGGTGGTGAAGTAGAATATTCTAGACAGATGGTCAGGGAGGGCCTGACCTTTGATGGGGCTCAAATGGTGGGACTGAGGCAGCTCAGGGAGAGCAGAACTACCAGGTGTCAGGTCCTGGTGGGGAGTGAGTATGATGTTTTTGAGGAACTAAGTGGTGGAGGATGTGGCTAGACAGAGGAGACTGTGAAGACGCAGGATAAAGATGGAGTCCCTGGGCAGGGGTATGGATTTTGCTCTAAGAATGACAGCAAGCTATGAGATGGCGTGAAGCCAGGGAGCAGAATTATAGGAATAACATTTTGAAAAGGGTGATCTGTGGTGTGGAGCCTGGATTTGGAGGGGTGGGGTTGAAAGCCAGCAGATATTTACAAGGCCTTGGTGCCCTTTAAGAATTAAGAAAGCACAGGAACAGAAGTAGAGCCCGCAGGTTGGCAGGGCACACGAGTGGCCATTCAGCAGGCCCATGGCAGCTTGAAAGCATCCCTGCACCTCCTGACTGTTGGCTGAACAAATGGGCTCTGCCTGCTCTGGGCCCGGCATTGCCTCAGCCCTGAGAATGCAGGACATGGCCAACCCCTGCATGTGAGGGCCTTTAAAAAGGTGGAACTACTTCCAACGTACAATCAAATGACATAACCTGGATCCAGAGGACAGGTATCCTGAAGCAAGGCAAGACAGGGCACACTAAGAGGATGTGGGGGTGAGATGGAGAAAGCTTAGAACATGCCCAGGGAAGCCAGCCCCTGCTCAGACCCAAATGTCAGCTACTTCCACACCTTCTTCATCCCAACCCGTGGCCTTGATTTTCACTCCACCCCACCCACCAAAGCAGGGCTTTGCATCGCTCCATGTTCCCATGGAGAATTTACATGGCTGTAAATTTTAAAGAATAATGGAGCTGCTTGAGGATATTGATACTGAGCTTGGGGAAGTGGGGCGTCAAGGAGAGAGGGGGAACTTCACATGACAGGCAAAAAGGGGCGATCTTATCCTGACACTGAGAGGAAAGGCGTCTTCTCAGATAGAGGACATGACCCACTTGTGGTCCCACAAGTGGAGGGCACCCTCCAGCTACATTCTTCCAGCTCATAAACGGGAGCGGTGATAGCTTCTTCTATTAGAACAAGGGCAGACACTTAGGGCGTGATCTCTTCTTTGATTAGGGAAGGGACAAGGACTTGGCAAGGACAGAACTTTCTCCTCAGCCTCTAATACTCTGCAGGTCAGAGTAGGTTGAGGAGACCAGTTGGGGGGCTCTGCTTTGAGCACCTTCATGTTCAATAAAGAATTTCTCCTTTAAATACTCTGCACCTCCATGGAGGGGTGCAATGGCTGCCCTGCAAATGGTTTGTGTATTAACACACTCCTCCAAGTTCCCTTCTTATTAAGCCCAGGATGTAGAATCTTCTGGAAAATGAGCAGGAACAACACCCACCTACCTTTGCAAGACTTCCTCCTGTGCTTGAGCACCTATGTTTCCAATCTCTCCACAGGTAAAGTCAGGCGGGTGTGTTAAGGCAACTGAATGTGTGGACTGTGTCTGTGGACATCAGTGTAAGGCAGGGTGGTTGTGAAGTGGTAAGAGACACAGCCACAGCTGTTTATCTGGAGGTCACTGGTGGCGCAGGCAGAGCCACATCATCGTCACACAGTGTGGGAGGCACCATATACATTATGAATGGGCTATACTTCTGGGTACACACTTGAATTTCAGGTCATTCTCACAGACCACAAAAGAGCATTATTCTTTTGCTTTTTAACCATGTAAAAACCACCCCAGCCTGCAGGCCTGGCATGAACCAGCAGCAGCTGGATCTGACCCACAGGTCCCCCAGCCACCCTAATTTAAGAGGCTGTTGACAAACCGAATCGTTGCTGAATCCACATCAGCAGCCCAAGGTCTTAGCAGCCCCAGGGGAAATGCCAGCCCTTGCCTGCCTCCAGCCCCAGAGCCTGAGCTCTCTGAGGAAGGTTCGAGCTCTCTGAGGCAGGGCCTCGCTTTCCTGGTCTCCAGAGCTCAGTACAAGCCCAAGCCGAGCAGGCCGCCAACCACGTTATCAGAGAAGAAACCAAGTAATGGACAAAAGACAAAAACTCGGAGCATCTTGCATTTCTCTAATATCATGAGTGCTTGTGATAAAACCATTACTTACTAGCAAAATGAATAATTAACCATTTCTCAAAACCTGAGGCATGGACAAGGAAGACTGGGAGCCTGGAGGACGGATGAGTGATACGTCTAAATGACTTCTTGAAATCCAGAGGCCGGCAGCCCCACCTCGGTAATATTTCCATCGATTTCCAAATGAGTTGAGGCCATTTCCTGACAGTTTGGGGTAAAGAGCCAGACCATCGGCTGGGATTCTGCCTTCCGTATTTCACAATTAAGAGCTGGCCTTGTTTAAAGCCCAGTCTGGCGTTATCATTCATGCTGAGATGGGACACGTTGCTCCAGACCACCTGGTCCAACCCCAAGAGAAGCGGCTTGGGGACGCAGCTTTCGCTCTGCATCCTCCCGGCCGGTTCACGTCTGTTGCGTGAGCACTCGTGGGCCGCTGTGCGATGGTGCACCCGGAGCTGATGTCGCATGAACTTTCCGCTCTTGTTTCTCTTCCCGCTGACAGCTTCGCCCTGCGCCTTGCGCCTGCCTACCCGTTCAGCTCCCCGAGACGGTCTCGACTCCCTCTGTTCCGATTAGCCTGGGCAATGATTGGGATAATTTAGGACTTGCACCGCTTGATCATCTGTACGGTTACAACAAATAAAACATTTTAATATGAGCAGTCACTGCGCGTTCGCGGTATCACATTGCTGAGTTGAACGAACGCCAAATGCTCCAACAGAAGGGGGGTGTGAACTCCAGAATGATGACACTAATAAGGAAATTACAAAAGGCCCAACAAATGGCATTTGTGTTAAATCAATAATGCTCTGTTTGTTTTTTTTAATTCTAATCTTTCTTGGAAAAAAAAATTATCTTTCTAAACAGTTGGCGATTCCTATTCTTGTTCGTCTTCCTGAACATAATTAAAAACATGTTGTGGCGTCTACTTAAGACATCAACTTTCCCAAGGCTGTCTTGTCCACTGCGTTTTAAACAAAGACACTTGTGTTGGCATTGTGCCCTTAATTAATCATTTGAGGCTTTATTGCAGTACTATATATATATATATATATCTTTGTTTAATGATTCATCACAAGCCCAATTTCTGCAGAACTTAATCAAATACAAAACCAACTTTCTAATCAGTTTAAATACAAAAAAAAAATTTCATGTAGGCCTTGTTTGCAGGATGTTATTTGATAAAGGAAATCTTGGCCTCTGACACCCTGTTAATACAGACTGCTAAGGAATGTTTTCAAGGATTTGAGATGAGTCCTTTTCTTTTGGAGTTGAGGATAGAAGCCTTTTATTTATTGAGAGAATACAATCTTTGATGACTCAGTGTCTTTTAATTTTTGGGACTGCAGAGTTGGCCAGGCCTTAGATGGTCCCATTTAAGAAGGATTCACATTTTCATTTGCAAATTTTAAGGTTCAGGCTGAAGATCAGATGGTGCATGGAGAGCAAAGACCCCAGGCCATGCCAAGCCGAACCTGGCACTCAGATCAGTCACTGTCCTTCCTACTTCCCTCTGCCCTGATCCCACTAGAAGCTTCTCTTCCAAGCTCCCTTTGCTAGGCCCACCCTAAGCGAGATTCACTTAGAGTCTGTGATACCAGAACCCAAACCAAACCCAGAGGACTGTACCAACTCAGAACTAGAATTTTGAAACAGAATCAGATGAGAAGGAGAAGGGGAGGGAGGGGGGCAGGAGTACAAACATCATTTGAATTCAATCCAGTTACAAAATTCAGCCCTGACTTAGTGGTGGAGACATCCTCAGAAGTTTTGAGCATCCCCTGATTGTTTAGCAGTAGGATGTGGTGGTGGTTATCCCGTCTGCTATATTTGTGAGAATTTAAAATGTGTGGTGTTGCTTCTTGGCACGGTTTTGAAACACGTTAACAAAGCTGTGATTCAGTATTCCTTGACTCCTGTTGCTCTGAGTCCAATATTGTAGTTGTGTAAGGGACCCTTTCCTGATGTCAGGCCCTGTGTTCACCCTTCTAGCAACTTCTCCTAGTACTGTCCCCACTTTACAGATGAGGAAGTGGAGGTTTCATTTGCCCTGAAGTTCTTCTAAAACCAGGACTGTATCCATGAACTTCCCTGGTCTTCCTCCTTCCTAATGTGCTATTGACTCTCAGCCAGTCTACTAACTCATCTTCCCCATGTTCAGCTTTAATGGTTACAGAAAATCATGAACATCTCCCCATGAACTACAGGCAGTGTCAGGAGTTCTGAGTCCCAAGAGAACCTTGTGTGTGGACTGTGATGGCCACTGGGATATAGCAATTAGGGGAGGTGTTGGTAGTGGTCTAGGGGGAAGGGCTATGGGGGCTTTGATGGTAGGGGTGGAGTGGGGACATACGTCTGAGCTGGAGGGAAACTATTCCCCAATTCATACATAGTGTTGTAAACCACCATTATCACAATAATGTATTTTAGAAAGAAGAGGGCTTTGGGATCTGATTGGCCTTGCTTGCATCCTGGGTCCTGTTGAGTGTCCAGGAGACAACAAACCTTCTTGAACCTGTATCCAGGCCATGAAATGTCAAGCCTTACTCATAAATGACATTAAATGAGCCAGTTTGGGCAAGGGCTTGCCACACATGATGAGCACCAAACAACATGAAAAATGGAAGCATCTGTTGAGTGGGCACCTGCCAGCACAACCTTAAAAACATGGTCAACTTCCATGTTTAAGAATCTGAACAGAGGGAGGCAACCTCCACCCTTGAAGAAGCTCACACCAGGTAGGGTCACTCAAATCTGACATTTGACCATCCTCTGCCCTTCTCCTGGGCTGGAGGTCCCTTCTCTCTGTGCTACCATGTCTTCTCCTACAAAGCAGGATGGTCTGAAGGGTTCCCTGTGAAGCTTCCCCACCGCCCCCCAAGTGTGTTTAGCTTCCTATTGGATTCTTTTTCCCTCTGTGCTTTTCCTGCCTGACCATTGGGGAGGAGTAATCAAGCAGCCCTCAGTCTAATTGTGCAATGAGGCTCCCCTCCTGGATGGTGAGCTCGTGAGGGCCAGCACCATGCACCCACATTGCTTCTGTTCTCCATCCAGAGCAGCCTGGTTTGTAGAATGTGCTCAGTAACTGTTAGTAAAATACACATAGCCATGCATATCTGCAGTCATGAATGTGTGTGTATGTGCATCCATATGTGTGTGGGTATATACAAGTGATAATGTCAAGAACCAGAGCAGGTACTCTGAATCATATGCCTTCAGGGACCAGGCAGGAATGACTCAAGAGTCAGTGTGGGAGACAGCAGGGAGTGGTGGGGAGTAGGACAAACTACAGAACACTGCCCTATCCAAAGTGGGTAACAGTCACCCCCCACTCCAGAAATTTGCACCCAAAGCTGCCAGATCTCCCAATTTTTTCCCTGAAGAAGCTATTATGCCTTTTGAACTTGCTGACAACTCCTCCAGATTTTTCAAATATCCTATGTTGTTAAAAATATATATATATATATATATGTCTTCCAGCCAAGTGCTATTATCCAGTTAATAGTGAGGCCTCTCCTATCAAGCAACATTTGAGAGAAAGGGTATTTCTCCCTGGCCCCAACTTCTCTACTTTATCCCGGTTACTACAAAGTCAGAACATTGAATGTTAGTTGCACGAGTAGGTTTGGCCCAGGAGAGGCAGAGGGAGGGACACATGACCTCAGCTGACCTACAAACCAAGGGTTCTGTTTATCCAAAAGGGGCCACTGCTTCTCTTGATGACTAGTCAGAGTAGTGTGGCCATTTGCCAGCAGCTTCCTCTTCCCATCACCCCCCGTCCCCATCTGCGTACCCCCTCAGCTAATTATCTAACTCCACTGTCACTGTGGCTCAGGTGTCCTGCCAGTGTTAAGCCCTGTGAGTCACTGGGTGTGCGGGCACGGTTGCTAGGCAGCTGGCAACTGCGACTTCCCCACCCAGGCAACACCAGAGAGAAGCTTACGAGAGGAGCTTGCCCTGCCAAAGACAGTGAAATGAAGACAGTTGAGTCACCCAGGACGAACTTGGGTGGTTACTTCTCCCTCCTACTGGGAGCCATGCTCATCGTTAAGACAGGAACGCACCCATGCGCCCCACATGTTCGGAAAGGAGCCAACACCTTCAAAGATGAGACTTGGTGGCGATATAAATGGTTTTGCCTCTTCAGGGAGGAACTTGGCAACAGCTGACCAAACCTTAAGTGTTCGTTCTCTGCAACCTGCAAGTTCACAGGTGGAAAGTCGTCTTTTACCTATGTCTGAGCAGACATAGCTAAGACTTTAGTCCTTGCCTGGCCTGTTGGGCAATAGATTAGCCCAAGACTCTTAATGCCAGCCGTCTCCGGGGTGACTTGAACCTACTCTTTCCAAGTTGTGTGATCTGGGGCACCTTTCCTTCCCTGTGTCTTCTTGCCAGAGAAATGGGCTAGTAAAGTACTTATTTCACATGGCGGGCAGGAAATTGGATGAGATGGCTTTAGAAGAGTGTTGAGCATGTCACGAGCACTAGTCAAATGTAGGCTATTCTCCACCCGTTGGAATTGCATCCATTTTTAGTTTTTAGTTTCCCATAATGGGAAATTCAATATGGCTTTTAAAACCAAAGAAGTAAATCCCTAGGTTTACTTCTAGATGATACAGAACAACCACAAAATTCATTAACGAGAACACCAAGTAACTATAATATTCTCTGTTGTGCAAAAATAACATAAACCTGTTACCCAATAAATTTCCTTCTAAAAATTATGTACGCACACATACACATGTGGATATATATGTACACACACATCCCTTTATGCTTATCAATATAGAGAATAATTCTGGAAAGATCAAAATGAGGTCTAAAATCAGAGGGAAATTTTTATTTTTGTGAGCTTTATTTTTACCAAGTGCCTAGACTGTTCTCCTCCCATGAATGATCTTGTTTAAAAGAAAATCCAGGTCTAACCTAAGGCCAAGGGTAGTGGACTTTCCCCAGGTCTCCCAACTCCTACCCCCATAGTCTCTTTCTGATCTACTTTGTTGGCAAAGTTGCCAAGCTTGGTGGAATGAATGTCCCAGGCTCCCGAGTGGGCAGAATGTGGGAGCCACATCTGGCCCTTCCAAGCTGGGTAACTGAGAAGCATCCTCTCTGTGCCTCATTTTGTTTTCAGATGAGCAAGAATAGGCTCAGAAGGGATGGTAGAGGACTGGCTGAGATAATGCTTGTAACCAAGGACAAGCCTGTCATCTAGAAATAGGACTGGGGCCTCCCTGGTGCAAGGGGTTAAGCACTATACTATGAAGCATCCGCAGCCACTACAGCATGAGTTCGATCCCCAGCCAGGGAGGTGACCCACATGGCATGGTAGACCTCTCCTGCCTTGCCTGCTGCTCCCCTCAGCAGTGTATGTCAATCTGCCTGTTCTGCTCCCCACTCTGTCTCTGGTAAATCCTCTCACCCCCCCTACACACCTCTGGCCTGTACTCCAGTTCTTGTATGCATAAATAAATCTTTTGAAAAAATAGAAATAGGACTTATTATTATATATGGTGGCTAATTTTCAACTACCAGCATTATAAAGGTGCCAGCAAATCAAGATATTCACTGTTGTCATTTATGCAAATTAAGAAGACAACACCTAGAGAAGAAAATTTCCTTCCTGTCTCTCCCTCTCTCTCTTTTTCTTTCGTCTTAAACATGTCCCATCACCAAAAGCCCTCAAGGCTTCTGTTGATAACTCACACAATAAACACGTTAAAAATCAGCAAAATGCCAGGTTGGCTATTGTCTAAGATTCATCTTTTTAGTCCAATGTGCAACTTAAGAAGTGCCTGTGGGAGGGGAGAGGAGGGGAGGCATTAAAATGGGTGATGATAAAATTATCCTAGAGTTGATTCTCAAGAAGGTCTGCAATTTGTATGCTGCGCCCTCAGCTGTGGCTTGGGGACCACGGTTTCTGTACCCATTCACAGCTCCTTCCTCTGCTCTCCCACCCCCACACACCCACCTTTCCCAGACCTGAATAATGCCACTGTTATCATCCCCAAACTGTATTTCAGAAAGCAACCTACCTATACAAAATCCCAAGATCCATATAATATCTTAACCTTGTAATATAAATAATAAACAAAAAGAAAGTACATTACAGGAAAGCAGAAAATACATTATCTTCTATTTGTGTGTATGTATGTACATATTATCCATGTGTAAACATGTGTGTTAGACTTACGTGTGTCTGCACATGCTCAGCTACCATGAGACAGAAGCATAAGTCTGGATTTAAGAGGAGTAAGACAATGATCAACTGACAAGTATTTGCTTCTTTTACTTATTTTTTTAAGCCCCATGGTGAATCCAGCTCCACGATGGCTCTGGAGTCAGGGAAGGTTCTTAGCAGAGGCTTACATAGCCTGCTGACGGAGGAGAGTGCCCTGGAGCCCACCGGAAGGGCAGAGGAGGCAACAAGGGGTGGCAGTAGGCCATCCGAGGACTTCACAATGCTGTTCCAACATGGACCAGCAGGACAGGGAGAGCCAGGGCACTCAACGCCCTCAGAACTGACTCAGTGGGGGCTCTGGGCGCACGGCGGCTGTCTCAGAGGATCAGGGTGATGGTGCTGGGACAACAGAGGTCAGTGTGGACAAGCAGGTGCTTTGCTGATAACACCAGGGCCCTGGACATAACAACAGAAAAGCTGCTCGCCAGGCCTCCCTTCTTCCCACAGAGGTGGGTTTTCTTCACGGGTGTCTCCAGACCATCAGCTCCTTGAGAATCACAGCTTTGCTCTTTTTATCTCTGTGGCTTCCACACCTAGAACAGGGATTAACACACCAGGTCTGTGGGCCAAATCCTGCCTCCTACCTGCTGGTGAAAATAGAGCTTTACGGAACGCAGCCCTTTGTGAGAAAGCATCATGGAGAAAACATAGTAGATGCCTCCGTGGATATTTACTCAATGTGTAAATAATAACAATAACAATACTGGGACTTTGTTTCTTCATAAAAGGAACTAATCCATTGATTCCCTTTGACTAGCACCCCCAAATATGAAACTGATTTTTCACTCATTCTCTCCAGTCCAGTCCTTTGGAGGATCCCTGAAAGGAGCTGGATTCAGGTAGGCCCTGGGAAACAGTATGAGGAGTGCATTTGCACATTAAAGGATGTTTGCACTACACTTTCAAGGATGTTAAGCTGAGTTGCTGGCCTCCACCCACTAGATGGCAGTATCATTCCCTCGACTCTACATGACCCTCAAATGTCTCTTAGGAAGTTAAAAAAAGAAAACGCATCCCAGATTAGAAAACAGGAAGGGAGGGAAAAGGAGAGGAAGAAGCTGAGGGAGAAAGAGAGAGAGTGAGCTTATAGATAGGACCTGATACTGAGGACCACTTATTAAGAATTCCCCACATTTAAAATAATAATCCTTACAGACTTTACATAGTTTCCCTCTATAATTACACAACCCTCTGAAGTAGTAATAATAATAATTATACAACCCAACCAGTCAAGGCATTTTTGATGTCTAACCTCAGTCTCTTATGCTGCCGTTGCCCCTGTTTGTTTTTTTTTTTTTTCTTACTCTGTCATGAATGAAAAACAAAAACTCAGGCTGGTGTCTATGTTCTCCAATTAACCTTTCTTGTGCAACAGTCTCTTTGCACAGAAAGCTGGGAAACACATAATACAATCAATCATTCATTCAACAAATACTCACTGACCCCCTCTGCCCTCCCAGCTTAAATGCTGGAAATAGAACAAGGAACAAGAGTGGCGGCTTCCTGATATTACGAGCTATGCGTCAGTGAGAGGGACAGAGTCCTGTAAATAAGATAGTATCAGTTATGGGTAAGTGTTTGATGCTGTAAGAGCAGTTATACGTCAACTATATCCCCCATAAGACTGGGGGAAGGAATGACTGGGTGCCTCTTTGCTTGGATATGGAGCGTTCATTCCAACAGGGGACTCAGCACCCCTAGGAGCAGCAGCATCGGAGGGACATGTGTGCAGGCCCTGGTGTCAATATGTAGCCAGCGAGATTTCTGAAATGGGTGAGGGAGGCCAGTCTCTCAATACCCCTCAGCATCCCTTTCTTCTGAGGTGATGGGAGGAGTCTGAACACAGTCTTGGATTCTCTGTGCGACTTCCTGAAACATCCTTCTTGATTCATCTGCTCAAGGATCTCACAAGACACGGGAATTTCCTAAATGAATATAGGCAGTGCCCAAAAAATGATTAACTTGAGCCTGAAGCCTCCTCTTTGTCCTTCCAGCTCAGCCCAGTCCCCAAAGGCACCAACAGTAAGATGGGAACCCAGAAGGGACTGAGTGTGGCTACAGTGATTGATCCAGGGGATGAAGCCTCTGATGACCTCCTCCCTAAGTCCAGGATATAATCCCCGGGATCTTTCTCTCCCTCCTCTAGCCCCTGTGCCCTCTCTCTCTCCCAGAGGATGGGCCATCTTGCACAATGGACGAGATGCCATAGGGGAGTGACAAGAGAGGACATAAAACCCCATGTTGTGGTGGTGCTGTAACTCCCAGTTGGAACCTAGAAAGAAAGCGCCACTGTCTCAGGGATTTAGGCAGCTTTGTAGGCCCAGCTGTTTTGTTTTACTTGTGACCCAAGGGCCTCCCTAGACACACAGCAGGTGGGAGTAGGAGAAGTAGGGAGGAGAGAGTGCCTGTGGTCCCGGAGACGTGAGCATGGCCTGGGCTGGCTTCCCAGCTGCCAACCCTGAGGAAGCCACTTAAACCCCTTGGACCTTAATTTCTCCCTCCACAAAATGGGAGCTCTACTTCAGAGGCTGTCTGCAGGGATATGCTAGCAATAAGGTGTGTGCACCATCTACTGTGTGCTGAGTGTCTGCTGTGTAGGAGGCACTGTGCCAAATTCTTTGCATAAATATTAAACCCTCATGCAGCATAGAGTCCATTTCCATTATCCCCATTTTATGGGTAAGAAAAGTGAGGCTGCCCTTTGCAACATGGAGGGAACTCGAGGTTATAATGTTAAGTGAAGTAAGCCAAAAAGAGAAAGACAAATACCAGATGATTTCATTTGTGTGAAATATTAAAAAAACACAACAACAACAAAACAAAGGAACAGACAAAACTGAACCAAAACAAATCCTAAAAATATGACTGCAGAACTGAGGCTGCTAGAGGGAGAACATGAGGGTGGGGAACAGCTGGGAGGGTGCCCCACAGACTAGGGTGGAGGACTGCGGATGCTCTGGTGGTGAGTGAGGTCTGTAGAAGTCTATACCTTATTTCATAGACAGTGTTTTAAACCAGCACTACCTCAATTTTTTTAAAACGATACAATTTTTAAAATAAATGAATAAAATCAAATAAATTTGCTGGAGAAAGAGAAGGCTGAAAGATGTGAAGAAGCATACCCACCTTTGCCCACTCTATAAGGAGCAGAGCTGGTAGAAGAGCAGCTGTTCCCTCAGTGGGCGTGGTTATTACCTCCGTGGGCGTGGTTACTACCTCAGGGGGTGTGGTCGTTAGCTCAGTGGGCATGATTATTACCTCAGTGGGCGTGGTTGTTACTTGTATTCACGCTGCTGAATTCCTAATACAGCAGGTCTTCAAACACCGTCATTTCATGCGACATTATCTTGTTATAGTCATGAGAAAAAAACAATCCCAGCAAGCATTGAATGAAACAATATTATTTGAGAGCCTGCTTTCATTACACATTGCTTTACTTAAAATTACGATTTCCAAGAACTGAGGTGTGAGGTTAAGTGAGGACTTGAGCATCTGCTTGTCCCAGTGAACGGCTTCATCCCGGTGATCATCCACTCCTTCTTCCCTCTGCCTCTCTGTCCCATGTGTCAAATCTTCAGTCACTCATTTTTTTCACCTAGCACTGAATTGTCAAGTGCCTGCGGGTGCCGACACTGCTCCTCAGAAAAACACAAAAGATGCTCACAAATCCTTCCCTGGTGGAACTCACACGCGAGAGTCCAGAGCACGTGGATGGTGAGTTCAGGGCCCGTGGACAGAATCAGCTATTGAGTTGGCAGGAAAGGAGAAGAGGGCATCCTCCAGGAAGATCAGGAAAGCTTGACAGACATCAGGGAAGATGGGACGCTGAGACAGTGAACTGTGCAGATCAAGGAAACTCACAAGAGCAATCCGTGGATCAGACCTGAGTGAGGCTATTAGGAAAATATTTCACAAGCTGTATTGCCTGGAACACCAAACCTACTGCATAAGAGTTTATGGGGTCCCAGAAATTTTGTCAATACTGCTATCTGTCTACCCCAATTTACAGAATCAGCATAAAAAAGGGAGACTATAAGAAGTCCTATACTAGAGTCTGTTTGATGCCTTCCCACCCAAACACTTCAGACCACCCAGTTTCATAAGATACTTGTTGGCATTCCACAGGGCTAGATTTCCTGGGAAACCAGTTTGGAAACTGAGATGAAGTACACCTCCTGGAGAAAAAGGAACTCTACTACACTTCTAGTGGGAATACAAACTGGTCCAATCACTACAGAAAACTGTGTGAAGGTTCCTCAAACTACTAAAAATAGAGTTCTCATATGATCCAGCAATCCCACTCCTAGGAATTTATCCAAAGGACACAAAAACACTAATTCAAAAGGACACACCTGCACACCTATGTTTATCGTGACACTTTTCACAATAGACAAATAATGGAAACAACCCAAATGCCCAAAAATAGATGACTGGATCAAGACCATGTGGTATGTACACACAGTGGAATATTACACAGCAATCAAAAAAGATAAACTCATGCAATTTGCAGCAACATGGATAGAGCTAGAAAGGATTATGCTCAGTGAAATAAGCTAGAAAGAAAAGGAAAAAATAATGGGTGGTTTCACTTATAGGAGGAATGTAGAGGAAACAAATAAGGGACGAAGGACAAAATTTGATTACAGTAAATAAAAATCAACAGACAACGATAAATCTGAAACATTCTGTAGGAGAGGAGGAGAGAAAAGGAACAAAATGGGTGGGAAGAGCACAAGGGACTATGGTGATGGTGCATGGGTGAATTGGCGATGGGAATTTCATGAGGACAAGAAATATATACTGTACAAAAATGAAAAATAATATAAAAAACATATAAAATTTTAAAATATAAAAGTGGGGGAAAAAAAGAAAGAAAAATGAAGTACACCTCTTTTCTCTCAATGTTGTAGTTTCTTGATTCTGTCCCACGGTGGATCCTTCAACCCCACTAAAGCTTGTTTTAGCAAGAAATGGAGTTGTGTCTTAAAAATTCACATTCGTAAAGCCAGTGCAAGCAGGTCAAGGAAGACTGAAGTGAGTGTGTGGATGCTGACCTGGCCTTCGGAGCCCAGTGACCAGGCTTTCCACCAGACTGGGATGTGGGGGGTGAATAGTTAGGGGACCTGACCTGTGGTATTTGAGTCCCTGGCCTCCCCCCAACCCCCTGAGGAAATTAAGCAAATTATTTACACCAGATCTGTGAGGTTTTACTTTTTTATTAATTTTTTCTTATATCATTATAAGATATAAGATATCACTAGCCAAAATAAGTCAGAAGGAAAAAGATAAATGCTGGATGGACTCACTCACATGTGGAATATAGAGGTCTGGGAGATTTATCAGAGGAGGTGGTTGCTTAGGCGGAAGACAAAAGGAAAAAAAACGCTCAGCAATTTGTACCTTCTCAACACCTTCTCAAGAAGGGAATTGAAAACTCTTCAGAATCACCCCCTGCAGATTCAATTTCAAACCTACCCAGCCTTCACTGAAGCAGCCTCTGAATTAGAATAGATTGACTTCCACCCATGCACACTGGCCAGTTGCGTCTCATTTACCACCTGCATGGGATTAATTTTCAAAAGCTGGACTTTCCTTAAAATGATCTGGAGTCCAAAAGATAGGAAGCAATGATGAAGTGGAGGAGGGAAAAACCTGATTTGTTCACTCATATAGTACACAGCTTTAATCACCATAAGGAGCCTTAGGCCAAGAGATTAGATCTTCAGTTTACAGTCAGCACATCAGGCGCAAGGCGTTAAGAGTTCAGAATGCAAATTAAGCTCTATTTATTGGTGGTAACTCCATCTCCAAGCTCTATTTATTGGTGGTAACTCCATCTCCTCTTCGGGCTAACTCCTTATAAGGGCATAGCCTATTTAATTCCTCCCTGATTTTCTTAGTCCCATTTCACAGATGACAAAACAGAGGCTTAGAAAGATGCAGTGAGGTCCCTGAGCTCACATGAAAGTCGTGCAGCCAGATGAGAAATTCGGTCTATGTACGCAACCTCCACTAAGAAGCAGATTTGGGGGTTGGCTGTGCCTGAACTTCAGCCCTTTGTAGCTGGAGCACCTCACTGGGCTTATACCCTGAGGCTCAGCTTGAAGTCAGGGCATGGACCTCCCCCTGGTGGAGCCTCCTGTCATCCCACACACTCAGAGTTTTCTCTAGGCTTTACCAAATGCTTTGTTTAACGAAATCTCCAATATCCATGTGTTCTGGAGACTGTTTCCTGACCTTCCTTGTGTTACCTCACCCCACCCTCTTCATCCAGGTTGCAACAGTGACTGGTGCATTGGGTCAAGTCTTCCTCTGACCCGTGAAGCAGTGATGCTTTGAGACCCTCAATACTGGTCTGAAATGCTCAAGCCATTGAGAAATTGATTCACACTTCAACCAAGTGGTTTCTCTGCCTGGGCGTCTCGGTCCCTCAGGGGACATTTGGTTACGTGAAGATGCTTTGGGCAGTTACAAAGGATGGGGTAGGGGTACTGCTGGTACCTAGTGCATGGAGACCAGGGGTGTATGATCCATTACAATGCACAGGACAAACCCCTCACCCCACTACAAATAATTATCCAATACAGACGTCCATCGTGGCAAGGTCAAGAAACAAGTTCAGTCCAGGTTCATCTGGCACTCAAGTTAATAGGCTTGCACTCTTTTGCTCCCCTAACTGAAGGGCTTAAGCTCAGATATAGTGACCTTTGGTATCAAAAAATACTCTATTGTGGAGACTGTCTTTTTAAGAGATACAGCGTAGGCTTCCGCCCGTTTGATGCCAGTAGCTCTGCCTCTCCCCAGTCTGGACAAGCAAAATTGTATCCAGACATTGTCAAATGTCCCCACATTGTCTGTGTACTGCATGACTTCCTCTCCTTCCCCTGAGGTGACAAGTCACTCTCAGATGAGAACCATCACCCTAAGCCAAGGGAAACCAGGTTAGCTGTGAAATAAGACTAACATCACTACCCTAGAGTACATTAAGAACATTCTGGATAACCATTATTTAAATATGTAGAAAAAAATCACATGGTGTGTGCATGCATGTGATTGCGTGTATATGCACGTGTGCACAGATGAGTGAAACCCTGGGCCCATCTACTGTTGTTGAGGCAACAAACTGACCAACCCCTTTATTCCCAGCATAAGCACTATTCTGTCTCATCAGGTGTCAGGGACAACACACCAGAACAGAAACACAGAACAACCTTCCCTTTTCTGTTGTTGTCAATATTCTATTTTTGGAGCTCCATTATTATTCTAATGTGAATTAGAGCTTAATTTGAAACAACGCTACCAGGTAGAGGAGCAGCCAGCAGCCCTGAGGCTCCGTGACTGACCCCAGAGAGGAGAGTACAGAGAACCCCACCATGAGAAAATGAGTGTCCCTGACACGGCGGCACAAGGATGGGTAAGGGCAAGACAAGGGCCCGGGTCCCGGTGGGTGAAATGCTCGTTCAGCTAGAAGGAAGTCCACCCTCTCCAGTAACAACAAATGGACATCTGAAAACCCCCACATACTCACTGGGACTTGTCTAGAACATTCCGCACACAGAAAACTGGCCAGGAGAAAGATGGAAGCCCTGTCATTCTCGACAATGGATGAAGCTGGCAGACATCCCGCTAAGAGGAAGAAGCCAGAAGAGAAAGACAAATACTGTAGGACCTACTGGTGGAATCTAAAAACCAAAGTCTAACTCATCGAAACAGAGAGTGGGATGTGAGCACCAGCACCTGGTGTGGGTGGGGGAGGTGGAGAGATACTGGTCAAGAAAGATAAGCCTTCAGTTATGTGATGAATAAGTTCTAGGCATCTGATACAGTTAACTATATCAGGTGTTATACCTGAAAAGTACACACGCACAGGTAACTATGTGAGGTGATAGAAGTGTTAATGAACCTCATTGTAGTGGCCGTTGTACCTATATCAAGTCACTATGGTGTACACTTATATTTATATACACGGGCATATAAAATATATATATAGTTTTATTTTTCAGTTATAGTCCATTAAAGTGACAGGATCAAGTAGGGAGGGAATCTCCATGACTGGGGAAATTGAGACACAGTTATGACCTAGTCAACCTCCCTGCGATGATTTAAACAGGACTCAGAAAATGTTTTCTGTCAATATTTTGGATATAGCATGCCCCACCCTGGGTGCTGTAATTGTTCAGGAAAGCAGCACAGAGGTGTGCAAATCTGGCCATAGCTGTGTCCAAGCAAAATGCCAGTCTGAACACTGAAATTCAAATCTCCTTTTTCATGCCACTAAAAAATAGACTCCTTTCTGGGTTTATTTTTTTTAATTGAGGTAATATTGGTTTACAACATTGTATTTGATTCAGAGGTAGAGAATCACACCCTCAGGTGTGTGCTATAATATTTAATATGTAAAAGACATTTTTCAATTTTAAGAGCCATACAAGAACGGCAGGCTACATTCCACTCACCCACCATGTACACAGAACATAAGATGAAAACTGTCTCCAAAAAAACCCCACAAAAATTCTCACTTTTTCACTCTTAAAATTAAGGAGACCACCTTGGACATCTGGAACTTGGTTCGCTCAGAACCATAGGAATTAATCTGCCAATTCCTGAACTTCTGGAATGTTCTGTTTTTACAGTAGTGGATGAACATGAACGACACACTTGGAGTAACTCAGGGCTGATTTTTTTCTTTTCTGCTATGACAACATGAAATCACTGTTTACAATAGAAGTAACCAAATTGAGGTTTCTTGAAGATCTCCCAGCTAAAAAATAGAAATAAAGACAAAACAAAAACAAACAACAAAAAAAAACCCAGGTCCTAAGCTTTCGGAATCACAAAGCTCTCAGCTTCCATGTATAAGGGATGTGAAAATTCAGGCTCCCATCTCTGTCCCTTCCTCCCTAGGTAAGTCAAACATCCATACTGGGGAGGGAGGCGCTTGGTTTAAAACTTCTGCTGCTTATAAATTCTTCATCAACGCTGGATTAGGTTCATAAAAAAAGATTCTTCTTCTTCTAAGTTACCGTGATCACAATTTTCAAATTTTTGACTACTTATAAAACTTTTTTTCTCTCCCTTCTCATGGAGAAGGTCAGCTACTTTTAAGATATAAGAGAATTTGAGAACAGATTAATGACAAAGACAAATGATGATTTTTATTTTAGCAGAAGTTTCGGTGCGTCTTCTGCCCGGCCTGGGGAACTAGCCTAAAGTACACTTGACATATAACTGCGTAAGTTCTCTGCATTAAAGTGCAAGAATGGATCAAAAGGGAGAATTTTCTCTTTTAAAAAGAAATGTCCTGGAAGGAAAAATAAAAGGGTGTTGGGGGGTAGCCTCATACATCCTTTTGTCTTTTTCTCTTCTCTTTGTGGCCCAGAGACAGAGCATTGAGTGACTTCTTCAGAAAAGAGATCAGTGAAATTGTCAGTTGATTACTTCTCCTTGATTAGCATTTATAAGAGCCCTGTGATACAGTATTTGCATTCCTATTTAGCCGTGATTTTTGTGGGGCACCAATGATTAAACTTGTCACAGGGCTTGATTGACGGGGTCAGATCTTCACTTTCTACTCTTTTGAAATTAAAAACAAATGTGTCAGCTCCCTTCATGGGCCGGAGCGCCGTGAAGCTCGCCCGCCTTGTCATTGCAGATAGGTCAGGAATGTTTTAATTTTAGGGATGGATTCTGCTTGTCAAGTAGAGTGTGATGGCGTGTGGTTCTGGAGATGAGATGTGAAGGGTGTAAAACAAAGAAAGGGAAGAACAAAGACAAAGACACTCACATTATTAGACAGATTTAATTAGTCTGAATGGATATTATGCTAGATGAAGCAGTGAGCTGTGAAATTAACCCTTGATTACGGATTGGCGGATCATACTCATAAAGAGAATCAAACCTTTGTGGAGAGACGCGAGGTGTGATTTCAGTTTCCCTACCCTTCTGGGTTGCATGCCAGATCTCCACCCACCCCTCTACTTAAGTACTAGAATCTGCAGAAGAAAGCACTGAAGTGCGTCTTTTGCTTGTGCAAGCAGGTGAGCCTAAAGAAGGAATTCCGTCTAGCTTCCTTCCCATCAACTTTAGAGAAAGCCATGAACCAACAGCAGTGGATATGAAGCTAAGGGACTAACAAAGATAGATTCTAAATCAGAAATAGGTCTGGCAAATAGCCAAGTTTGAATGAGATTTGTTTATTTTGAGCATCTGCATTTACATAGCTCCAAAAATGTCCTTAATAGCATCTTACCCCAACCCTTGCCTCTCTATCATCTTCTCCACTGAATCCCAACTATATTGTGACTCCAAAGGATTCCAGAACACTCAGAGAATGATCAGAGGCCTAGAGAGCTAAGCCAGCATGGGTGTCCAAGTAAGCAAAAAACCACTGATACCAAGGACCTCAACAAGGAGGGGAGAGTCATAGATGGCATGTAGGTCTGAGATGATGTGGCCCTCCAGAAACCCTTTAATTCTCCAGATCATCAAAAGGATATGAAATCTGCTGAGAAAAGCCTTGTATAAGTCATGCCTGCTAAAGACTTTCAAGTGACTCAGCCTAAAAGATCATTCCCAGCACCAATTCCAAGAGGGGAAGGTTCTCAGGAGCATCCCACAAGGAAGAACCTTTGGGGCTGACCCAGAGTCACATGGAAGGTCAGCACATTAGGAGTGATAGAACTTGCTTTGCGCCTTCTTTAAACTCACGTCTTCTTGTTGGTTAAAGGGGAGGAGGGCTCATTCTCTCACCCCCTCACGTGATGATCTCTCTGATGATCAAGTCTGAACTGTGCTCATAAAGTGACAGAAAGGCAGTATATTACTGATTCCAGTAGAAAATTTGGCACTCGTTCTAAGTCACTTCTCTTGCTGGGTCTGCTTCACAGCTTCCCACCTGATGTATAAGTGGCTCCAGTTCAGGAAACTTCTGATTAAGGAACTCCTTGAACAAACAGCTTTGAAATGTCCTATTGTGACCCTGGATTTTCTGCAATCAATTGCAAATGATTTATTCCCAGTCATTGTTGTAGGTGGTCAATGGCCTCACTTTTCTTCCCAAAGATGATATTTTATTTCTGAAGAAATTTCTTCCTTGGCCCTAATAAGATAAACAAACTTCTTTTTCTTAGTTGACTTCATTGAGTTTTAAAGGAAGAAGAAATATTAAGAAATCAGTTGATCAGGGGATTTCTATTGCTCTGTGCAGGTACACAGTGATTTTGCACAATTTTTTTGAATACTAAGTAGTAACACATTTAATATTTACAACTCTCTGAAGGAGGAAATATTATCTCCCATTTAGAGGAAGTGGTAAGAAAATATGTAAATCTATGGTGGTACAAATGACAAGCCATTTGGTGGAACTGTGGGTAAGGAATGTGATCTATCTTTTATGCTTTTGTGCATACTTAAAACATTTTCTTAGTGCTTCCCATATACTACATCTGACCCAGAATAAATGCTGATTTCCTTCAACTGGGCTCCCAGAATTTTCTGTCAAAGAAAAGCAGGAAAGCTATAACTTAGGGATGTTTTAGGCCACAAATAAAGCCCAACTTTACTTGCAGTGATTTAAATAAATTGAGATTTTCTGTATTCACCATCGTGACATCCAGACGTAGACAACTAAGGCACTGGGTCCATGGGTTAATAATAATTGTAGAGGGGTCTCTGTGAGTCTCTTGTCTGTTGTCTCATAGTTACAAGATGTCCACTCATTGTCCACGGTTAAGGTAGGAAAAAGTGAGAAGACTATACTGGCCATTTTTCCTCCATTTCTGGGAGGAAGGATCTTTTCCACAAATCCAACAGAATTGCACTTAAACCTTTTCAACTGAAACTGTGTCATTTTGTCATCATCAGATGTAAAATCCTGTGACATGAGTATTTAGTTGCACACAGAAAACATCTTGTGGCCACAGAAAATAAATCCAGGATTTTATTAGCAAGAAGAGGGAGGTGAATGGCAACCAATAGTATCTGCCTCAAGGATTATTCTAGAAGCCATGATGCTCCGTCAGTCTTCTCCTTTCCTCCCTAGTCTCTTATTATCCAGCAACCAGAAATTGATTGGATAAAGATAAGTTTTCCATCCTAATTAGTTTTAACTAATCACCAAGTGGAGACTAAGTAAACATTGTTGGCCAAAAATGTTGACAGCAATATTAGATGCTATCATCATCACCCCTATCATTACTACCACCACCACCAACATCACCATCACTGCCATCACCACCACAACAACTGTCCTAGTGAACACTTATCATAAACACTAAGCATTTCACCCACACTATCTCACTGAATCATCACAATGTCCCCCAAAAATTCCCAATTTACAGAGAGGAAATTAAGTTTGTAAAAGGCAAAGTGATTCATTTACAGTCACTCAGTTTGAAAGTGGGTGATCTGGCCTTGACCTCAAGCCAAAGGAACCCAAGCCCACAGTCTTCACCTTCAGAGCACTGACAGCATACACACAGGAATGTTGCATCAAGAGTAACAGTGATGAGAAGGAGTTCACCAGCTCTAAGAGACAAAATAACAGCCAGGCCCAAATGATGAGGTCCTGGAAATTGACTTTGGAGCAACAGCAAGGGCCACAGGCTCATGCCAGTCAGATGCAGTCAAGAAAGGCATGTGAGTCTTCTGTAAGAGACCCTCAACTTGTTTTCCATGTATGATGATTCTTAAAGTCAGTGCTGCGCTCCCAGCTCCAGCAAACACGTGGACCCCAACAGAAGGGAGCAGATCTGGTCAAGACATCAGCAGAAGCATCACACAGCCCACATCTTAATTGGAGTCTGTGGGCATTTTTGAGGTTTCTTGGGGTCTGCCAACAATCCTGGGACCATCTGCCTAGCGCCAGGGCTTCAGCTGCTGCAGGCACTTTGGCCGAGCTTGGAGCAGGCAGATGTGGAGACACAGCTGCTGGGGAGTTGGGGCTGGGAGGGTGAGGAGGACGCATACCTCAGCTTCTTAAGCATGTTTGTGCTGACTGGGCTGCCTTTCTCCAAGTGGAAAAAATGGAGAAAGTGTGTTTTCTTTTCACCTAGTTTTCCTGAATGCCCATGAATGAAAAAGAAAGAAAAGAAAACCAAAAAAGTCCAGGATACATGATATTCCCAGACCACACAGAAGACAGGAAGCTCCCAGAGTCAGGATGACAGCCTTTTCAGAAGAGACATCCCTGTTGGTTTGAAGAATCTCCTGGCTCTTAGGATAGTTAGAGGAGGACTGATTTAACTCAATGCAGCTCAGTGTGAGTGTGACCACTGCCTGACGGTGTCCTGGGTGCCAGTTCTGGGTAAAATTCCAGTGCAAGGTAGTGGTGGATGCAGAGGCAGGAAAAAGAAGAGAGAAACTTCTGGCAGAGAAAGCAATAAAGACCTCTTTTCTCGTCTTTTCCTTCTGCTCCAGAACGATGAGCACATAGCTGAGCAAGTAAACAAAAGTGAAAAATTGATCTGTTTGACAAAGCAAAACAGGGGGAGGCAGGATACTCTGGTAACAAGAATATTTCTCTGAGAATCATGTCTCACTTACAGATGCAGCCCCCCTGCTTGCTAAGTGTGGGAGTCTGAGTGCTTTGCTTGACCTTTCTGAGACTCAGTTTCTTCATCTGTGAGATGGGCATGATGTCATCTCCAGCTGTGGAAATTTGTTGTGCTCATGTAAGAGCTTCGAGATTGACCTAGGCAGGTCACCTGCTTCCCAGTGGCAAATTCTGTACCTTGCACCATGATAACTTACCCAGAGAAGAGACGTGAAGGACCTAGACATGTGGTTTATTTCCTTTGGGGTTTTCCTTCTCTTTTTCATGTATTTTTGACCCAGAAACTCTATCCAGACTCTCCTTGGAGTCCCATCTTCTGGCTCCTTTCTCCTCCTTGCCCCATTCTCTGGGGTAACAGCAGGATAGGGTGGGTCTCATGGATGGAAAACATTAAAATCAAAGAGACTTCCTAGATTTCAAGCCCTAGGTTGAAAACCCATGTTCTCTAGAAAGCATCCTTTTTCATTACCCAAACTAGAAAATACCCTCCCCTCCTCTGGGCACCTGCAGAACATTCTTGTGTGACATGTGTCTATTTGTATCTCAGTCCTATCATGCACATATTATCCAGGACCATGAATTGAACTATACAGAAAAGCCTCTCACCAGCAGAAGCTGGGATTTTATCGGCTCTCATGAAGGTCAAGAGTGCAAACAGATTTGGCCACAGCTGCATCATTGGGAATCTGGCTTTCTTGGCTTTCAGATGCATCTCACTGCAGTGCTATGATTCTTCAACAGGTTCTCTGCCAGGTGGTGGCTCAGAGGTGGCCCTTCCACCACACTGAACCTCTCCAAAGAAAAAAATTCCAGCAAAAATCTTCCATCGGCTGATTTGAGTCACGTGTGCATCTCTGAACCAGTTACTGTGGTCAGGAGAACAGCACATGCTGATTGATTAGGCCAGAGCTATGGATCCCTCACTCCCACCCAATTCCTGGCCAGGGAATGAGAAGAGTGGTTCCCCAATGAAGAACCCAAAGGAAACAATGACCATGGCAGGAATAAAATCCCTGCTGGATGAGTCATCAAACCTCATGGTGTCCAGCTTTGTGTTCCTCATACAGTAGAGGCTCCACAAAATCACCAAGTGGACAGGAAAAAGGAAGGAAGAGCTAAGATGGAAGAACAAGGCCATCAGCTCTGCAGCTTCTTCCTCGACCCTCATTGTTACCTCATCTGACCTACAGAGGTCATTAATTTACTTACTTAGTAATTTTTGTATGGAAGAATTGGGATGCATGCTGGGGGAGTTGGGGGAGTGAGAGGATTCACCAGAGACAAGAGTGGGGAGCAGAATAGGTGGATCTACTGAAACACTGCCGAGGGGAGCAGCAGGCAAGACAAGAAAGGTCTGCTGCACCATATGTGGGTTAGCTCCCTGGCCAGGGGTCAAACTCAGGCCTTAGTGGTGATATCCTGATAGCATTGCAACTTAACCCCTAGGCCATCAGCGAGGCCCCCAAGCACAGGGTGGGGGCCTTGATATATCTACTTGCCTATTGCTCCCACAAACACTTCAAGGGAAAGTCTTAGTAAGCCAGACACCACAGAACCTTCCATTTAGAGTCAGAAATTATGCAGAAGATACCAGTGTTTAATAATCTGAAATGCCTAGCTCATAATAAAAAAAAAATACTGTTTTTAACTGAACAAGAGAAAATCCACCATAACCCAGTCCTTGACCTGTCTCTTTCATGTTTCTCTTTCTAGCCATTTCTGGTCATGAAAAATGGGCATCCTTTATGTGTCTTTGTTATTAAAAGCAGGATCAGTTAATAAATAATTATGATGCTCAGTTTCTCGGGAACAAGGAGATAAGGGCAGGAACACTTGAGTCTCACAAATTACATGCTATAGTATAGATTTTCACCCAGAGTGGAGGACAGCCTAGTGTTCTTTTTCTTTCCTGTGGCATAAATTGTTCTAATTATACGTGCAAGATCCTCCATCCCCAAAGATATGAGTTGGAAGCACTGTGTCTGTTCTTTTAATTCCAAGAAGCATTTGCAGCTACGTGCTCCCACCCCCCTTGTTTTCAAACTGAATTGTTTCAGTGGTAGCTTGGTGTGTCAGCTTGTAAGTCTATAAAACAGTTTTATACCAGCTGGAGATTCAACATGCTACATGAATACATAACAGTGCCTAACCAAGAAGGTTTGTAATTCAGTAATTAGCTGTAATTAATGAACACAAAGTGAAGACTCATTTACAGTTTAAATTATCACATTAGCTCCTGTCACCCTCTATGTACACAAAACAGCAGGAATTCAATTATTTTTATTCTTCAAAGCTAATTTAAAATTTAAGGGATGCCATTACATGAAATAATAGGTAGGAAATGTAATCGAAATCACTGGGAACAGTTGGCCGTCCTTAGAATAAAAAAAAAAAATGCGATCGCTGACGATTTGGAAATGTTTTTTCATCTGTGAACAGATGAAGGATTGAAATCTCTGCTCTTTTCAGTATATTTAATTTAAAAGAGGAAGCGAGTCTGATGGTGGCTGAATCTTCGTGCAGGGAGAATCGTTGTAGATGATTGTAAAAGCAGTTGATAACTGATAATGCTGTTGATGGTAACAAGATGACAACCTGGGAGACTCACAGCCCATCATCCTTAATGGGGGCTGGTCCCCTGCAACTGCATGGGGTTCCTGGAATTGTCACCCATTTCAATGCATAACTTCAGCTCAGGAGGCCTACGTCATTGTCACATTGTTCGATTCCTCAATTCATTCTCAATTCTTTGTATGTGTATATGATAAATGTGCCTTAATTCATCATCAAACATTGACCCAGAACCTTCTCCATCTCAAACTGCACTGGGAGCCAGAACCACAGTGGTAAGCAAGAAGGACCTTTGATCTTGATCTCAAGGAGGCAACAGTGTGGGGAACAGAGAAAGGCAACAGCCAGTAGTTCCGAGCTTGGTATCCACAGAACCCTGAGGAGCTTAGGGCCTACTGATGTCTATGGTGTGGCAGTCCCAACTAATTCAAATCTTCTGAGAGCCAGTTCTGGGCATCAGTATTTTTAACAGCTCTTCGTGCAAAGTTCAGAACCACTGTAATAAGCTATATATACAGGTAATAATTAATATCCAGTGTGATGAGTGCTGTGACATGAAGCAAGGGTGCACGGAAGGTGCCCACGATACTCTGGATCGTGTGTGTTTGGGGAGAGGAGAGATATCTCTGGGCAGAGACTAAGTAGGAGACCTGAGTGGCTAAAATGACCCAAGCCTCAAGCACATCTGGGAGATGTTGTTCTCATTTCAGGCACCAGAAGAACTTCTCCTCCTCCTCCTCCTTATTTACTGATCTAGTGACATGTTTAGCCCTTTAAGGATAAAAAAGCTTCCTTTGCTCTAGGACTGTACAGAAACAAACTGCAAGTCGAACTGGACCCATTCAAACCAAGTTCTACCAAAAAAAAAAAAAAAGAACCAGCAAGTGCAAAGGTCCTGAGGCAGGGGCAAAGTTAATGTTTTAGAACAGCAGAAAGAAGTCCTAGGGCGGTGGGACTTGCTAGAAAAGGAGGAAAAGAAGATGAAGCTAGAAAAGTGGGTGAGACTTTAGTTTCATTTTACATATGATGGAAAGTCATAGGGAGAGTTTAGGCAAGGAATGAGTGTGTGTGCACGTGTATGTGTGTGTGTGCGTGCATGTGTGCATAAACTTCTGTCCCTGTCCTCACTGTATGTCCCGCAGGCTCCACTCTCTCCTTCCAAGCAGTTCCCAGAAGGAAAGGAAAACCAGAGCCCTTGCAGAGAAGCTGCGTCTGCGTGAGACTGCACGACTGTACACCCCCCCTCCTCCCTCATGATCATTTTTCTTTTTCCTTTAAATAGGCCACTCGAAGCTGCACTGTCTTAATTTTTCATAGGTGATCGACTGCTGAGTGGGGGTTTAGGTAGACAGAGGGAAGGCGCTGATAAGCCAGAGCAGGGATTCTATTAGGGAAATGCAGTGGTAATTAATGAATCCTGCCAGTAATTGGGAAGGTGTGAGTCCCCGTAATATCGTAATGATAGTCATCCGTCTGCGTGCCCCCCCGTCATTCTGAGCCGCCCCTCATCGCTCTCTGATCTCAGACTCTTAACCATGCAAATCTCCCTGACAGGACACTGCGTCTCTGTCTCCCTAATTGGGCAGTATAGAGTTGTTTATGGATATTCTCGGCATTTAGGCCTCAGTTGGAGGTTGTTCAAAAATCGTTAGCAAAGTTGCCTTAACAGCATTGTCAAGTCTGTGTTCCCGGGTTTCGGTATCTGTTCTGAAGACATTTGTGATGAGGCTGAGGGAGGCATTGTGTGGACA
The DNA here is from genome assembly GCA_019455555.1 of Galemys pyrenaicus. Lineage (NCBI taxonomy): Eukaryota > Metazoa > Chordata > Mammalia > Eulipotyphla > Talpidae > Galemys > Galemys pyrenaicus. Next base: position 10,147,113 of record JAGFMF010011868.1, on the reverse strand, counting down.
GGAGCTCCGAGGATGATGGTTATTAAACCGTTTTTGAAGAAAAACCGATTCACAGTAATTTCTCATCCCGCTTAAGATAAAACTTCAGTGTGGATGCAGGATAGGATGCTTTTTTAATAGCACATCTCCCTCCTGGAGAAAGCACTGCCTATGTTGATGCCAGCTGAGACACTGTCATTTCAAAAATGACGGCTTTGAATTGAGACTGGTTTCTAAACATCCATCACCATTTAATTCCAAACGGGCACCTTTACTGGAAGCATTTGACACATTTTCTTGCCAATATTTTTTCTCCTGCATGCCAGTGGCCACCCTTTTGCTTCCCCCAACCAAACTGAGTGATGAATGGTTTGAAATGCCATGAAATTTAAAAAAAAAAAAAAAAAAAAAAAAAAGCCCTTCTAAATCTGCTAAGTGAGTTTAATGGTTCTGTCATGATTTTTAAGAGCAATCCTTTAAATATTTAGAAAACATGGGAAGTTCCATTTTCATATATAATCAACGCACTTTCAAAGTCTTCAAATAGTACAGTGCAGACTGCTTCTTTATCAGTTCCAAAGAGGAGAGAAATTTAAGAAGCACTGGTCTCCATGTTCTCCCCTTGGAGGAACAGAGACTTAAGAGCAAAGGACAACAACGCATGTTTACAGGTCTGTGAGCACAGTTCTTTTACTCCGGGCTATGTGGCCTCTCTGGGATTCCAAATTCTCAACTGTCTTCCCCAGCACTTGAATGTTGTCCTAAGGCCTCAAGTAACCAATGGTCATGAACATACATTACATGAGAAAAGGACTTTGCAGTTAGGCCTAAGTAGCTCTGCCACTTACTGGCTGGGAAAACTTGGACTAACCACTTGATCCCTTCCAAGTCTCAGTATCCACATCCATAAAATGGGTTAGATACTATAAACTTTGTATGGTAGTCCTGAATAGCTTGAGAACCAAGAGACCCTCCACCAATGTGGCAGTACCTGCTGATACCTTGGTGAGTTAGGCCTGCCCTGCAGGACTCTCAGGAAGCACCCCTGGAGAGAATGGAGGTTGCAACAGACACAGCAAATGGACACTTGTGCTTTGCCTGCCTCTGTAGGTCTCCAAACTTGACCTCACATTGGCCTTCACTCGTTGAGAAAGCTTCACAGAAATGCAAGCAAAGATGAGGACCAAGAGAGAGACTGCAGAGAGAAAAAGCATCTCTGGGAATCTTCACTCTAGAGTTTAAAGTTTAAGTCCTGGTCAGCCAGGGATTAAGGGGTTTCCAGGACTGAAGGTAAGAGCAGTACAATCCCTGGCAAATCAGGATGAGAGTGTCACCCTAAATGTAAACAAAACTCCTTCAGATCTCAAGCCCAAGACTCTGAAAGGCTATGGATTATTGATGCCCAGTTTGGTACAGAATTTTCCCTTTCATTTCTATCTATCTGTGGATGAGTTGTATTTCTTATAGAACAATCTGGAATGTTCTCTCAAGAAAGAGAAATGGCTGCTAGGCAATGCCTTCCCTCCACAGAGGACTCTACCTCAACTCTTTCAGAAAGTTCTATGGGTACCAGTGACAAAGTTATTGATGGCTGCCCCTCTCACCAACTGTGATGGATATACTGCCAAGGCAAACAGAAAAAGGAGAAGGTGAGTCCATCAGTGCGAGTATTGCAATGTCCTGCTGCGAATCACCAGGAAGCACTGAGAGAAGTTGACATGACTGAGCTGAGACTCTAGGGAAGTCAGTTTGGCAGGAGTTAATCAAGGATTCTCATCAGCATTTCAAGGACAACTTTGTGGTTTCCTGTCCATCCACAAGTAAACACTGGAACCGCCTATGCTGTCCAAGCACACTGAGTCTTTCCTCTGAGGACCTCCTAGCTGAGGAAGCATCTAGGGTATGTCGAAGGGTCCAGCAGCCTTATAATCCTCAGAGCCTTCATCACAAACATCTGGGGTGGTCTGGCTCACCAGCCAGGACATCCTCACAGAAGTCTTTATTCATCTCACATGGCCAACCAGCTGGATCATCACTAAATGAAAGGTTTTCTTTTGCTACTTGCCCAGCCCCTGGGTCTTTTTCTCTTTTGACTCACAGTCTCCTGCTCTCTTGGATCTGAATGGGTAGCTGTTACAAAGGGGCCCGCCTGTGTCCTAGCAGGAAGGCTGACATGGTTCACTAACCTGAAGCCTCCAATAGAATAACACACACACCAGGGTGTCCATCCTAGAATATAATGTGCTGACATTCCATGTTATCAAAAATGAAGTGAGGGGGACAAGAAGGAAAAAGATGTGTAAGCTACTTCTCAAAGTTAGCAACTACCAAACCTGAATGAGGGTGGAATGATTGTCAAATGCTTGCATAAGCTTGTAAATAAGATAAATTTATTTTCATTATTCATATTGAATGCACATTCCTTCCACTTATTTCTGCTTTAAACAATGGTTACAATAAATACAAGGATTTTTTAAAAAGTGCCTACAGTGGACAGGAAGATGACCAAGAAGCCCCATTACACAGCAATTCATGTTTCTTCTTTGCAATCACTAACGAATCTTAACTGGAGCCATGTTATGTTCCCATGTGAGTGATAAGCAATGATTTATTAGGAAGTGTCATAGAATCGGAATGCCATACAGTGAGACATGAGCTAGTGGAAAATGCTTTCCCTGTTTCCCAACCTCATTACTCAAAGATGCAGTGTCCCTTTACCAAGCCTAATTTAACTGACTTTTTTGAGTATTCTACTCATTGGCGATGGAACTTGGCCAAGGGGAGGATGTTCAGCAATGTCTATGGCCTAAGGCCACAGCCGGGTCTAGCTGGTGCCAGGGCTGGTCAGCAACAGCAGAAGTGTGCAAATGGGCCAGCCTCCAGAAGGCATGAGCCCACAAATTATCTCAACCCCCTGCCAAAGCAGTGAGGATAATAACGCACTCAGGAAATGAAACCCAGGGAAGGGGAAGGAACACAAAGGGCCACTTGGATGGCTTTGAACCTTGTGTTAACCATATGTCAGGCCGTCCTGCTCGAAAACTCTTGCCTTGATCTTTAAGACCTACCCAAGGGTACCAGGAAGCCAGCTGAGCTGAGGGAAAGAACACAGCTTTAGATCCAGATCGAACTTTATTCCGATTTTATCCAAATTTCCTTTTGCTGCTCCAGGACCTGACAAAGTCTAACTTTGAATTTCGTCATTGTATCTCCATCTCCTCCCATTTTTGACAATCCTTTGATTTTTGTCTTTTATGACTGTCTCTTTTGATAAGTACTGGTCAGTTATTTTGTAGATTGTGTCCAAGTTTGGGTTTGTCTGATATCTTCTCATGATTAGATTGAGGTTATGCATTTTTGGCAAGAACACCATAGCAATGATGTGCCTTCCCCATGGATTATCTCAGGGATGTCATGACATGATAGGTCTTATTGCTGGTAACGTTTACTTTGATGACTTAGATGTCTTGGCAGCTTCCTTGAAACTATAAAGGGTGCAGCTCTTGTAATCTTTACTTTGTGGAAGTTGCCAAAATATCATGAAGTAAGAACAACCCATCCGGCATTCTGTTACCCTACCCACGTGATTCCAAACCTATCATTTAACCTTTCTCTGCACTACATTTTCTCACCTGGAATTAGAAAAGAATAACGACCTCTTTTTGGTCTTCTAGGAAGATTAGTGATCATATAGGTGCAGTATTTGGCAGATAGCCCAGTAGACCCTCACAAGTGAATACTTCTGAAAACATCTTGCGCAATTTGTACACATTAGTGCCAATCTTTGCAAAATGTAAGTAATCATCACCTTTGAATATTTAGAGAAGAAACCTGAAATTTGGGGGCATAAGGTGACCTCTCCAGTCATGTTGCTGCCCTCTCTTAGTCTCTGGTAACTCATCACCAGCCAACATTTAATGTGGTCCTTTCCAAAACACCCCAGGTTGCCTTCTTGGTATTAATAATCTATCACTGCTAACAACTAGGCAATGCTGGAAGGCGGGATCACACCATAGTTAAACCTGTGGTTCCTGGAATCAGAGAGTTCTGGGTTCAAATCCTAGCTGAGATCCTGTAGGCAAACTGTTTAATGTCTTTCTCTCTAAGGACCTAATTCATGGACTTATTGTGAGCATTAAATTTAAAAAGCAAAACCTTTTAGCCTGGCACATAGCACATAGTAAGCATGTAAGAATTGCATAATTAGCTGTCATTACTGTTTAGTCACTCAATAAACATTGATCAGCACCACTATGTGTCAGGCACTGTTGAAAACTTAGCCACTAAATAATCAAGGCAAGAAATGTCCTTGGCCTTGTTGAATTTGTATTGCAATGGGTACGATAGAGTAAAAACAAGGGAGCAAATAATTAATATAATATCACTTCTCTTAAACAATGTGTTAGTTAAATGAACTCTCAAACTCGTCCACAAGCATGCCTATATCCTTACTCCTGGTTGTTCCCTCAACATGGAACACAGCTTCCTTCATCTTCACATATTAAAGTTTACTTCCTTCTCCAAGACTTCTTTCATTATTCATTTCCTGATTCTTTAATTAGATGTGATTAGTTTCTGTGGAACCCACCCTCTCCCAATTCACAATATCCCAGAGTCTGCTCTATAATGCTATTATTTATGCACACATTAATCACCACCACCTATAAAGTTCCAGAGCAATGTTTACTCTCCTTTGGCAACACCAATCTATTTTCTTTGTTACATGGTCTGTGTTCTACCTTCTTTGCCAAATTATAAATTTCTTCCCTCAAGGCAAAACCACATCTACCTAATGTACTTGCTGAGACCCTCTTATTGAGAACAGGGTCTGACAGGAGTAGGTGTTCAAATGTTTATTGATTTAGCAAATTTATCAATAAAAGACAATGTTATAAGTAGCCCTAAACTGCAATTCTTATAATACAGTAGCTGTATGCCTTTCTCATCTATAGTTACAATTATCTGAGACATAGCAATACTGGACATATTTGCTCCATCACTTATTTTTCTTGCCCTTTTAGTCTTACCTCCCACCTTGTCTCCACATCAATTTCTTTAAAATACATCCTTCCCTCTTCAGAGAGTTTTCCACCACATCACAAGAGTTACAGGAAAGTAAAAAGAAAAAAATACATGTAAATCATGTTGATTTCCTTGACTATGAAGTGTTTCAAAAAGTCTAGATTGCTATTTGTTGCTAGCATATGCTCCTTCACTTTTCTCAACCTTGTGTAACTCACCTGCCTTTATCCTATTATTATTGATTATTTAATAAAGGATTATTACTTATCTTAGTGGAAAAAAAGACTGAGGATCCCATTCTTCAGTACTCATACAGGCTGTCAGTTAAAAAAAACAAAAAAACAAAAAAGTGTCAAGTTGTGACTTTAAGAGTTTATTTCCTCCTTATAATGGCTTTCTTGTCTCCTTACCACCACTCTCCAGCTTCAAAAGAAAATGTCCATGAATCTTATTTCCCTAGCTTAAAGTACACATCCTAAGGAATAGAGAGGAAAATCTTTCTGGAAAAAGTTTACTAAAATTCCAGACCAAGGCACTATGTTATTTATATTACTCACAGGAACTTTTATCAGACTATTCTAGACAAAGAGCGGTCTCATGTTTTACACAGCACATGCGTAGCTTAATGATCCCCACTGGTGGTTGCTCCTTAAAGTTATTTTCTCAATTTCTGGTTCCTTACCATCTAGATCTAAAAGTTGAGCAATTAAAATACCCAAATGTGCTATAAGAAATAAATATATATTTTCATAAATGTGCTCAATATGCTGAAACAACATATAATTATTTTGCTGAAAATGGCATATTAACTTCAATGACTTAAGATTTTAGGTATATTTAGATTTTCTCTATACTACAACCACAATGATTTTCTTTCAGTTTTTTGAGCAAGTTAAACAGCTTCCTGCCTGAGAGCCAAATATCTGAGACTTCCTAAGAATTCCTTTGCCTCAATTCTTTATCTGAGTGACTTGGTTTTAACTTAATTCTTTGGATCCTACCATAAAAGATGCTACTCAGAGAAATCTATTGTGGCACCCTCTGTACACATAAACCCTCTGTACTCTGTACACCCGAGTACACATGCAAACTAGATTAGAACACTCTGTTATTCTCCCTCATGAATCTAATTTTTTTGCATGTTTTTCCTCTTTTGTAATGTTTTTATCATTCATGTATTTACCCCAAGACATTTTCCTCACTAGATTATAAAGGTAGGAGTTGTTTCAGTCTTTATCATCACTAAGGACAGTAAGCAAAGAGTAGAGACTCAATAATTGAGTGAATTCTTTGTTTGACTGAATTAATGGGTGAAAGGCTTTACTAGTAGGGTCTGGAAAAACCAAAGTGAGGAAGTATAGGAAGTACATCAAATGTAAAGCTGCTCAAGAGAATACAGTCTAAAAATAAAGATCCAAATTATAGTCAAGAAGCGTAACCAAGACAAGTGTGCCCCATCAAGTGTGAAGAACAGAAGGAAGTCAATAGCTCCAGAGGAGAACTGAAGGGGTATAGGAGCAGCTTTAGATGCAGAAAGTTAAGGAACTTAAGCTGGAATATGTTGGAGGGGCTTGGAAGTCCTGCTATATGTGACCTAATGGTCAGACTCAGACTTGAAAGGATAGTTTAAACCTTCATACCTACCTTGATTAGCTATGTCAATTTTAGCCAATCAGTTCATCTTTTTGAGCCTCAATAACTTTGCCTGAAAACAGGGATAGCTACACCTTCTCTAGCAGGACAATGTATACATAAAAGAAGATTACACATGTGAGGTACAGGCCGTGTCTTTTCCAAATCCATCTATTCAGTTCCTCCACACTAAGAAGTGTCCACGAAGCTCCTACTTGGAAATACATTCTCTTTTGTGTTTTTCTCGAGAGCTGAGTTGTGTTTTATTGTTGTTAGATGTGCCTTCTCTGTCCTCTATAAACTAAAAGCTTCTTGGAGAGAAGAAACTTGTCTTACCATAATTCTGTTGGACCCCAAGGTTCATTCAAATATTGGATGGATGGATGGATGGATGAATTTGTCTTTCGTTATATATAACAATAAAAAAAAAAGAGTTTAACTTTGTCTTGTAGACTTTGAAAGCCTCTGCCAACAACTAAACCTCTTCCAGGGAGGGCAGATGGCAGCCTGTACAATGAACAATTTAATCTTTAGAAAATGGAACAACTTTGCCAGCAAACTCCATTTTTCTCCACGAACACATTGTCAATAACATGTGCTCTCAAACATGTGGTGAAATTGATGACTGTGCCCTGATTTATGGAAACAACAACAAATTAAATGATTACCTTTCTCTTTTCTAGCTTGGGGTCCTTTGGACCAGCCATGATTTTTTTTGTCCCAGTGCTCTAATAATAGAGAAGGTCTAATTAAAATGCCTCTCTGGTTGATTGTATGTGCAGAGTAGAGGAAAGTGTGGAGTGCGTCCAGGGTATCTTAATTTAAAACCAGGAGGGGAAAAGTTTCTTATGTGATAATGAAGATTAACTTAGGGAGTTGCTAGTGCTCCCTCCTTACATAAAAGCAGATATTGAAAGAATCCTTCATGCCAACACTTTTGTGACCCCTTATTTAGCCCTTTGTAGGACTTTTTCTTGGTTTGGGATAGACTTGAGTTTTTGGACTTAGATGAAAAGAGACTTGGAGGAGGGGTGCTTTCCAGATCCGGGTGACTGTGGAGTAGACATCTGGGACTATTCCTGGGTCAGCCTTGTTGCATGGAGTCCCTGTCCAAAGACAATTCCTTCTAGAATTGTGGCTCTGAACTCACATTTGGGTCAAGAAACTTTTTAAGAATCTGATGAGAAATAAAGAACCTCTCAACAGAAAAAATAAAGAAGTGTGTGTTTACAAATTCATTGCACACATACACAGAAATGCAAGTTTGTTTACAATATCATCTCTTATCTTTGCCTTAAACCTGAATAACATGAATAATAATTCCTACTCCAAAGTCCAGACTCCAACATGTCTGGGATGCTCATCCAACTCCTTGACTTACAGGGTCCTTCATTTCCTCAGGCCCAAACCTCTCTAACTAGATGCATATTTATTCTACAAGGGATAAATCAGTTAACGAAGAGTAAAGTAGGGTCCTACCTGGTGGCGCAATAGGGTAAGCCCCGCACTGTGGAACAAACCACAGCCACTGCAGCACGAGTCCGATCCCTGCCGCTGACTGGGGAGGGGACCCACATGGCACAGCAGACCTCTCCTGCCTTTCCCACTGCCCCCTCAGGAGTGTATTCAGTCAGTCTGCCTGTTCTGTTCCCTGCTGTCTCTAGTGGATCCTTTCGCCTCCTGCACCTCTGGCCTGTACCCCAGTGCTTGTATGCATAATAAATAAATCTTTGAAAAAGAAACAAAAACAAAAAACAAAGAGTAAAGTAGACTTTTTGTAGCACTTAAGCCACAAAAACTTCTCATTGTTTCAGTCTGTGTTCTTCGGCCATCCTAGAGCCCTTTTCAAAACTAATGCTTTTACAGGCGTAATATAAAATACAAAGGGTTAAAAAGTTACAAAAACATGGTTATCATAAAGGAACTAATTTGTGAAATAATCATATGTGAATTCCTTATACATATAAAATGTCAATAGCAAGCACTAGGCTAGCCGATAACCATTGTAATTTCAAAGGAACAATGAGTGAACATGACATGGGGAGATATTTGCAACACATAATGTCACATAAAAAAATCTATAACATTTTGGTGGAAATATTGGTGATAAAAATTATGGTGCCACTACTATTATTGTGATTTGGTGTCTATGTTCATAAGTGAAGGAAATGCTAAATTGCAGTCACACATTTGTGAATGGAAAGATGTAATTTTGTTTCGTACCCAAGTTCAGGGGCTCCCTGAATTCCACATGTGGATGTGAAGGTGAAGGTCTCTTCGTGGTGTGGAAATGACCTTACACGTGTTTCTCTCCCCCTCTCACTTCACTCTCAAGCCTGCCTCATTTCATCTTATTTTCTCATTATTATTTGTCAAAACATCTCCTGACTGCAAGGGCACTGATGTGAATAGGGCATCCATTTGATTGGCTTGCCTTTGAAGCTATAAATTAAACATCCACCCCATCTATCCCACCTGTGGGACAAAGGTAGCTGAGAGCAGCAGGTGCATCTCTTGAAAGCCCCTTTAACTAGAACAGAAGCTGCAAACAGGAGGCACCAAAACCATCTTGTTCCAAGTTGAACATCCAGCCCCTGGGTCAGTGCCAGGCGCAGGAAAATTTCTCAAATACATTCATTATACCAAGGAATAAATCAGTCATAAAAGAGTAAGGTAGACTTTCTGAAGTGGACACTCCAAGGGCCCAGCATTCCACGAGCATCTCTGTCTGAAGATTTGACCTGCCTTTGGCTGGAAGAAAGTCACCCCATAGAGATCCACAGGAGATCAAAAAGAGCCATTTCCTAAGAGGGCAGAGAATGGGAAACTTTCTGTAAAGGGCCCAAGAGCAAGTAGTATAGACATTGCAGACAATGTTATTCAAGTCATTGAAAAGAACATCTTGTTTTTCTTAGAGCATCTCCAGGGACTTGAGCTTCACAATGTGCTCTGGGGGGAGTCAGATGAGCCCAGGTTTAAGATCCAGACAATCCTGATTTCCCTCCAGCTTTTGGAAATTGCTGTGTGGGCAGAGGAGACAATTTAACCTTGGGAACTCAGGGTCTTCATTAGCAAAGAAGACATAATAACTCATCATTTCCTCTTTAGTGAAAATTGGTCATCACTGGTAGCCATCAAATGTTTAAAGGGAATAGTTATTTTTAGGAAACACTACGGTCATTTGGTAATCAAGACCTGTGTTCACATCCCTCCCATTCATGAGATCATGGTCTCATTATTTAAGTCTCTGTCCCTCAGCTTTCTGAGCTCTAAAAAAGAGAGACCAGGACCTCCCTGGTGGCTCAGCGGGTTGAGTACCGCACTGTGAAGCATCCACAGCACAGCAGCACAATTTCGATGCACAGCGGCACAAGTTCATCCCCAGCTAGGGAGTGGACCCACATGGCACAGCAGTCCTCTCCTGCCTCACCTGCTGCTCCCCTCAGCAGTGTGTTTCAGTCCCTCTGCCTGTTCTGCTTCCCACTCTGTCTCCGGTGAATCCTCTAACCTCCTGCGATGCTCCTTTTGGGGATTATTATAAGAATTAATAAAACAATAGTAGCCAAGTTTCAAGCCAAGACTAGACACCCAATGAGTGAAACTATTATGAAAACAAAGGGAGACACTTCTTAGAAAGTGGAATACTCTGCCTGAATTAACTCATGTGATTGCCATCTTCTTGACCCCATTTCCAATGTAGACTTATTTGCTGCCATGGGCTCAGACGCACAATAAGAAAGGGGAAAAAAAACTCCACCTTGTGTGTCTGTCATCCTTGGCGAGCTCGCCGTGCATTCCAAATGCCGACGGCTCACATTTAGACAGCGTGAAGTCCCCTTGTTGGGTCCTGGCAGTGAATCTCCTTGGGCTGTAAGTTGGTCTCATAAATAGCACTTGGTGCTACAGACCATGTGGAGAGAACAGGTTCCATTGTGAATCACATCGCTGGCATTGGACTTTAAGCTGTCCGACTTGTTTATTAGTGGTGTCTGCCAGCATCTAGACCTCTTTCAAACAATTTTAGTGCCCTTTGGATATATGAATGTGGCTCCATAAAAAGGCGTACAGGGAAATTGCTTCCTTTCTCCCATCGATGGCCATGCACCAAAAGCAACCCCATATGCGAACTGTCAAATGTTAAATACATAATTGCTAAACATGAAATTATAATTGACATTGAAACCACCAGGACATTTTTCCCTTTCCATTGTCAGGATGTCATCCTGATCTTTGCCATCTTTTAATATAGCTCTTGAAGGGACAACAACAGCTGGATCTCTCAGTCCTTATCATATTTTATTATGTAGCTTTACAGTGTGTGTGTGCCTTTAGAAGATTCTAGTTAGTGCCATTGGCTGCAGTAAATACTGGCTTGAGAACAGGTTCAAAGTCAGGCAGACAGAAGTCCCAGTACTAGCTACCTACTTGACTTCAATTAAACTTCTTCACCAATCCAAGTCTCTCTTTTCTCATCAATAAACAGGGACAGTGAGCTCTGCTGTCAGTATTAGTGGAAAGCTCAGAGCTTATAATGAGCACTTAACAAAATGGTGGGTATTATGACTGCGCTCCACTTTCTTCTTCTTGATATCAACATCAAATGTTTTGAAATGCTATTTTATCCTTTTTTTTTATAGAAGAGGAAAACTTTTCTGAGCTTCACATCTGAATTGACAACTGATTTCTTTTCAACATTTGTTTAATGCATGAACTAAAGAGCTTCTCTTCTACTGACTTTTTAAAAAATTTCTAGAAGGAAAGAATAATCCATTTCCAAGACCTGTTGAGTATTTATTTTTTAACACATAAGCAGAATTTTATGTATATATATTTTTAATTTGTGCCACATTGTATTCCACAGCACTTTTAAGGTTCTCTATTATACAAAGTCATGAAAGAAAAAGCACTTTTAAAATCTACCTTTTTTTAAACACTTATTGTGTACCAGGCACCAGTTGTGGAAGGTACTGTTTGCAGATGTGGAAACTTAAGTTCAGAAGGAATAAGTCATTTCTCTCATTGTCACCCAGATAGTAAATGGAAGAACCAAACTATAAACAAATATGCCAAAGGAAAATGGAGAGAGACTATGAAGAGAACTAAATGGACATAGACTGCAACTTTAAGAGGCTGCATCATTGCTAAAGTTGAGTCACAAATTTGACTCTGAGCTTCCTAGTAGTCAGAGCAAAAAGAGAAACAAGATCTACCCTGAGAGTGACCTTTTCTATGAGGAATATGTATACCAGGATTTAATAATAAAGAAAACCTTTCCTGGTATTTTACTTCTGGCAAAAATTTCTCTCATAATTATTATAATGTAAGCAGAGTGCAACAACAACAACAAAAAAATAGGGAGTTACCATATCAAAACCAAATATTTAAAACTGAAAGCCTTCATTTCTATTTTTAAAAAATGACTTAAACTATCTCTCTCTGCACAAATATGCTCTACTTAACACTGGGGGCTTCATCTCTCGTTTTGATGATTATTCATTCCCAGTTTTGTCAAAGCATTATACTGAGAAGAGATTGGTGTTAAAAAGCTAGCGAGGAGGGAGTAGAAAATGACTCTCTCCACCTTATCATTTTTATTTAGATTGACGTACCTTTGGTTATAATTAGGAATAACTGTACAGCAGTTAAGACTCCATAATTCCATCATTAGCTGTCAAGAGATTTTCATAGGGTAAACCCTCATGCTATCTCTATCATTTCTGTTTCTTAACTACTTGGGTAGCCTGAAGTTGCAGATTGTGCTTTGAGGGCAAGATTTTCTGCTGCCATTGAACTCCTCTAATCTGACACACATGTAAGGACACAAGTGACATGAGTGACAGTATTTGCACCACTGTCCACAGCCCCTCATCTTGCAGCCCAACCTCTTGTTGTTATTCCCTGTGATGTCACCCTGTTACTGCCAGTTTCCTTCAACGGCCATTTTGTACACAGTGGTGATGAGGTTTTAAAAGCCATGTCAAGGGCTGCCCATCAAATATCCAAAAAGGGAACCTATTTTTAAAGTCATTTCCAATATTCCCATCCCATTAGACACTGGAAATTTGTGATGGGATATTCTGGAACCCATGGAATCAGAGTGGACTCTGAGAGGGTGACTGCGTGGTGGGTACAGTGTGGTCACCTGCATCTGAACATGTATGAGCCTTGACCCAAAAAACATACAGTGTTTTAAACCATTGTGAACTCAGTTAGTAATCTTAAAAACCAAAATAAAACAAAAAGTAAAAGAATATGATGTTCCCCCCAAAAAAAACCCACAATAGTATAAATGTTAATCATAAGACTAGTGGGGAAACATAGTGTTACCTTTTTAATTGATAGTGTTTAGTGTTAAACTATATCACTTCTGTTCAAGTTGTAATTTTAACAACACACATTGGAAAATATTAAAACAAACATTGTCTTAATTGATTAATAGCCAAAAAACAAAAAATATAAAAACTCTCCTCCAGGTTAAAAGCTGTAAGCAGCTGACTGCCTGGCTTCTGTCATGGAATGTCTATCAGCATCTGAGACACACGGTTGATTTATCACAAGTTGTGCTTTATAAAAGGAAGTTCAAAAGTTGAGATTTTCCTCTATGTTGATTATAACGTGCATGCCATCCGTATTAATTGTTCCAAGGAGAAGACCACCAAGATCAGTAATAGTATTTTGCTTCCTGTTCTTCAAGGATTTAATCAAGAAGCCATGGCACAAAGAATCTGTGGTCTTATCTATGCAGAGCTGATGTCAGGATCAATTCATTTAATGGTTAAAAGTAAAGGCTTTGAAATCAAAATGCACATTCCAGTTGAATTTGGAATAAGTGACCCACAAATGTCATGGTGACTTGGTTTTAGTTTGTCTTGTCTTTTTATTCTTTTGAGGGCTTCCTCTTATGCTTTGTTTATGTTCCATTTCTACTATCTTATGCATTGCTTCTATTATTTTTTGTTTGAGAGTTCTACTGAGGTTAGTGTATAATGGACTATTTGTGTGACCTATTGAACAGTCTGGTCTCTGGTTGGTTCTGATGGGCCACATTATTACTCTTCTTCTCCTCCTCTTCCACCTTCTCTTCCATGTTAAGTAATGATTTGTCTGCTTCAATATATTCATTGTTCTGTTGCTTTATAATAAACCCTCTAGTATTTCTTTCATAGGTGGCTTGGTATTGATAATTTCTTTTTATTTTTTTATTTTCAGTGAAGCTCCTTACTCTTTCTTCCATCTTGACTGTTAATCTTGCTAGGTGGAAGATTCTGGGTTGGAAGTCTTTTTCTTTAAGTATTTTCAATGTCTCTTTCCAGTCCCTTCATGCTTGTAATGTTTCTGCTGAAAAATCTACTGATAGTCTGATTGGTGTTCCCTTATATGTTACCCTTTTTTCCCTTGATATTTTTAGTATTCTATCCTTATTGATTCTCAATAGCTTTATTATTATATATCTATATAGACTTATTTTGTTTGGAACTCCTTGGGTTTTTTGAATTACAACTTTTGGTTCATTTTCCAGAGTGAGATCATATTCAGTGATTTTTTTTCTTTAGGTGGATTTTTTGTGCCTGTCTCTTTTTCTTCTCCTTTGGGATCTACATGATATAGATGTTATTTTTCTTCAAGTTGTCCCAGAGAGTGCTGATGATACTGTTTTTTTTTATTTTGTTTTCTCTACTTTGTTTTATTTTTGTGTTCTCCAGTATTGTAATCTGAGGTGATTAATTCTCCCCATTGCTTCTGTTTGCCATCTACTAAGGCCCTCAGTTATATTTTTTAAATCAACAAGAGTGCTTCTTAACTCCATTATTTCTGAAGGTAGCTGACTCATATTTTTGTTATCTTTATTCTGTTGTTTCAGCATCCTCCGTCCTCCATTGTGATTTTTTTTTTTAAGTTCCATAATCATTGCCAGGACAATTGTCCTGAATTCCCCTTCTGTTATGCTCTGCAATTCTACTGAGTTGGGACTCCTTTAGGGAGTTTTGTTTTAGCTGATATTTGTACATATTTTTCTATCCTCTCATTTTCAATTTTGTATGTGGCTAGTAAGGATAAAATTTTCAACAAATGTTTTTATAATTGTTGGAGTAGTCAGGGAGCTGATACAGCGAGGGGTAAGAGAAGACCAGGGCAACAGACATCAAAGGATCACTTCCATTAAACTCAGGAATTTTAAATTCCTGTTGTAAAGTGTTTCTTTGTGGGGATGGCATGTGTTTCAGGCATCTCAGCCTGGACTTCAGCTGTCATCTCTTCTATAAGGCAGTCCAGGAATCTGACCTGATTCAGGGCTACAGCTATTGTGTTATGAACCTCAGCTTCAGCCAGTAGTTCTCACTCTCTACCCTCACATCTGTAGCTCTCCCACAATACACCCTCCATCCTGGCATACTCTCTTATCCAATGAAGTGCCAGGTCTTAGGAACCCCAATGTTGGTGTATGCCAATGTCATTAACTGTAAGGGGCTCTCTGTAGACACTCACCCCTCTGGTGAATCTTACTGCCCTATTATAAATTTTTAAAACTTCACTTAGGGATTTTCCTACCCCTTTCAGCATCAGGCTGATGCTCCTATTGTGTACACTCAGTTTTCCCCTCAGGGGGTTTTGGCTTTGTTTTCATCAGTTTTGTTGTGCGTGTCTGGAAAAGACCATCTTGGCATCTCCATTCTGCTACCAACTGTGGGACTCTTTCCTGTCACCTTGGATAAGTCACTTCAATTATCTAATGACCAGATTTTCCTTCTGTAATGTTTAACACCCAGCTGCACTATTAAGATGAAAAATGGATATAATACATAGGTGTTGAGTCTAAAATTAACAATCACTACCCAGATGCTACTTATGTATATAACTTAAAGATTTTTTTTTTTTTTTTGGTTTGACCTCATTGAAGTTTGATATAAGAAAAAAATTCCCTCACACCAATCAGAAACTGAACCACTTCCCTCTGCCTGGCTTATTTTGTGACCTTCCTTTCTAAGAGTGGGTTAATCTCAGTCCCTATTTTCAATGGCAAGAAAACCACAATGAAGAAAGAATTAAGGAAAGGCAAAAATACATCAGATAATATTTTAAAATATTATCCACCTACTCACATGTAACTGTGTCTGGTGTATAAAAGGCATTCAATACACTTAAGCAATTATTTTATTCATTCTAAGACTCGAAATTGGTTCACCAAGTTTAAGGGTTTCTGCACACAGAGATTTCTCTTAGGAAAAATTAGGTGGAGCATTAATGATGAAATCCAGCATTGTAGGTAAGCCAATTTGGATTTTCAAATTGTAAAATCAATTTGAAAAAATATTAACTGCAGCTTTCTCCCAGGATTACACAGTTAAAAATCACATGTCTCCATATTCACTTTGCTTCCTTGTCACAGTCTTCTTTCTATAATACATTTTAAATATTTTTAACATTGATATATTTTTTTATTTCAACCAAACAATTTTAAAAAGTCCTAAATTAAGAGTCAGGTGTCCTGATCCCATCACTTAATTACCATGGGAGCAGATTATTTAAAATCCCTTGGTCTCAATCACTTTTTCTTTTTTTAAAAATTTATTTTATTTACACAAGAACTGTGGTACAGGCCAGAAGTCGGGGTGGGGTGTGTGAGAGGATTCACCAGAGACAGAGTGGGGAACAGAGCAGGCAGATTGACTGAAATGCACTGCTGAGGGGAGCAGCGGGCCAGGCAGGAGGGTTCTGCTGCACTATGTGGATCTCTTCCTTGGCTGGGGATAGAACTCAAGCTGCAGTGGCTGCAGATGCTTCACAGTGTGGCACTTTACCCCTTGCGCCACCAGGGAGGCCCTCAACCACTTTTTCTTTAAGGCTACTTACTAGTATTTATCTAGTATATGGGAGAAGTGTGTGTGTGGATAGATGTATATATTATGTATGTGTATATAAGTACATGTGTGAATACAAATATCAATAATTTAATGTGCTTTGCAAACACGTAAATTACTTCAAAATGGCAGAATAATTTTTTTTAAGTTGAAAACACCAAATAGATGCAAAGCTTTTTGGTGTCCATTTATGTTTCCTTGGATAACTTTTTCTAGTATTGCCTCTTTTTTCCTTACATGTTTTAAATGATCACTGTGATAGAATTAAAGAAGTACTTTGTCAGGTAAACCCATTTTTTCCTTTTCTGTAGTGTTCTAGTATTAAATACTTTAAAATTCCTTTTTCATACTGGAAGTAATAAACTCCAAATTATTGTCCTTAGGGCTCCATTCACTTAACATATACTTCTCAATACCTACTCTGTGCCAGCATTGGCTAATATGCTTGGGATATTGCTGTGATCGATATGCACACAGCCCAGACCTTCTTGGGCTTTACAGACCTGTATAGGAGGTAGACATTAAATTTAAAATCACGTATAATCATAAAAATATAAACATAAAAATGACAACATGAAACATACAAGATCATAACAAAAGAACTTAGTCACAACAAATGGGTAAAAGAAGACTTAAGAGGAAGAGAATTCTAGGCAAGAGGGAACAGCATCTGCAAAGCCCCTGTGGCATATTTCAGGAGATGAGTTCTTGGGACATATAAGCAAGAAGCAGAGGTACCCAGTTAGGTCAGAAAGGTGTCAAACCCAGATCAGACAGATAGTTTTTTTTAAACAAGTAAATAACAGGGTTTAGCTAAGTGCAGTGTAGGTCACTGAAGAATTCTAAGCCTAGAGGCAGTGGGGAGTGGCAACGTCAACCCAATTATCTAAATTAAGTTTCCATAAGCTCACTATTTGCCATATGGGAAATGATGAGGAGGATGCACAGCGGAAGGAAGGAGCCCAGTGAGACTCCAACAGTCACCTGGGAAGATATGCAGACATAAACTGGGGCGTTGGTGGGGGAGATGGAAACAACATTTAGTAAGGAATCTTACAAGGCATCAACACTGCTCCAACTTTGTGGCCAGAGCAATTGAGAGGCTTTAAGTTCCCATTTCCTGCAAATAGAAACTGGCAGGGGGCCTCCCTGGTGGCTCAGCTGGTTGAGCACCACACTGTGAAGCAGCCCCAGCACAGCAGCATCCACAGCACAGCAGTGCAAGTTGGGTCCCCAGCCAGGGAGGGGACCCACAGGGCGCAGCAGACCTCTCCTGCCTAGCCCTGTGCTCCCCTCAGCAGTGTATTTCAGTCCATCTGCCTGTTCTGCTCCCCACTCTGTCTCTGGTGAATCCTCTCACTTCCCACAACTCTAATCTGTACCCCAGCTCTTGTAGGCATAAATAAATAAATCTTTAAAAAAAAAAAAAAGAAAGAAAGAAAAGAAACTGGCAAGGGACCAGGGTGGCAGCGGGGAAAACAAGCGACCTGCTGTTGAAAAAGTTTCCTTGAGGTACTTCTCACCAAGAGAAGTTAGACGTATGGATCTGGAGCTCACGGTTGATATTTTCAGTTTTGTCTAATTCCTTCTAACACTTTTCTATGGGTCTCTACTGAAAGGTCCTTTACACTTGTGCCAGGTTTTTAAACCTTGCTTTAAACCAATCCTATTTAGCTAATCTAAAGAGGATTTAGTTTATGCCACCAAGATAAAGCTGTATCCTCACTTTTGCAGACCCAGGGTGAACATTTCAGGACAAACATTTCATAGTTTCTCCTTTATTATCCTGAACAGCATTCATAAGTCAAGTTGTTACAGGGCAGGGAGAAGGGCACTTTAGAACCCCCAAACCTGCCCTTTTTGAATGGGTTTTGTTATTTGCTGTATTAAGACAAACATATAAGGCTTTTAATGGAAAGGAAGATTAATATAATTAGGGTACAATATAGAAAGGATAAAGAGTATAGTTACTAAGTTAAGCATTTAAAGTTATTTCTTTTTTTGAGGGTAAAAGTTTAGCTAATAGAATTGGTTTAAAGCAAGGTTTTTAAACCTGCCACAAGTGTAAAGGACCTTTCAGTAGAAACCCATAGAAAAGGGTTAGAAGGAATTAGACAAATCCGGGAGGAAAAGAGCAAAGTTAAAATTAAGATGAAAGCTGCCATTGTAACCTCCCCACGGGTCTCTCACCCACATCTGTTCCAACCAGTCCAAGACCAAAAAGCAAGCGCAGTTTCTTCACATGTTCCCCTGCTCCACGCACCTCCTCCAGGTCTCCTTGCTGCGCTCCATCCTGCTTCCTTTTTTCTCCCTTCCTTCTGTCCTCTTATCTCCTTTCTTTAGCATCTTCTTATCCCTGCTCAGCTCCACCCACTTAGAGCAGAACTGGGATTTTGGAACGTCCCCCTTTCCTGGGGACCACCCTGTTACAAAGTGACCAGGTACTACATAATTTCAAACAGAAAGCTTCTAATGCCATGACTACACTAGAAGAAAGAAAAAGAAAATCCCGCGACGAAAAAATCACTTGAACAGGATTTCTCAGACTTGGACTGCTCAGGAAACCCTTAGCCACCTATTGAAATGCAGATTCTAAATTAGCAGAGCTGATGGCAGGGGCTGGACACCCGGTGTCCCAGGTGATGTCAGCTGCTCCTTGCCACAGCTTAGAGTACTGCCGACTCAAAGGCATAATTGGGTTGGATGTGAGCTCCTATATGCAGACTCACTGTGAACACGGCAGAAAGACGCACAGCTCAGCCCCGGTAAGCTGAATGATCATCTCAGATATCTCAAGCAACCATGCCCAGGGTGACATGATTTCCCGAAATGACAAATCACTCCCATTCAAATTCCAAATAGAAACAAAATATACAGTTTCTCCTGATTTGCAGGACAGTTCTTATTATTTCTGTAAAACACAGTGTGTACGAACCTCTGCACGGAAGTCTGTGTTAAAATGGATACAGGTCTAAGACTCCAACAGTTGCAAAAATGCTTTCCATCTACCTCCATGGTTCTGGACCACTGAGAATCCTGCCACCTCCTCCCCAAAGAGACATTTGGCCAGGTCTAGAGATAGGTTTGGTTGTCAAAATCCAAGGGTAAGAAGACGCTGCCAGAATCGGGTTGGTAGAGGCCAGGGAGCTGCTCAAAGTCCTGCAATGCACAGAACAGTCTCCCATAACAACAAGACGTGGGGCCCAAAATATTGATTGTGCCAAAGGGAGAGAAACCCTGATCTAGATCTCCCAAAATGGTACAGGATGAGGGACCCACCCACCTGGGGAGAAGTTGTCCTGCATGCTGTGATGACAGACTTGCCTGGCCCCTCACCTTTCCATCACGCCATCGCCCCCAGCCCCAGGAATTCCCATGCACCTCGGCGAAGAGAAGAATAGAGAAATGAGAGCAGGCAGGACCCAGAAAGGCACAGAGAAGAGGACAAACCAACCAAAACGATTTACCAGAAGGATTAAAATTTCTAGCCTGGCCAAATTAAAGTACATATAATTCTACGCATCTGTTGGTGGCTCTGTAATTAATACAAAAATAATTGCATCTTTTCGCCTGACTCTCCCTCACAAACTCTACTTAATGAGCACTGCCAATGACTTTTTAGATATGTAATTAAAGTTTTTATTTATTTCTGCTTTATTTTTATAGTAGTAACTCAACATATTTTTTTTTTAAAAGCACGCAATAGCAAAGCTTGGCCCCAACAACCATTTG
This sequence comes from Galemys pyrenaicus, assembly GCA_019455555.1. Lineage (NCBI taxonomy): Eukaryota > Metazoa > Chordata > Mammalia > Eulipotyphla > Talpidae > Galemys > Galemys pyrenaicus. The sequence goes on along the minus strand of JAGFMF010011868.1, from coordinate 10,126,888 downwards.
AGAAGCAACAAAAGGTATTTGCTTTCTTTTTTTTCTTAATCCATTCTACACAATTCATTCTAAACAGTAAGAAGCAATAACACCAATTACCATTCCCCTTCCTTTCATCTTCTCGTTTTAATTTTCTGCCCTGGTATTATCTTTAGACCTGAAAAGAGTAAGATTTTTATTATTTTAAGATAAGAAATAGTAAGAAAGGATCTATTGTCCCCAGGTGGTCCGAGATGCCTTCTAGTACAGGAAGGCTGTTGTTCCAGAAGAATCCAGAATCCTGTGCATTGTGGTGGGAGGAGAGATCTCCCAGATAGAAATGATGGCATCGTGAATACAAGACGCTGGGACCTGACTGTGACTGAGTAGCTGCACAGCGGCCTCTCAGTTACTGATAGTGTTTATCGTTTAAAGACATTATCAAACCATCACAGGCAATATAAGGAGCAGTGGTTTAAGAGAACAGAACCACCTGGATCTGAATGCCCTTTCTCACACTTGCCAGCCCCATTGACATAGGCCTCACACCTCTGACTCTCCAGTTTTAGGCTGGAGTATGCATATGATTACCTCCAGGTGCCAGCATTGTGAGGTCGTAATAGGGTGGTGCCCAGGAAAAGGGGAGCTTCCAGGTTCCCTGCCCCACCCAAAGGAGGGTGGTGCTGAGCAGGGAAGAGAAGAAGCTGGAGAGGAGACTGGGGAAAGAAGGAGGCAGGATGGAGAGCTAGAAGGTGACCTGAAGGAGGCACAGGATGCAGAGAGACATATAAAGAAATTACTCTTGCCTTTTTGTCCCGGATTGGTTGAAACATGTGAGTAAGAGAACCGTGGGGAGGTTAACATGGCGGCTTTCATCTTGATTTTGATTTTGCTCTTTTCTTCTGGCTATTTCTAACCCTTTTCTATGGGTTCCCACTAGACGGTACCTTAGATTGTGGCAGGTTTTTAAAACCTTGCTTTGGGCCAGTCCTGTTTGGCTGCACATTTTTTTACCCACGAGGGAATGGGTAACTTTGGGTGCTTGATTTAGAAACTATATTCTTTATCTTTTCTGTATTGTTCACTAACTGTATTAAAGTTCCTTTCCATTAAAGGTCTTATATGCTTTGTCTTGATGCAGAGGATGGCAGAACCTATTTAGAGCATGCAGGTTTGGGGGTTCTGGGGTGCCTCTCTCCCCACCCTGTAACAAGGTGAAGTATGAAGTTCACACTAATCACAGAGAGTAACACTCAGGAAATCTCAAGGCATCCCTCTAAGGGATTCATTCCTGCTGAGACCCCAAAAAAGCCAAATAACTCGAACAAAGAATTACAGAAACTCAGTAAGGAGGTCGGGCCTGAGGTCCTGGGGACTGAATAACTGCCTTTATTTTGTTTTTTAAGATTTGTTTATTTATGCACACAAGAGCTGGGGTGTAGGCCAGAGGTGCAGTGAGAGGATTCACCAGAGACAGAGTGGGGAGCAGAACAGGCAGATCTGCTGAAACACACTGCTGAGAAGAACAGCAGGTGAGGCAGGAGAGGTCTGCTGTGACATGTGGGTCCCCTCCCTGTCCATGTGGGTCCCCTCCCTGGCCGGGTTGCTTCATAGTTCTGAGATTTAACCCCCTGTGCCGCCAAGAGAGGCCCCTGAATAACTTCCTTTGCTTTTGCACAAAAGTCCGTTGTTGGTGTTTTCTAGAAACTACATTCTGCACTACATAATGCATTTTTTCTAAGATTTATTTATTTATGCATACAAGAACTGGGGTACAGGCCAGACACTCAGGAGGTGGGAGGATTCACCAGAGAGTGAGGAGCAGAACAGGCAGATAGACTGAATTACACCACTGAGGGAAGTAGTGGGTGGGCGAGGCAGGAGAGGTCTGCTGAGCGGCACAATGCGCTGCTAAACCCCGTGTGCCACCAGGGAGGTCCCAGAATGTTTTTTATAGGGAGGAAAAAGGTTATCCAAAAAATCCTTTTGGAAACAGTGTGTTCAAGGAACCGGTTTGCTTGAGAAACTGGATCTCCAAACCACAAGCTGGGAGGGCAAAGCCTGCTAGCCCCTGCACCTGAGCCCAGGGCGAGCACGCTCTCTGTCGGCACCACAGGCCTAGCGCAGCATCCACTCAACAGGCATCCACTTGGCTACAGTGGTGATGAGGCCTCTGCATGTGTGTAGCTCCATGCAAAGCCCTTGTCAGAGCAGGGGAGACAGCGTTTTGCCCCCAGATTCAGCAGCCCAAAAGACTATGTAAAGGTTCCAGGCATTTTCTTCTCACTAAAATGGGCACGGCCACTAAATAATAAAATGCAAACAAGGCACACCATGGAAATGACATGCATTCCTACCATCCTCCAAAGAACAGCCTCTAGACGAAAAAATTCACCCCCTTCAGCTTCTTTCGCAAACAGTACTTTTAAGTAGCACGTCCCCAGCTCCCCCCAAAAGTTCCTAGCTTGATGCTAGGGAATTCCACACTTGGAAATTAAGTCTCTGAAAATAGGACAAATATTGGAAAGTATTAAATGGAACGATCACAGCGTTACGTATTACTGAATAATACTGAGATAAATGTCCAGCATGGTGGGAACCGTTTCCTCCACTCTCCTAATGTAGGTGGAGGAGCTCAGGTTGCTCTTTACAAGGATGCTTCCAAGTGGACAAGATACACAGAGGACATTAGCCACGGGCACTCAGTGACCCTGACAAGGATGCACAGGAAAAGAAAACACTTAAAAAAAACACAACAGGGTTTAAGTAGGGGCTTTCTCCAAATGGTGGCACCATACATTAATTTTATTTTCCAAAGTGCTTTATATAGATAAATATTGCATTATATGTTTTCATTTTTAATCCTGAGTGCCTGCCCATCTCTGCAACTATCACCACCTCCATCTCCAGAACTTTCTCATCTTGCCAAAGGGAAACTCTATACACCTGAAACAGTAACTCCCCATCACCACAGCTCCCAGCTCTATGTTCCTATGAGTTCGACTGCTCTACAGACTTGCTATATATACACAGCATTTGTTGCTTAATGACTGGCTTCACATCGTTCATTGTACAGTCCACAAATCTCATCCAGGTTGTAGAATGAATATATTAGTATCTCCTACCTTTTTTAAGGCTTAGTAATAGTCCATTACCCATGTCTGCTTAGTTTGTTTACCCATTCACTATCCATGGACATTTGTTTGGGCTAGAGTGAATAATGTTGCTGTGAATGTGGGTGTGCAAATATCTCTTTTATACATTATATTTTAAAACCTTTTTTGCCTCAAGCTGGCTCCTCTACCTATCATCTGGTGAGCGCAGACCCTAGAGCAAACTCAACGACTAGTCTCCACTGAGAATTCATACAAATGAAATTGCAGAGGTGGGCAATTTGGCTACCAGGGGAAATAACCACCTGGGCTATTTCTTAGAAAATAATGCATCTTTTTTTCTGTTGTTCTGATTCCCATTACAGGAAAAATGCCTTAGTTTCAGCTTTCCAGCCTGGCCCCCTCACGCTGCGCTCTTCCCCACTGCACCACCACTTCCGAAGTTGAACTCCTCCTGACACCCTGCTGAGAAGACTGCCAAAAAAAAAATCACCCCAGCCATTTCTCTTCATCCTCACTAACAATTTGGTAATGAAGTATTGATTTCCACTTCTCCGCTTATGGACGATATTAGATTTTCATTGATAAACTGCGACGGGGCTGTCTGCTCTCCATGGTCCCCTTTTCACTGTCACAAGAAAACAAAGTACCACTGAAGAAAAATAATGACTGAGAACATTGATGTACTTATTTTGTCAGTTTGTAACATTTGACAGGAAAGGGCGGGGGGAGTATAAGTCTTCATAGTTTAATGTCCAAGTGGGCTGCACTCGATGTAGACTCTTGGACGCTTACTTTTCATGGTAATGTCCATTTCCTATTTATAACCCCTCTGGGAACGTTTGTCTAAAGGAAATGTTTCTGTTCAGTGCAACAATTACGGTTGCACCTGGATTGCCCAGTCCTGCCCCTGCACTAGGGAGCCATCAATCACTACAAAGTGGAAGAATTATTAAGTTAAACCAGAGTTTGAGCCAAGAAAACCTCTGAACAATGTTCATCTTCTGTGAAAGTTGTTCAAGTAGTTTGGCTTAACCATGTTGCTGCCAAAGACTTTTTTCCCAGGCAGTGGCGGGCATCTTTATTATCATTAGCTTAATTGGTTTAAAAAAAAAGTTTTAAGCATGTACCTTTGTCATATTAGACCTGCAAATTGGGAGGATTGGGGAGACTGGAGAGATGCAGACGCTGAGAGGGAGCAAGACCAGCTCACTGCAGAGCTGAGGGCTCCCGGTGCTGCCTCTGCCCGCGTCATTCCACAGACCTTGCGAACTCTGGAGCGCGGCTTAGTTTAGGAGCAACAGAAAGCATGAAATAGGGTGTCCGTTTTAAATGTGTTCCTGCAACTTTTTTCATTAAAACTTTGAGGCCCCAATTTTAATTTGTGGAATATTCCCGTTAATAATGAGATCTAATTAAGACATCCATTAAAAGCCCGTTAAAGTTAATTTAACGTAAAAATTCCAATAGAACTGTATTAGATTTTCTCCATTAAATTAACGTTATGGATTTTTAACGGATGTCTTAATTATACGTTATTATTAACGGGAATACTGTATTACACAGATTAAAATCAGGTCCTAAGTCAACTTGGAAAAGCTAAGCGCATGTTTTAATATGAAAAGTCTTGCTTACCCAGTGCCCAGATCTGGAATGCAGGGGTAGATCTGTTTACTCTCCTTGAACATTTCCATACAACCAAAAGCAACCTATAATAGATAAATCCATCACTACATTTAAACAATGAACTTCCTGTTCTCAAAGGACAAATCTGTCTGGATTGTATTGTAAACTGCTACTCAGCTATAGGTGAAATATTTAAACTCTTATAGGCACAACACTAGAAAGGAAATGGTTCTGAATCAAAAGAATGATTTGTTGCTGTTGTTTTGATTGCCAAGGTTATCACCCCCACAAAATTTCAACACCAACAAAAAGAAGCCAAGTATATCCTCTTCACCATTTCTCATGGAGCCTGCCTGTTGGAATGGTTTTGGAAATTTTGCTATGATCCCTAAATTCAACATTGGGATTTAAAAAAAAAAAAAAACCCTTCTTATTTACCTCCTAGGGATAGTGTTGCCCTTATGCCACATATAATAGCAAATTGCTTTTTTTATGGCATGCATAACCTAGATGGGAAAAAATATGGCGCTTCGGGGAAGGAGGGAAAAAGTAAATGAAGTTCCAGGAATGTCATTCTGAAGTAATGAGGCATGGACAGAAAATATACCCCTCACATCATCGGATTGAGATGGCAGTCGAAATAGCTTCATTGAAGTGTCAGCACTCATCCATCAATCAATCACCCACAAGGAAAAATAGCAACAGTACAACGGGGCGGCTTTTATGGGATTTACTCATGGGCATAGGGAATAGCGGCTCAAATGTAGTTCTGACATGAAAAGCAAGGTGCTGATATTATTTTTTATGATGGGAGGATCATAAAGTGAATTGAGAACGGCGAGGTCTGTCTTTGCTTAACCTATTCAACCAGAAATGAATGGAGCTCAACTGGAAAGGGACAGTCTTCGGATGGGTTAAGATTGAAGGGTGGACTCCACTGCGCACTGTCCTTCGACAACGAAATTCTATTAAAGGAAAATAAGTGCATTAGGATGGGGGTTCCTGAAGATGTTAAAAATTGCCTGCTCCCACCCAGGGTTATTAGATAAAGTTACATAATTCAGATTCCGCTGCAACTGTCCAAAAGCAGATTCTTGAGTAGAGGGAAACAATAAAATTTTCAACTCCGTGGAAAGTGTTTTCCTTCTAAGAGAGCAAAAAATAAATCTGCTTCCAGATTTCATCTATATGGTTTTGTTAGCGCAGTCTCCATGGAGGGGTAGGGTGGGAGGCGAGACAAAAATATTGATAAATTTGGTAAGATTCATGAACGTCGCCTGGTAACCATAAAATGTCACAGCTGAGGGACAGGTGCTGATGTTCTCCTTAGGAAGCGAGATCTGGGCTGGCACCACGAGTTACACACAGTCCTCAGTGTATTCCTAGAGAACCAGGCTGTCTTCGTCTGGCAAGCCCTGTGAGGCTTCTAGAAACTTCTCTTTAGAGGGGAAAGGAAATAACATGAGCTTGGGAGAATGTTTATATCTGCATTCATGCCATTCTCTTCCTCTCTTTGAAAGAAAAAAAAAACCACACAGTTCTGATAAATTGGAACTTCAGGAAAGGAAAGGAAGACGACATGCAAATAGCATGCAAATTGCACTCCCTGTCTCCCTTCCGCTACCAGCCCCTGGTATCTGTGAGGGTGAGAGATTGCCTTTCCTTCCCCATCCCTCCTTCTAGTGAAGGCCACCAACCAACTGCAAATTGAAATGCCCATTGAAAAACCTATATAAATATTTAAATTCAATGTATTTGGCCCCATTTTGTACTTCAGCAATTCCACCAAACACACAGCAAGCTCCAGAGCCCTGGGGGAGCCCAAGCAGAAGAGCGAGCACAATTTCTTCAGCTAATTCATTCAGCAAATATTAGTAGGCACCTACTGTATGCACAACAAAGCTGCAGGTGCCATGGGCTACAGCAAAGACTGTGACCCAACTTCCTGCCCTGTTTACAGGAGCCCTCCAGGCAGTGAGGCCTGACTCCTGGGGGTGGAGCTCCCCTGGGGCCAACTCCCTTGGTGTTCTTTGCCTTGTATTCCTCATTTTCAAAATAATAATATTTCAGAAAAGGGAATTCTCCTTCTGAAAAACACACAGGGAAGAAATAGCCTAAAAATAGGTCAAGGCCTTAAAGCAGAATATAATCACAGAACAAATTGACTAGCCCAGACTGTCCCCACAGAATTTCTTTAAGGTCACAAATAGATTTCTTAAAACTCACCCCAAAAATGTGCTTGTTCTGTTGTTTGAGTCTTGCATAATTAATGTCACAGGCACAAGCTGCTGAACTTAGTTGAAATGCAGAAAACAAACAAATGAAATGACATATTCGGGAAGCATTTATGTAACCCTGATTTAGCAGTAAGGAGAGGGCGTGTGTGTATGTGTGGGTGTGCGTGTGCGCACACGTGTGTGTGTTCATGTGAATTTCATTGTTACTGTCCAGGGTCTATGGACAGTACCACAATTAAGAGTCTATGATTTTCTGAAACTTTTCACAGTAAATCCAAAGATTACAAGGCCCTAAAAGGTGCTTGTCTTCTCTTCCTTTCCCATCTGTCACTGCCTAGGTTATTCAATCATGTTGAAATCTTTTTCATCAGGTTTCATTTTTAAACTTGTTGAATGTTTTTGTTTTAAAAAAAAATTAAAAGAGTCATTTTCATATGCTCTTCTATTCTCTGCAACAAGAATAGAAGTGAGTTGCTGATTGCTAAAATAATGTTAATAATAATAAGGAAATCTATCGAAGGTTTTAATCACAGTCACAAAGACATAGTTCTAGAGAGCAATAAAAGTAGTATCTATTTTGAACATGCATTGAACAAAAAAAAAATCACAACTGAACTTTTGGTTTATTTTTTCCCTGTGAGATGTTCAAATGCTAATTTAATTTTCTCCCTATATGTGGCTCTTTCTCAAAATATCCATGAATACTTTTTCCACCAAGATCGAGCAGGAAAAAGAGATACGAATTTCCATCCCCCCAGATGGAAGAGGCATGTTTCCATTGCAGGGAAGCATTAAACATTTTGAGACTTGTGAATCATCTTTAGAATTTCTACAGGGGAATTTTACCTCTTCATCCAAAGTAAAAGCCACTTATCTCCTTTGGTTTCCCGTGACAGATTCAAAGGCATCCGCAGATAGACCATTTCCAGGCTCCAGTTAATCTTCTTCCAATAGTTAAGAACAATGGGCTAACAGGCGTGGGTGTTTCGCCAAAAATTATTCATGCGCAAGGCAGCCCAAAGCTTCAGGGAAAACTAGAAATGTTTTATGGATTAGAATAGGGCTGTTTTAAAATGCTAGTACCAGGTGGAATATTATTTCTGCAACAGGACTCTGTCCGTTTCCTTTGGAAAGATATATTCCAGGTAAAATGGCTATTCTAAGGAATGTCACTGCATCAACACCTTCCAGACTGCCTACAGTCGTATCAATAGCCATAGGATTATCATGAAGGCCTTTTAAAAACAATCCATTGGGAAAAACAGATTAAATACTTGCCACCCTTTGTGTGATGTTTCTTTGCTCCAAACCGCTTTGGGAAGTACAAATAATAATAACTCTTTTGTGAGAACCCCCAGGAGAAGTTGAAAAATTCAAACAAATGCATTACTTAAAAAGAAATCTACCACTCCCCTCAACCCCTCCAGAAAATGAATTTCAATGTGTTGGCTGAATTATCTTGCACCTGAAACCTACATTTAGATATCAGTCCCCAGGCAAAGGCTTCTATTTACAGAACTTGAACAATCATTCCATTATATCTCAAATGTGAAGACTCTGTACAGTAATATTTTCACTTTCTAAATGACCCATGGAACATTCAGGAATTATAAATGCATGTGTATATTTTTTAAATACCCAAAGTTCAACCCAGTCTGCAGAGAAGAGGTTAAAAAAAAAAAAAAACAGTGAGTTCTTTGGAGTAAAAACTGTAGCATTTAGATAAATACTACCGGAACATTCCAGTTTTGCAATCTGATCTCTTGGCTTCTAACACATCAGATGCTAAAATGTACGCTGCAAGTCAAAAGGGGGGGGCGGGGGTGGAGAGGGGAAGGTGACATAGGAAACAATTCTCACTTGGCTCAGGGTCCTTAAGTGTCCTAACAGCTCGGGATACAGTGTGCTTTTTGGCCTCTGATATGCTGGTATCCTTAATCCCTTTGGATTCGATTCCTAATAGCCCGGCACAGTCAATGTGAGGCATAAAATCCAAAGCCTTTTAAAATCAAGGAGTTGGGTAGGTGATCAGTCTCTCCAGTGGTCAACCAGTTCTCCCCTGTAGAGCCTTGCAGCTTTTTAGGAAATGTGGCCTCAACTACAGTTATGTTACCTATTTGCCCCCTTGTGTTAATTCTAAATTTTTTTTCCCCCTTTGAGAAAGGCTGTGGAGAAGGGAGGGTGGAGTGAGTGGGGAGAATGACATTCATCCTTGCTCTGAGGGAAAGTGTTTATTTGCCAGCCAACAAAAGCAAACACATTTTTATATTAGGAAAGCAGACTAGTCATTTTCAAAGAAAAATGACTGCAAGCAGACTTGTAAGGACGCTCTGCAGAAGCTCTCATTTTCTAAGGCCTGCCTGCTGTCTAGAGTCCATTTGCCTGGCAAGGAGGAGGAAAACCCAGGCTGCTCTCCTGTGGACACTGCAGCATGGATGGCTGGGAACGTAAGCCTTCCGTACATTTTTGTACTGTACATATATGTATATACTAACTATATCGCCAAGTATGAACACAGATTTTGTTATATTTGCTTGTTTCTGTTTCCTACCAAACTGGCCCACAATGGGGATTCTTTTGTATAGAAAAAAAAAAAAAATATGCTTGTAATTTTTTCCTGATCATTCTCTTTCAATAGCTTATGAAAGAATTAGATCTGAGTTTACAAAGAAATTATAAGAACCAAGTTTGTCTGTCTGCATGAGTCCCATCCAATTGCTGGATCGAGGGAGGAACCGAGGTCCTAATTCAAAGCTTTCCTGTAAAGGCATGCTTTACCCCTTGGGAAAACTGCAAACTCATCCATGTAGAATTATCCTCTTTGTATTTTATCTAATAGTGCCTGAAAATTTTTTTTAATGTCTTCTTAGAGGAAGAATTCATAATTGTCAAAATTTGAAACATTAGCTTAATTTTGTTTTTATGACCTCGCAAGTCTTCTCCTTATTTATTTGGTTGCTGTTGTAATGGGGCCCTAGGCCATTCCTGACATCCGCGTGTTCTTCTTCTGCATTAAGGATGTTTTTAAAATTACAGAGATTATTGAGCCAACAGGCTGTTTTAATCAAAACCATGTTTCACTTGTTTTTGATGATTATAAATTGTCCTTGCAATGAAAAAAAAAAAAAAAGTTTTCTGCTAGGAAAATCATACCACCCTGTGGCCAAACAGCTTCATCACAGAGAGACATGTGTGCCCACTTCTCTGGGTTCTGGAAAGTTCTTCCCTTGGCTGGCCACACTTTCTTTTACTCCCCATCACCCTGAGTGTTAGTTCTCAATAGTCACTATTTGCAAATTTCCAAAGGCTTTGCCATGTTGCCCAAGAAAAACAACCCAGCTGGAGATGAAGCCTTTCCAGCTTGAAAAAAAACGCAGGGATTTCCAATAAGGTGCCTGCTCTTGTCTCTGGATGCCACCATCCCGTCATCCCTCCTAATTATCAACAGTCAGATCTTGGTATCCCATAGCATCTAAATCAGGTCAAAAGAAGCACTCATACCAGCCCTTTGCTGAATAAAAATGACTCTGTTTGGGCACTCTTAAGATATACGCCTGTGTGTGATACTGCGGCCTTGAAATTACCTCTAGGAGAGACTTTTTTAATACAATTTTACCACTAGAAATAAATTTCAATGGTGGAGATGAAGAAACCCCTTAAATTATATCACAGAAGCCATTATTTTTTACAGCTAAAGAGTTTTTTTAAGGAAAATCATTTTACTTCGAGAACTGTAATTAAAGCTCTAAATAATAGATACTATTTCCTTTAGCTATTGTGGAAACACAACAACATACTTGCCAAGGTTATGTGGAGCCCCTCATTTCCATTAGAAAGGTTTCTATAAGTGTATTATTTACATTTTTAAACATGATAACTCTTTCCTTTGTGATGAGAAAAAAAGTCTCTTTTTTTTCCACTCAGCAGTTATTAGCAATAGACTGCACCCATCTCAAACCTTATCATAATTTGCATCAGGAAACCCAGCTGCCGACATTAAGGACCTGGGTGTGTTCAATTACGGTTTTTGCTGGAGGCTGTCCTTCATTTTAATGCTGCAGATACGGAACCACCTTTCTGAAACCTGGCTGATAGAGTACAACATAGACATGCCTCTTAACACCATTAGCTTTGCAAATGGCTCCATTTCCGTCAACCCGACTTCCGCTTTGGCCAATTGAAAATGAAAATTAAAGGAGAGAAGAAGAAGAAAAAACACACAGATGCACTTAAAACATGAAAAGAATTATTTATATGATAAAAATATATTTAGATTTTCAAAGCACAAGACTGAATAGAAGTGCTCTTTTTATGCTTTCTGAAGATGTTCCTGTTAAATGTCTTTCTACATCAGGCTTAATAAATCTGTAATGACATTTGATGGATTGATTTCTGCCTATGTGTGTTTTTTTTTAAATGGCAAGAGAGGAGAGAGGGAGAAGGAGAGTGGAAGAGCAGCACTGACCCCCTGGGGGGCTGAGCAGGGAAAGAAACTATGGGGGGGGGGGGGTGCTTTCTGTTGCTGGGACCTGATGACCCACTTCCAGCACCCACCTTGGATTTTTTTCGTCACAAATGGCAGCTTCCCTTGCTTGGTTTCTGGGTGCTTTTGCATGGTCTCAAATCTGGTCAGGTGTGCCTGAGTCATTTATGATGTCATCTCGACAGAGGCAAATCCAAGGCTGCCAGACAGAGGGCAGGTGTGATTGAGATGGCTCCGCCCTCTCCCCCTCAGAAACCTCCCTCTGTACTCCTTCCTTTATGTCCTGGAAGACCTAGGCCATGTATTACACACAAGCTGATTGGTGGTCTGCACTGGCCAGCTTCTGCATCGTGTCACTGCCTGAGACCTGCGCTTGTTCATTTATAATGGCTATGGTATCACCAATTAGCTTTGCCTCATTGCCATGGCCCCAAGTCTAGGTGGTGAAATACAAGGGCCAGGGTTAGAGAAAGCACAGCAGGTGGGAAAGGGCAGGTGGGAAGGATGGTCTGGACCAAACCAGAGTTCTTGGTCTTTGTTCATCTAGTGACTACTTATTAAGCACCTACTGTGTATCGCATCTCAGGGGCTACACTGATAAATCTCTCTAATGATGGGATGAGAACAGAGTCTAGGGTCAGCTGTGTTACAATCTGGGTCTGTCTTGGTTATCTCTGTGATCCAAGGTAAGAAGAAAAGAAGAACAGAGCATTTCGAGAGCGTGAGCATAAGGGTGGCAGAGTACAGTGATCCTCAGCCAACCTGAGGAGTTACAGAAGGCTTCCTGAAGGAAGCAAGGTGAAAGGTAAAACCTTTAGTGTGAGGATTTACTTTCCTAAGGGAGCGTGAGGAGAACCTGAGTACACAAAGACCCTCCCCTAGTCACTCCCTCCCTTCAACCAGTCCATCAAGAAGTCCTGATGGTTCTCCCTCAAAATGTAACTCAAATCTGTCCCCTTTATATCTCTTTGAGACTTCTGTGGCAGCTTCTACTGCTCCATAAGCCATCCACACAGAAACTGGGACGATCTTTCAATCAAATAAATCAGATCATGCCATTTGACTCTTCAAGACCAAAGGTTGATGCCCAATTTCTGTGAAGGATCACCCAGCTAGCTGACCCAAGAACAAACTCAACCATTGTAGTGTTGAAGCAGCCAGCAAGGGCAAATGTAAACAAAGGGGTGTGGCTGTGTGCCAATAAAACTTTACAAAAACGGGCAACTGCTCAGTTTGGCCCCTGCATCATAGATTGCCAGTCCCTGATCAAGATCCTTCAAAACTAGGTTTCCATTTGTCTTAGAATGACATCCTGTGGAAAGAGCTCTTGAGATAAGAATGTGGTGATTTACACAGGACATGACTCCAAAAAACACAAGGGTGGAGGCCAGTAACAGGGCTCGAAGAATAATGACATCCATGGACTGTGGACCTAACCCCAGTGGGAGCTCGGGTAGTCCTGCTGAGCAGAGGAGAGCAGAACTACTTCTAACACCACCTCCTCTCAATCACTAGTGGCGGGCTGATGCCCAGTATGGTGCAGAGGCTTTAATTCTCCAGTACTTCCAGGTGGTCCAAATGCTGGGAGAAGTAGGCTCTAGTGGCCAGAGCAGTCCCCAAAACACAGAGTCACAGGTGCTTGGAGCTGAAAATGGAAACAAATGGCATGCCGGGAGAGGATGGATGCCTACAAGATAGGCAGGGCAGGGCTCACACTATCTAATTCAAAACCTAAACCCAGACGAGCCTGTCTGCCCCTGCCTGCTTCCCTCCTCTCCCCGCTGCCTGGAGCCCAGCTCCAGCCACAGCAAATCCAACAGTTCACAAGAGGTGCACCTGCTTCTTCCAGCAAGAGTGTGCCAGCCAGTTGGACTCCACATCCCTGCACCCCAGTCTCAGGGTCACCTCCCCTGGAAATTACCCACTGAGCCCTCATCTAGAGCATGCTGTTATTCCCCAGATCCCCGAGGGTCAGTTCTTGCTCTGGAGCCCATGGGTGTTCCGTCAGTTTCCCCTGCAGGCCCATACAGTAGCAAGGGTCTTGTTCACTGCCATCAGAGCTGTAGTGTCTGGTACAGTGACCATCCAAAGTATTAAAAATACCTGTTAAATAAATTAATTACATTTTTCCAGGAGACCTAGGAACTTCCTATCACTCTCTGAAACGTTCTTTACTTTGTCCCCACTCCATGGTCTGATTCTACCAAGATCCACCTCTCGCCCCTCCCAGTACAGAGAAGCATTTCAAGGTCGAAGACTGTAAGTGGCTGGATCTAAGAAAACAGTGTTGAGCCTCATAACCTTCTGGATAGCCAGAGGCCTGGGAGCTCCTTCTGAGTTTCAGGTGTGGTGTCAGAAAGAAACTGAGAGAAGGAAGTAGAAGGTGTGAAACCCTGACCCATAGCAGGCCTAGCCACCTGTCAGAGTTTGTTGTAAAGTCAGCAGACTCAGGGTGGAACTTCAGGAGCCCACGTGCAGAAACCAGGCACAGCTACCTCAGAAGCCCCCATCAGAGGGTCAGGGCAGATGCGTTGAGGACCTTGGCAAATCCCAAACATGGTCACATATCACGCATCTCATACATTGCAAATCTGAATCTGGGTTTTAATAAACTGGCCATTTAAGAACACTATAATAATATTGAGGTTCTTTTACTAAGTGCACATATAGTCTTTTCCAAATTAAAGAATAAATAGAGGGTCCTCCATGGTGGCACAGTGGGTTAAACAACTCACTATGAAGCAAACCATAGCCACTAAAGAAATAAAGATAAACGACTTTGATCCCTACCCCCAGCTGGGGAGGTGACCCACATGGTGCAGGCAGACCTCTCCTGTCTCACCTGCTGCTCCCCTCAGCAGTATGTTTCAGGCCATCTGCCTGTTCCGCTCCCTGCTCTGTCTGGTGGATTCTCTCACCACCCCGCACCTCTGGCCTGTACCCCAATGCTTGTATGCATAAATAAATAAATATTTTTTAAAAAGAATAAAGATGATAGAATACTCGAAAAAATATAATGAAGGAAAGGCTTTATTGGCTTCATTAGGCATGAAAATATATGATAAAGTGTCATGGTTTTTATTTTTTAAAAAAGATTTATCTTTATTTAGTTATGCATATAAGAACTGGGGCCAAGGCCAGAGGTGCAGGGTTGAGAGGATTCACCAGAGACAGAGTGGGGAGCAGAACAGGTAGATTTATAGGAACACACTCTTCAGGGGAGCAGCTAGTGAGATAGGAGAAGTCTACTGCATCATGCAGGTCAGCTCATTGGCTGGGGATCGAACAGTGGCTGGTGATAGCTTGACAGTGCTGAGAATCAACCCCTACACCACCAGGGAGGCCCCCAATGTGTGTGTCATGGTTATTAAATACTGGGCTGGTACAGGGTGAACAAACCACACAAAGTAAAACAAAATAATGTCCAGAGTTGTCAAATGCTTAAGTAAGAATTTAGTATATTATAAAAGCAGAATTTTTAATTTGTAGAGCAAAGGTACCCTAAAAACTAGTAAAAACAAATGAATGAACAAAACAGAAACAAACTCTTAAACCATAGGCACAAAATAGTGGTTACCAGAAAGAAAGGAGGGTGGTGTAGGCAAATCGTCACCATTGGTGACGAGTGGAAACTAGACTTTGGATGACGAGCACAATGTGCATGTACAGATGCTGACACATACATCTGTACTCCAGGAACCCACAA
The DNA here is from genome assembly GCA_019455555.1 of Galemys pyrenaicus. Classification (NCBI taxonomy): domain Eukaryota; kingdom Metazoa; phylum Chordata; class Mammalia; order Eulipotyphla; family Talpidae; genus Galemys; species Galemys pyrenaicus. The sequence goes on along the minus strand of JAGFMF010011868.1, from coordinate 10,111,753 downwards.
ATGTTAGAAGCCAAGGTCAGTCCAATTAAAAAAAAAAACAATCAACTAGTATTCAGACAATTGGTTGACTTTTCAGGAAAAAAAAAAAGTTAAATATCTGTCTTATGCCATACATTAAATTACATTTCAAATGAATGGCCCCTGCCACACCCATTTATTTACTTATTTTCTGTCTTGAAGCTAAAATAGCCAAGTTACTAATTAGGACAGAGGTGGGATGTGATGTTCCTACTGTCCATACCCCTAGCCCTTCTCAAGACTTCGTGACCTGGTTAGAATTCGATTTTGTCACTTGCCCCCCCAAACCAAAAATTTTTACTCTCTGGTCTTTTGCCAAAAATGTTTGCCAACCTGTTAAACCAGCAGTAGATGGCAGACTCCAGGAGGGTGTTTAGATCACCACCGTATCCCCAACTTCTAGGACAACCTATCAGGCCTCACACATTGCAAATGCTCAAGAAAGCATTTATGGAAAGAAGGAATAAATGCCTGGATGGAATCTAGGAGCCCCTCAGTGCTCACTATGTATTGATGCTCCCCTAGTGACTGACACTTCACTAGAAACCACCCGATGCTCACCACAACCCCCACAGGGACCCAATCATACCCACTTCATGGGTGAGAAGACCCCAGTCACCTCAAATTCCATATAGCTCAGTATGGCAGGCCCAGAATGCAGACCTGTTTGTAGTGTGGGGGAGCCCACACACTTGTGAGCACCTACATGAGGCTTGGCAAATGGTGGAATCTTTAAATGGATCATTTATTTACCATATAAAAAGATCACTGGGCCAAAGTTCCATGTCTTTAGCAGAAGAGTCCCAGGATGTCCGAGCCATCAGGACCTGGATAAGGACAGGATGAGTAATAGACACTTTGCTGTGAAAGGAGATGAGACAAGCAAAGATCTGAGAAATAGGAACTGGGTTCTCATTTTTCCCTGGGTCATCCAAGCCCACTTGCCCCTGCTGCCATGGGCTGCTTCCCAGGCTCCAGAACTAAGCTCCTCCTGTCCCCAAGGAAATGGGAAGAATTTGGGAAAACACATGATGTTGGAAGCTATAGGAGCAAGTTTCCTGCACCTCCCCCCAACTCCCATCCGCCCCCACCCTTTGATTGATGGCACTTTGTGGCTCGCTGTGGCCCTGAGATACAGCTCAGTGTCCTCAGCGTGCCTGAGGTCCTGCCTGCTTGGGGTCCTGACATCAGGACACTGACTTCCTCTCCACACTGTACACTGTAGCCAAACAGCTCTCTGTTCCAGACCTGCTGGACCTCTGTGGCCCCAGTACCTTTGCACATGTCAGGACCTCCATGCTGCCTTAGTCACTGACTCTCAGTCTAGGAAAAGACCCTACTCCCTGGCTGCCCCTGGACTTACCTTTCTGCAAAGTCACTTCATTTGCAGTGGCTCATGCTGCCCATTGTCTGTCTCAAATCTCAGTGGGCAGGCTTGCAGGCACCCTGCTAACACCTCTGTTCATGGCATGGTGGGCACTCAGTGGACATAGACTTGGTACAAATAACAGAGGTCCGGGGGGGGGAATGGTCTCCTTCCACAAGCTTACTGCCCTACAGAGAGAAGTGTGCTACACCCAGAGTGGGGATGAAGACATGGGTCCCCCAGGTCCTCAAGATCACCCAGCCCCTGAAGCCATGGAGCAAACGCAAACCCAAGCCTGACCGCAAATCCAGAACTCTGAGAACAGCACACCTCAGCTTCCATCTCCTCGTCTATGTGAGTACTATGCCAATGCGCAGGTTTTCCACTGAGAGAATGGAGTGAGTGGAACAGAAGGAACAGAGTAGAGTAGAACGGAGTGGAGTGGAATGTGATATAAAAGCATAACAGAATGTATACATTGTACCAATAATACTTAATAATTAATTATAGTGAACAATACTGTCTTTAGCATCATTTCTATAATACGCATTAATATTTAACCATGACTGAGCACTTACCCTGTATGAGGTTCTTAACAGAAATTACCTTTCTTAAATCTGACTACAATCTGCTCTTTAAAAAAACAAAAAACAAGCATGTATTCCCAACAGGGTGTGAGCAAGCACTCCTGAAGGGAGGTGGGAGTGGTTGCAAATCTTAGCTCCTTCAATGCTCTGCAGCCTCCAAAGATTCCACAGAACTTAAACAGATGTGGTGTGTAGCTGCAGCATTAAAATTTCATGGGGAAGGACTGAGAGCATTAAAAAATGTCCTCAAGAGGGCAAATATTTTTTTTAAAGATGAGTGAAAGTATCCTAAAATATCAATTTATCTTTAACCCTTTGGGCTCAGAGAGGGGCGCTCACTTGCCCAAGGTCACACAGCTAGGGATGTTAAGGCAGGAACTCACATCCAAGACTGTCCAGGGCCAACAGCCTTCAGCTTTGCCTGAAAGACCCCTTCGCAAGAGGTGAAAGCCAGTGGCAAGAAGGCCCACAAAGCGGGCTCTCAAACAGCAGCAGCCACGGACTAAGAACTTAGCCCATGCCAGGCCACTCCCCACTACTCAGGCTAGGGGGTCACAGGGAAGGGACCCTCCTCGACCTTGAATAGCACAGAGACAAAGACACCTACACTTGTTCCCACATCCTGGGTCCCTGCCCCCATCAGAAACTCCCTTGTCAGACTAATTATACTTAAGGGTGTTCTGTGACTTGCTGTATTCCCCGAAAAAGAAAGAAAAATGAAGTTTTCTTTCAGGTTTTCAGGGTAGATAATGTCAAATATTTACAGAGCAAACATCATTCTAAAGGCGCGCCATTCTCTTGCTGCTGATTAGGGTGCTGTCAATCACGCCGAGGAGAGGCCTGTCAGCTGCTCTCAATAGAAGCCACCTGTCATCTCGGCTGAACCGGCGCCTGCCACGCTGGAAACGCAGGAGGCAGGTCCTCAAAGGAGGGGCTCCAGGGTTGCCTCAGACCTGCCATCGTGAGATGGGCCGGCTGGGGGCTGGCTGTCCCATGAAGATGCTGGGATGGACGAGCGCACTTAGGTGCAGAGGAGACCTGCATGCTCAGAAGCCAATGTCCCAAGCGCCTTCGAGCCACCTCGGGACTTCCGGGCGTGTTGTAGCTTGGGGCTGGGGCGTGAGGATGTGCGCCTCACTGAGAACCAGGTCTCAGCTAGGTTACGTGGGGTGGCCTCTGATCAGCAGCTTCCGCACCGTCGGGGCCCTTGTCGAACAGCCCAAGCTTCCAGTGTGTGCGTTACTCCATAGCTTCTACATTTCAACGACGTTCACAGGTGAGACTCTGCCTTTTGAAGGTTGTTCTTTGAAATCGCACTGCATCGCGACACTACGTAGGGGTCAGATACTCGTGGCTGAGAAACAGCGTGTCGGCAGCTACCTGGAGGAGCCCTGGTGCCTGGCAAGTACCCGCACAGTCCCCGGAGCAGCAGTCATGCACAGCTTCCTGAATATCAATCATCAGGTTGTTTGAAGGACAGCACTAAGTAAGGAAATAGTATTTTGAAGAAAGTAGCCATGTAAAGGCTCAAAAAGCCAGCATCACTGACTAGACAGTAAACTCTTGGGAGGAGTTCATACCTACCACTGCAAAAGATCTTCATTTAGTTATGTAGGAAATATATGTGTATTTTTTAAAGATTTTTATTTATTTATGCATACAAGAGCTGAGGTACAGGCCAGAGGCATGGGGAGGGGCCGTGAGAGGATTCACCAGAGGCAGAGCAGGGCGTAAAAAAGGCAGATCGACTGAAATACACTGCTGAGGGGAACAGTGGGTGAGGTAGGAGAGGTCTGCTGTGCCATGTGGGTCACCTCCCTGGCTGGGGATAGAACTGGCACTGCAGTGACTACGGAACCCCACAGTGTGGCGCTCAACCCCTTGCACCACCAGGGACACCCTATGAACATCTTATTATACTAACCTGTTGAGTATGTTATGAAACATCCCCAAACATATAAACACATACAACATTGTATATATGTATTATTTGCATATTAAGATAGAAATAATATAGACATGTGTTACAGGTGATATATACATATCTGTTATACATGGTATATACAACTACGTGATAAACATGATGTAGACATGCATGGGAATATACATGGACTTATATCTGATTTCAGTATCTTTCTTTTTTAATGATTTATTTATTTGTGCATCTAAGAACTGGGGTACAGACCAGAGGTGTGGGGGCTGAGAGGAGTCACCAGAGACAGAGGTGGGGAACACAGAGGGGATGTTTCATAACATACTCAACAAGTTAGGATCTACTGAAATATTCTGCTCAGGGGAGCAGTGGGAAAGACAGGAGAGGTCTGCTGAACCATGTGGGTCACCTTCCCGGCCAGCCAGATTCAAACTCATGCTGCAGTGGCTGCCAATAGCGTCACAGTTCTGAGACTTAACCCCTTGCATCACTAGGGAGGCCCCTGATTTCAGTATCTTTTTACCCACCCCATGGAACTCATGTTCATCCCTCATTTGGGGACCATTGAGAATAAAAGCTGAATGCTTTTGAGACTCTACCAACTACTTTGCTAAACTCCCTCCTTTAATCTTCATAACTCTACAAGGCTGAGGTCATTCTCCTGGCTTCACAGATGAGAAATCTAATGTTCAGGAGCTGTATACCAACACAGGATGTCCAGGTCACTCCTCAGTGTGGTATAGTTAGTTGGCTGTCTCATCCATGCACTGAACTACATGGCCTACAGTTGGGGGTCCTATACCATGACCTCTCAAACCAATGCCTAAATGCAAGTGATTCCAATCAACCTGAACTCCAAGGGGGATCCCTTCAGCACCTATTTAAATATGAGGTCCTGGGCCCTCCCTTGTGGCGCAGTGGGTTAGACAACGTACTAAGAAGCAAACAGCAGCCACTGCAGCACGAGTTCGACCCCTGCTGCTGCCCAGGAGGTGGCCCATATGGCGCAGCAGACCTCTCCTGCCTTGCCCGCTGCTGCCCTCAGCAGTGTGTTTCAGTCAGTCTGCCTGTTCTGTACCCAGCTCTGTCTCTGGTGAATCTCCTCACTCCCTACACCTCTGACCTGTACCCCAGTTCTTGTATGTATAAATAAATAAATATTTAAAAAATAAAAAAATATATATGAGGTCCTGTGACAACTTTCAGGGACACAGAGAGGTTTGAGGTTTAATCTCTACCCTTGAGGAGTTAATCTACATATAAATAGATCATTTCGGTAGAATCCCTTTTTATCCTGGTTTAGTACCATGACCAAGCTATGCAGGAGAGCAATGCTGTGCTGTGTAGATCTCTCTGCTTTTCTCCATCCTCACTGCCACCTCCTTCTCTCTTTGCCTCCTGACTGGGTGCCTCGTATCTCTAGTTGTCACCTTATTTATGGTCCTTATCACCCTGTGGTCCTTCATCACAACACAGCCAGTATGATCCTTTCAAAATGCAAAGGATCCGATTTCATGTGACTCTATGGGATTCCACTCCATATTTTCCAATGGCCCCAATCTCACTCAGTAAATCCCCAGAACCCTACCACATAAGTCAGCCCTCAACCATTACTTCACCTGTCCCTGCACCCCACAAGACAACCTGGTCATAACAGAGAATGACCCAACCTAAAATATCAATAATGTTGAGGTTGAGAATCATGGTTTACATGTTGATTGTTTTCATGCACTTAGGATCCTTCTTGCCATATTGTACATGCTCAGGAAGTATTTGTTGAATGGGTATATGAGTAGGTGGGTGGATAGATGGATGGATGGATGGGTAGATGGATGCATGAGTGGGTGAGTGGGTAGATGAATGTATGGGTGGATATATGGGAGAACAAATAATGGCACAGTCTGAGAACTCAGAAGAGATATCACTCACCCTCCATTGTTCATCGTTCAGATCTTAGCTCATATGGGCTTTCCTTGACTCACTGCACACACACACACATACACACACACATGATGAGGTTCTCCTGAATAAACCTTCCAACAGCACATCTACTTTCCCTAGTAGCACTTATCCACAAGAAATAATTATTCCTTAGGTTATCTGCTCCATGCTGCCTCCCCTACTCAACTATAAATTCCATGAAAAGAGAGTGGTGTCTGCCTGCTCACCCATTAATCCCCAAAGTGCCTGGCAGAGTAACCACTCCCTACATTTGTTGAATAAATGAAGATAATTTAGGGAAAAGAGCTTTGAAATGCAGCAATAAATATATCTGTTGAAAAAATGAATTTGTAGAAGGATTATTTATTTATTGTGATATTTATCTTGTTTACTCTGAGATATAGAAATAGCAGAATAGGACAATAGCATTGTCCCAAAGTAGTCTAAAAGTAGTCTCACCATTCAATCTTGGATGATGAGCCCCCCAACTTTGAAGGGTAAAGATACTTATACAGTAAATATCTCCATTTTGATCACAAGGCAGTCAACATTAGAGACCCATCTCCATGGTTTTCTAGTCTCTTGATGTTTGCTTAACTCTAGACAGGACAGAGTAGACAGAGTAGAAATAGCCCATCCTGTAGAGCACCAACATTCAGCAGAAATATACTGCAATCTACATAGGCATAAAGTTACATTTTCTAGTAGGTAGATTTTAAAAATAAAAGAAATAGGTGGAATTAAATTTAATAATATATTTCATTGACTATATCAAAGTATTATGTCAACATGTAATCAATATAAATATTTTTGATAAATATTTTATGTTCTTTTTTTCATTTTAAGTCTTTTGAGTTTGTTGCGTGCTTTATAGTCACAGCACATTTCAATTCAAAATAGCCACATTTCAAGTGTTCAATAGACATGTGTGACTGTGGGCGACTGTATCAGACAGCTCACTTCTACTGGATAGGAATTTGCAATATACTTTGAGGTTTTTTTATGCTGCATAGCATCCATTTTCCTCTTTTTTCTAATAATTATTAGAACTACTCACATTTTTATTTGCAGGTTAACTCTCTGTATAGGATATATATGGCTGGCTGTTAGGTTAAGTTGTATCCCCTTCAAAAAGAGGTGTGTCAGTCTTGACCCCCCCCTCACCATTTGTAAATGTGATTGTATTTTGAAATAAAGCCTTTGACAATCAATTTACAATGAGGATAGACCCGAATTTAATATGACTGGCACCTTTACAAACACCAGGAGCTGTGCCTGCAGACATGCACACAGGGAAGATGGCGTGAAGAGACAGGCAGATGGCCATCTCCATGCCCAGGAATGTCAGAGCCACCAGAAGCTGGAAGAGTGGCTGGGAGAAGATCTTCACTTCCTAGGCCCTCAGGGACAGCATGGATCTACTGACATCTTGATGTTGGACTTCTGGCTTCCAGCACTGTAGGAAAACAAATTTCCATTATTCTAAAGCTTTTTAGAAACCTCAGTTTGTAGTACATTGTTATGGTAACCTTGGGAAGGAATACACCACATAACAGACCGTCCCAAAATATAGCAACTTAACAAACATGGATGATCTCACAGTTTCTGTGAGCCAGGAATCCAGGGCTGACTTGGTACCTGTGGCTTAGAGTCAATAACAAGCTACAGAGTGTCAGCTGGGACTGCAGTCTCATCTCAAGGTTCAGCTCGGGCAGGATCCACTTGCAAGAAAAGTCAATGACTACAAGCAGGATTTGTTCTTCATTGGCTGTTGGCTGGAGGCCTCAGGCAGTTGTTGTCACATGGAATTCACTTCTGGGCTTCTCACATGTGGAGGCTGTTCCATTACAGTAAGTAAGGCAAGAGAGTGCAACGAGACAGAAGCCAGAGTCTTTTGTAACCTAATCATGAAAGTGATTTCTCCTTATGGGGACCATTGGGACCACTGGGGTCATCTCGGAGGCTGGCCATGGCAGCTCCCAGGCTCACTGAGGCTTATCACACTCTCCCATCTGAAGGAGACTCAATTAACGCCTGCTCCCTGGAACCCCAAAAGTGCCCTGTTTCCTGCCCTTCCCAAGCACAGTATCTTGTCAGCTGATAGATTGGCAGTTACCCTGTACCATTTCAAAATTGAAGAGCCACCTTTACTTCTTAAAACTATCAGACTCTGAAGTACTATAGGACAAATGCGCCTAATTAAGAAAAAAAAATTATAAACCTTTGATCCAGTTATTATTCCAGCAAGTACACACCTGCCCCAGTGGATGTTTGGATGAATGATGGGTTGGTGGGTGATTGGGCACATGGATGGTTGACTAGAATGTGGATGGATGGATGGATGGATGAATCTGAATCTCTATGTCACATGCCCCTATGTCCTAATCTCTTTCATCAGCCCCAAAATTTTAATGTCAAGGTCATGATCATGTCAACCTTCCTATTTCAGTTATATTTCTGGGCTTTTATCTACTTAAAACAAAATAGCAAGAGTATGTGTGTGTTTGTGTGTGTGTGTGTGTTCCTAGTTTGTTCACATTTATGGGCTTTCTTATGTATTCTGAAATTAACCAGATGTGCCAAAGACATTAGTAAATATTTGGTCATAAAATATCTTCAGAGAACTATTCTCTGAGTTAACCACACCCGATAAAATCCTCTTGCATCACTGAAAGACTTGCCTGGCTGTCAGGCAATGAGATCGTTTTATTGAAAAGACTCATGATGTAGTGAACAAAAGCTTAGGAAATAAACTCTAATCCCCAAAGGAACACTCGATACAACTCTACTCACACTAAAATATTCAATTTATGGCCTATATTGAATCCTATGTCTATAATTTACTGCCCTAACTACAAAGGTTTTTTTTTTTAATACAAGCCAATTTCAATATATTTTACTATTTTCTTTGCCTCTGTTAAAGCAGAAATAACAAATATTGCTGAAAGGTTAGGAGACAAATGTAATAGAGGTTCCTAGGGAGGCATCTTGCAACCAGCTGGTTTTCAGCAGACTCTGAGTGCCTAATATTGTGGCAGGTGTCTGGTCATCCAAAGAGGCATTTTTGTTTTCAACCAGTTTCCTTGTTAGCACTAATACATACCAAGGGAAACAGCTCTTGGGGAAAAAAGAACGTATTTATTTAGTAAATATTTACAGGTGCCTACTATGTGCAGAACCATTTCAGAGACACAGCAACAAAGTCTTCTCTTTGAGGAGCTGTCATCTATAAAGGAAAGAGAAAATGCCTGAGTAAAATATACACAGTGGCGCATGCTCAAAAACCAGATGGGCCAAGATTCAAATGAAGTGAAAGGATGAAGTCATTCATAGATTTGGAGGGAAAGTGACTTAGAGGGGTTTGGACAGAGGAATTGACCATCTGGCTTATATTTTTAAGGCATCCTTCCATCTACTCTATTTAAAACTACTCTAGGAATACTGTGGGTAAAGACTGATTAGACATGATGTCAATTGCAATCAATTACAGAGAAGTGATGGGAGTGGACCAGGATGAGATATTCAACTTTCAACACATCATAATTGAGATGCTGTATTAATTATCTATTGCTGCATAGTAAATTTCCCCAAACTTTAGCATCCTAAAACAACAAACATTTATTATCTCAGTATTTCTGTGCACCAGGAACTCAAGAGCTACAGAACTAGATGGTTCTAGTTGGTGGAGGAGGGAGAGGGAGGGATCTCACTAGGTTGGGCTGCATCATCTCAAGGCTCAGCTGGAACTGGAGAATCCACTTTCAAAATGGTGTCCTCACATGACTGGTAGCAGCTTCTTGCTGACTGTTGGCAGAAGACCTGAGTTCCTCACCCCACTGTCTCTCCAGAGGACTTGTTGAGTTCTCATATCAAGGGAGCTGACTTCCCCCAGAATGAGTGATCCAAGAGAACATGGCCAAAGTCCCAATGCCTAGTCTTGGAAAACATACACTGTCATTTCCATAATAGAGTGTTAGAAGCAAGTCGTAATTCAACCCACACTCAAAAAGAGGGAAATTAAACTCCACTCCAAGCAGATGCTATGTCAAAGAATTTGTGAGGATTCTTTGAAACTGTCACAGATGTCTATCACACATTCAAGTAGAGATATTACATATACAATTGAATGTACAAATCTGGAATACAGTGGAGAAAGAGGTCTGGAATAGAGATGTAGTCTTGGGGTTAATAACTATTATCAATACTATCTTCTTAATACTGCAGTGGTTATGAACATAACCTTTGGTGATAGATCTGAGTTAAAATCCAAGTCATGCACTCACTAGCTCTTTGAACTTGGTATACTCTCACTCTGCTTCTTCATAAAGAATGGAGATTCTCCATAAAATGGAGATTCTAATAATGACCTAGGCTTATGGCTATTGCCCAAGAAACAGAAGTTTGGTGGTGTTACAGCTGCTGTGCTATAAATGGGGCTTCAGATCTGCAAGCCAGAAGACACAGACCCAAGAAGCATCTAGGCTGTGTGTTCAAGTAGCCTGAGCATTTACATATACAAAAAGGAACAGTCCCCACTTGGGTCCATTGTATGCAGATGAGGCTTTCAGTCAGTGTGTTCTGAGTGGCGGAAAATTTCAAGCTGATTGGTGGAATTTCAATCCTGCCCAGTCTCTGGCTTCTTAAGATGGTGCCATTTTCTCCTCAGCAGTGGAGGGACCTGGGCTCAGCAAACATGTCCTATGAGGTGCCTGACATACAACTCTCTTTGGTTCTTAGCCAGACTTGGGACCACTTCATATTTGCTTTTACTTCTCATATTATTTTATCAGCAGCAAGGAGAGCTGGTCCCCCCAAAAATCTAAAGTTGACATGTACTGTTTCCCCAAAGAAAATATAAATTGTGTTACCAGGACACAGAGGAGACAAATCAGGTAGTAAAAATCAGCAAAGGCCCGACAGTCAAGCAAGACCTATCATTCCCTTTAAAATATGTTTGCATGTTGGTGTTAAAAACCTTCTGTGTTTTTCTAAGAAGCGGTCAATAAAGTCCTCAATGACTGTCAAATGATATGACTGAATGGATTTTTGCAGTTTAAAGTGAAGAAGAGGCAGAGAGAGAGGAGAAAGGCGCATACTCAGGAGAGGGAGAGAGAGAGAGAGTGAGAGAGAGTACTCCCTAGGTTCCCTAAATGCCCACAAGAATTATTAGAAATCTTTGGGAAAGTCTTAGAATCACACTAGTTTTGGGGATAAGGGCTTAAAGAGGCATTTTTACCTGACTTCAAGGGGCAGGGAGTCCTCCAGCTGCCGTCCAAGATGCAGTTACAATACCCATCATACTTTTCAAGCTACCTCCCCCAACAGAGGCTGGTGGGTGAGGAGTTTCAAGTGGGGAAGGTGGGAAGTGCTGGAAGTGGAAGGCTGTGGTGGCTGCACAATGCTGTGAATGGAGTTGAGGCCACAGAACGGCACTTAAAAACGGGTAAATTTTCTAATATGTGTATTTCACCACATAATCACATGACTATGCTTTGCTTCATGTCAAACCCTTCGACACCCAGTTTTCGTCTTCTCAGAAGACCCAGACCAGCTCTGCAGAGATGAATCCCCCTTCTGGGTGATTCCTAGATGGAGTGAGTGTGCGAAGAGGCAGAGAAGGCTGGCCAGGCCGGCTCGCCCATGTCTAATTATGATGATTGTTGCTGCCCGGTGATTAGCCGGCTCTGCTGCCAGCATTAAGCAGTCATTTATCAAACCTTGAAATTCCTTCTTCAACAGAAAAACGCGGCCCTTGCCCTGAACTCCAGCAAACGGAGACTGCTCAAATCAGCCCTTGTCAGTGTGGAGGCCGCGGGTCCCAGCCTGCCCAGGCCCTGGGGTGTGAAAGGAAGAGCGACAGCAAGGCCAGGGATCACAGCGAGGGCACAACTGCCCTCACCAGTGTGTGTGTGTGTGTGTGTGTGTGTCTAGAAACACACAGGCCTCTCCCAGGTCTCTCTCTGTCTCACAACCTCCCTCCTCAGTGAGTATGAATAAGTCTGCGGGTGAGTGTGGTGTATGTGTGTGAGTGTGAGCGTTGCACTGTGAGTGGGGAAAGTGCATGAGCATGGGAGAATGAGGAGTGTGGTCTGTGTACATGAGTGTGAAGGTACACAAGTGTGTATGTGTGTGAGTCACAGTATAAGAGTGTGAGTGTGATGTTTATGTGCACCTGTGTGAGCCTGTGTGTGTGTGAGTGTGTGTGTGAGTATGTCTGTGCCTGCACTGAAGGTGCCACCTCATGCAGGGGTGAGGCCCTGCATGTTCCTCCCATACTGGAGTCTCAGCCCACTGAGACAGAGAAATTTTCTTTCTTTATAGTCTGTTTCATCCTTCTGTATGAGTTTCCTGGGCTGCTACAACAAATTGCCCCAAAACGGGTGACTTAAGACAGCATTTATTCTTGGGCCTCCCTGGTGGCGCAGTGGGTTAAGCAACGCACTATGAAGCAAACCACAGCCACTCCAGCATAAGTTCGATCCCTGCTTCCGGCCAGGGAGGGGACCCATATGGCGGAGCAGGCCTCTCCTGCCTCGCCCACTGCTCCCCTCAGCAGTGTGTTTCAGTCAGTCTGTCTGTTCTACTCCCCACTCTGTCTCTGGTGAATCCTCTCACCTCCCTAGACTCTGCCTGTACCCCAGCTCTTGTATGCATAAATAAATAAATCTTTTTTAAAAACCCAGCATTTATTTCTCTGCCAGTTCTGGGGACTGGGAGTAGAGAGCCGGGAAGCAGCAGGGTCCAGCTCCAGGGACTGCAGGCAGGAGCATCCCACCTGTGTGGCTCCAGCAGCTCCTTGCATCCCTTGGCTTGTGGTCACATTCCCCCATCTCTGCCTCTGTCTTGGCATGGCCTTCCCTTTGTGTGTTTGTGTGTCTTCTCCTTTCTACCTCATCAGCTTCAGGAACCCTCCAAGACCACACTGGTCTGCTTTTGAGGTCCCAGCCTCAACTACGTGCACAGAGGCTCTTACTCCAAGAAGGTCACCTTGCGAGGCTGCATATCTTTTTGGAGGGACACATTCAACCAACTAGATCTTCTGTTGTCAGACTTGTTCTTCTACTGGCCCTGGCATGTGTCACTCAGCCTGCTGGGTCTCTGCTTCTCCCTGAGCTTGTAGCATTGTGCCAGGGCCTCAGGCTTAGGTATGTGCAAGCTGCCCTCATCCTCGTCTGCATGGGGCTGCCAGAGAACCCACTGAGCAAGGGCTGTCACTTCTGGAGCCCCATGAATACATAACCCCAGCACCAGTCTCTGAGCCAGTGGGCAGGAATCTTGCAGGGCTACCTCTGAGGGAAGATAACAGGTTCAAATCCCCACTTGGGCACTTGCTGGCTGTGCAACTTTGGATGGTTTGCTTAACCGCTCTCTGCATGCTTTCTTTATCTAAAATATAGGGCAAGGGAGCCTCCTGGTGGTGCAGGAGTTAAAATCTCAGCACCATCAAGCTATCACCAGCCACTGTGGCATCACCAGCCACTCCTGGTCAAGGAGATGATCCACGTGGCACAGCAGACCTCTCCTGTCTCACCCTCTGCTCCCCTTAGCAGTGTATTTTAGTCAATCTGTCTGTTCTGCTCCCCACTCTGTCTCTGGTGAGTCCTCTCACCCTGCCTGTACCCCAGTTCTGTATGCATAAATAAATAAGTCTTAAATAAATTGTTTAAAATAAATAAAAATAAAATAGAGAGGGTTCCATTTATGTCTGAGTTACCATCATCTTTGTCATCCTCACCATCACCGGGGCTGCACAGACCAGGACACCACCAGAGGCTGACAAAAGTGCTTCGTTGCCGCACGTGTGTCTTTAACTTTTGAACAAACTTTTTTTTTTAATAAATAGACAACCCACATAAATTTTTGGTTTCTGAGGCCTTGGCAACATTGGACTTGATGCCCACTTAGCCCTGACTGGCTGGACCTAAGGCACCCCTTTTCCATCTAAATGGGTACAGGTCTCCAAATTCCCAGTCCACAGGTACACAGTACCCATCTATCCAACTGCACCGACTGACTGACTGGCCCTGATCTTGGAACTCCTCACTTCTGCACTAGTTCAGTCCCTTCATTTTCCCAGAGAACACTGATGCCCAGAGAGGTTGTGTGGCCCACCCAGAGTCACACAGCAAGCTGCAAGGGAACAGGGATGAGAACCCAAGTTTCTTGGCTCCCAGCTTCTTCTTGTCACTAAGGTATTTGTAAATATGGATGACCCGGCTTGACGCTTCAAGATCAGACCAATAGAAAGACTCCTGTCTTTCACTTTGAAGGTGGCCATGTCCAGTGATGACAGTTGTCCAGAATAGGGTTTCTTGGACAGTTTGGTGGGTGCCAGAGACTCCTGGGTTCACTAACCCCAAACACTAACCCCTGCTCGCAAGAGTGTTTAAAGCCCCAACCAATGAAATCCATAGGATTGCAAGCAAATCAGTTCCTTTTTTTTTTTTTTTAAAGATTTATTTATCTATGCGCACAAGAGCTAGGGTACAGGCCAGAGTCGCAGGAGGCGAGAGGATTCACCAGAGACAGAGTGGGGAGCAGAACAGGTAGATGGACCGAAATGCACTGCCGAGGGGAGCAGCGGGCGCCGCAGAAGAGGTCTGCTGCACCATGTGGGTCTCCCCGGCCGGGGGTAGGGATCGAACTCGTGCCGCAGCGGCTGGGGTTCGCTCCACAGTGCGTCGCCTAACCCACTGCGCCACCAGGGAGGCCCCAAAATCAGTTCTTTTAAACACAGTTAGTAAAATATTTATAAAAACAAATTTGAGATATTGTAACCCATGTGTGTCTTTATTAATGCATTAAGTAGCAAGATCCAGAGGAGAATTTAATAACCACCTTCATTCCACAGCGATGAGGTGAGTAGCATTTCCAGATCTCCACAGATGAGAAGACAAGGCTCAGAGAGGTTAGTTAATGCCACCAAGGCGGCACAGCCAGTGGGGGCGGGCTGGGGTTTGAACCCAGGTTCCAGCAATGACCTGAGACCACAATGAAGTCTGACACAGCTGCGTGGAGGTGGATGTCCATCTTTGCTCCAACCTGCCCCTTACATTTCTCCTTAGTGCTGCCATCAACCCACCATAACTTAAGCACTAGTGAGAAAGCTAAGCCTGGGGGAGTTTATTTGTTCTTTCAGGAAAAATGATGCCCAACAAGCACCTGGCACCTGGGAGCCTGGACACTGAGGCTGTGTCCAGGGTGGAATTTGGATGTGTTGTGTGGAACAGCTGTTGAACAGAAACTCTGTTAATTTAATCTTCAGAATGTTCCTCCGGGGTTCTCTTTCCAGGGCCCAGAGGCATCAGCTCACGCCCACAGCTCTTCCTAGCAAGGGCCGGTAGTGGGTATTTTAGGCTTTGGGTTTAGGTGCCCATGTTGCCACTACATAACTGCCACTGGACTCAAAGGCCAAGGACAAAATGTGGGAAATGAGGGGGCCTTCCTGGTGGCGCAGTGGGTTAAGCAACACACTATGAAGCAAACCACAGCTACTGCAGCACAAGTTCGATCCCTGCTGCCGGCCAGGGAGGGGACCCACATGGCGCGGCAGACCTCTCCTGCCTCGCCCACTGCTCCCCTCAGCAGTGTGTTTTGGTCAATCTGCCTGTTCTGTTCCCCACTCTGTCTCTGGTGAATCCTCTCAGTCCCCACACCTCTGGTCTGTACCCCAGTTCTTGCGTGCATGAATAAATCTTTAAAAAAAAAAATGTGGGAAATGAGAGGACCTGTACCTACGGACACTGAGAAATGAGTTTCACGCCATTGTCATGTGTCACCCAGTCGTCTTATTCCTTTGGTTTCGTCTGTCCATCTTGACGTGATTGCCCATTCTCAGCTCGCTGGAGAACTGACACTGGCAGGCAGTAGGATCTGGTCACCAGGCACAACTTGCCCAACCCAGTGCTAGAGAATTATCTTCTAGATGTTTCCCTGAGACCTTTCCCAAGATCGCAATGTAGCATTGTCATCCAGCATGGTGGCAATAAAAAATAAAGTTTGCTTTTAGACATGTTTAAGGACTTTTGCTAATACTTGATACATTAATTGATATTTAAAAAGCAAGAGGAAATAGAGCAAGGCTGGATAAAACTAAGGGGAGAAGAGGGAACGACTATTAGCATGAGTCAGTCATTCCAGGCGGAGTGAGTCTTGGGCTGATTCCCACTGGCTTAGTGAATCCTCCTGACATGCACGTGAATCCAGTGCTTCCTAAACTTGCTAATCATCACGATGCCTGATGTCGGTTGGGGGTCAGGGGGCCCAGCCCAGCCCGGGACCATGCATGGCACACTGCAAGAATAATCATGCCTATTCAGCAGAGTTTAGAATTCTTGACATATTAATAGAGTCCTTGCTAATAACTGGAGTGTTCATATGAATATGTTGTTATAATGAATAATGTTGTTATAATGAATATATCCTATAATGTATGATATTTTATAAAATTAGCAATAGTTAGTATTCTGGAATATGAATACCCCAAGGTCAGGTTTGAAGCTGTGACTCTAGACTTCCATGCAGGTTTCTTTCCCTCCACACTGGTGACATTTGGGTCCATCATTCTGGTGCTTAGTAGGCTGTTTGGTCCCCCACAGGATGGGAGGAGCAGCACCCCTGCCCCCGCTCGGCCAGCCAAGAGTCTTCCAGATGTTTCCACCTGTCTCTTGGGAAACAATCGCCCCCGTTAAGAACTACCATTCTTGATGAAGGCAAGCAGATTATTTTCAGTACAAACCATATAACAGCAAACCTTTATCTGGATTTGAACAAATCCAGTTTGGGGTCACTATCTAAACACAGTTGCAAGGAAGAAACTGGACTTTTAGTGCTGAACAGAATGAATTGTCTACCGATGTTGATTTGTAATGATGTACCCATACTCACATAGACTGCTATAGCAATGTTACTCCATGGGGGGAAAAATTAAAGCAAAGATAAAGAAAATTAAAATACCCAATTCAGGGTAAAAGAGAAAAAGAATTGGCTCTAATTGCCTGCAGGGTAACCCACAAAATAAGCCTAGCTCTGCTTGGCCTCTGATAAATCACAGGTGTGCTCACCATGCACATTTCCTGAGAATGTTTAAAATATTCTAGCCTTTGACCCAATAATTCCACTTTTGAAAAATCTAACTATTAGGAAATGTGACTAAAGCTCCATGCACGAAGATGTCCAACAGAGTACTTCTATAAATAATGAAGAAACTTACAGCAGTGCTACAGATCACGGGCCCATGCCCGCCTCCCCGAATGCATATTCCAGAATCCCCACACCTCATGTGAGGTATCAGGAGGAGGGCCTTTGGGGTGATTATGTCCTGGCGATGAAGCCCTCCTGACTACTGTCCTTAAAAGAGACCCCAGATGGGCCTCCCTGGTGGCGCAGTGGGTTGAGCAATGCACTATGAGGCAAACCGCAGCCACTGCAGCACAAGTTCGATCCCTGCTGCCGGCCAGGGAGGGGACCCACATGGTGGGGCAGACCTCTCCTGCTGTGCCCGCTGCTCCCCTCAGCAGTGTGCTTCTGTTGATCTGCCTGTTCTGCTCCCCGCTCTCTGTGGTGAATCCTCTCACCCCCCCAACACACACCTCTGGCCTGTACCCCAGTGCTTGTATGCATGAATAAATAAATCTTTAAAAAAAAAGAGAGAGACCCCAGATTGCTTCTTGTCCTTTCCCTGACATAAGATGACAGTGGGAAGTGTGAAACCCACAGCAGGTCCTCCCCACACCACACAGACACCTTGACCCCAATTTCCAGGCCCTGGAACTGTGAAATGTAAATTATGTTGTTTGTAAAGCACCCAGTCTGTGGTCTTTCCAGGAGCTGGAAAAGACTGGACACTCAGTTGAGGACAGTGGAGTTCAAACACTCACTTCATTCATCACATGGAAGATGTTTCCACTTTGGGAAATTATGACCACAGGGAGTATTAGTGAGTGGGTAAAACACTTTATCTTATACTGTTAATTGCACCAAGGAGGATGCGAACTTGTTCATAAGGTTCAACATCTAAAAAGATTTTTTTAATGAAAAGGAAGTGTTAAATAGGTAAATACATAAATACATAAATAAATTAGCTGCCCTGAAACCAAGAGATTAGGATGATTTTTGGTTTTGATGGTCAGTGCAGGTGCTAGTTCCCTCCTGTGCCAGTGGGGTCACCAGACAACAGCGAAGCTGGAGAGCCAGGATGGCCGGTGGGGACTTCCGTGGGCAGAGTGGGGATCCCCCACCACAACTCCTGTCCTCCCTAGCTGCCAGCAGGCCACCACAGTCCTGGAGATATGGCTTCCTCCTGTAAAATGGGATAAGACTTTCCCTCCTGTGTGGTCCGGGAGGCTGAGAATCCATGCCCAGAATGCAGCCGGTGCGTCTGGTGCCACCACCAGGTGTTCAGGCAATCATAGGACTTAATCGTGGTTTTTTGTTATCTCAATTTGCTTGAGAAGTTTCTCTGGAACCCAGAGAATTCACATCTTTAGGATAACACTCCCACCGGGGATCTTTGTATGGGAGCAGATTTTATGAATGGGGTGTGTGTGTGTGTGTGTGTGTGTGTGTGTGTGTGTGTGTGTGTGAGTTCAAAGGACTGACCTTTAGTCTTCAATTATATTTTTCTGCCGGTTGCCCTCTCTTTTATGAAAAGGGGATGATAGTAAATGCCACTGTATTTTTTATTAATGAAGTTTTATTAAGGCAACAGTGGTTGATGACATTATATAAGTTTCAGTTTTACAGCACTGTAATTCATAACTGTAATTTTTTAATTCCTTACACGAGCAAGAGCAAGCTTTAGTTTCCACCTGTGATGACATCAGTTTTGTTTTGTTTTTTTTCCCGGTGTCAATGGTGAAGGAGGGCCTCCCCTGGTGGCGCAGTGGGTTAAGCAACGCACTACGAAGCAAACCGCAGCCACTGCAGCACGAGTTCGATCCCTGCTGCCGACCAGGGGGGGGACCCACATGGTGGGGCAGACCTCTCCTGCTGTGCCCGCTGCTCCCCTCAGCAGTGTACTTCTGTTGATCTGCCTGTTCTGCTCCCCGCTCTCTGTGGTGAATCCTCTCACCCCCCTACACCTCTGGCCTGTACCCCAGTGCTTGTATGCATAAATAAATAAATCTTTAAAAAAAAAATGGTGAAGGAGTTTCAAAAATCCGAACACCACTGCCCTCCACCCAAATTGAAGGTGGTCCTGGACACCCGCCTCCGGAGGTGTCTCTAGGTGCCATGCATGGGCTGCCCTCTCGACAAACACAAGCCCTTCGCTTTGGACCTGGGGTCCGCGAGAACACAGGCACTGGAGGGATGGTGGTGCCTGGGTCCTACTGGGCACCTTTGGGTGCTTCTGCGAGATGTGCCATTTCCTCCTGCTCAAGAGGTGAATGTTCGCTGGGACCTTCTGAGTGCCGTTTGGTCTGTTTTATATTTGTTTATCCAGAGTTCTACAGTTGCTGGTGAATTTCCTAAAGTTGGCCTAGAAAACCCGGAGCCCGACTTCTCTGCGGGAGACGCCGCCTTTGTCTCCACGTCGCGAGCAACGCTATTCTTAGCTCACACTGCCCCCGCGTGGAAGGACCCGGCGTTGCCTCGCCCGGGAGGGAAGCGGTTTCCCTGAGCTGTCACTCAGGTGTCCTGTCTACCCAGGCCTGTCCTCAGGGTCAGGTAGCCCAAGCAGGTAGGGGCCGCTGGAGAAATGGGTGTGAATCCAGGCTGAGAGAAGACTCCTCCGACCTGAGCTTCCTAATCAATGAACCGGAACAGTGGGCTCCACACGCTAGCTGTGAGGTTGAGACAGAAACATTCAAAAGATGCAGGCGCCTCCGTGGCGTGAAGAGCTGATCGCCAAGCGCAGGAATTCTGCTCCGGGGGAGACACAGTTATATGCAGGGACATATTTTACATAGATAACAGTCTTTCGAATGTCCATTGATTTGGGGAAGGAAACGCCAGTGCGGCCCTTGGCTTTGTCTAGGGGCCCTGGTGAGTCTCATTTATTCTAAATCTGTGTACTCAGCCTCCAGTGCTCAGTCACTGATCTCAATGCAGAAACCAGGTCACAGGGACATCTGTGCCCCGTGTCCACAACAGTGCCACAGGCAATAACCAGGTTAGGGAGATAGCCTGTGCCCCAGGACGGACACGGGGTTATAGGCACAGTGGAATACTGCTCAGCTATTTACAGAAAAGATAAGCTCTTGCCATGTGTGACAACATGGATGGAACTGGAGAGGGTGATGTTAAGAGAGACATCTCAGAAGGAGAAAGAGGAATTACCGGATAGTTTTCCTTACATCTGGAATATAGAGAAACAGAACAAAGGGTCAGATAAAACCAAACCAACAACGAACCCTTGACATCTGACTGCAAAACTGAGGCAGCCAGAAGACAGAGGTGGGGAGGAGGGGAGGGATGAGTGAGGGAGAGGGGAGAGGGACCCAATGGAATATGGTGGAGGATTATTGGGGCTTTGGTGGGCAGCAGGGTATGAAAACATACATTTGTAGAGGTTTGAACCTAATCCCTAAAACAAATATAACAATGTAAACCAACAACTTGAGGGGGGGTGAGGAAGCTCAACCATAAAAAGTAATAAAATAAGCAATAAAAGTGGCTTCTGGGCTCTCCCTGGTGGCGCAGTGGGTTAAGCAACGCACTATGAAGCAAACGGCAGCCACTCCAGCACGAGTTCGATACCTGCCCCCAGCTGGGGAGGTGACCCACATGGCAGAGCAGATCTCTCCTGCCTCGCCCACTGCTCCCCTCAGTGGTGTGCTTCAGTCAATCTGCCTGTTCTGTTTCCCACTCTGTCTCTGGCGAATCCTCTCACCTCCCTGGACTCTAGCCTGTACCCCAGCTTTTATGTGCATAAATAAAATCTTTTTTAAAAAAAAGAAAAGTAAAGTTAGGGCAAAGCTGCTGGGGAAATTGATAGAAGAGAACCGAACTGCTGGGTGAAAGGAAAAGCAGGGTCACCCACCAGTATGGGAAAGAACACAGAAGTACCACTTGCTCTGGGGCGTGGGTGGGAGCCGCAACACCCATTGCACCTTGTTGGGGTGCATCTCAATTTGCTGACTTTGCAGCATACTTAGAATTCTTCCAGCGGCTTCTCAGAGGGCACACCAATTTTGGATCAGTTCATATTCTGACAATGGGTCATAATATTGTGCTTTCTTGTTAAAGCAAACATGTCTGCTCTGGCTGATTTGTGCTGGGTTCATAGGCTGAAGCCCTGCGCCCCAGGTGTTATATATAGAAGCCAGGTCTGGGAGAGTGGCGCCCACCATGGGTGGGGTCTCCTGTCAGAGGGCACTGGAGAGAGTGTTTTTTGTCTCAATCCTAGGAGGACATGCCAGAAGAGCTGAACCTCTCCAGAGCTGAACCTGGCCCCAGCCCCAGGGCCAGCCCCCTGGTCCCTGGCCTTGCTCAGTGGGGACATGGACGCGGACACAGCGTTTAGAGTAGCAGCCCGAGGCAATGTGTTTTAATTTTTTTTAATATTTATTTATGCATACAAGAGCTGGGGTACAGGCCAGAGTTCGGGAGGTGAGAGGGCTCACCAGACAGAGCGGGGAGCAGAACAGGCAGATTAATGGAAGTACACTGCTGAGGGGAGCAGCAGGCAAGACAGGAGAGGTCTGCTGCGCCATGTGGGTCCCTCCCTGGTCGGCGGCAGGGATCGAACTCATGCTTCAGTGGCTGCCGTTTGCTTCATAGTGCGTTGCTTAACCCACTGCGCCACCAGGGAGGCCCTGGCCTAACTTTCTTTAATGAAAGGTAGATCTGCGACAGCTCGTTTCCGACCACTTTCTGCAGCTCTGACTGTACGCTAGGCTACGCCGTAGCGGGGGCAGTCGGCCTCCTGACCCCCAGGAGCACAGGCTTGCAGGAGGCTGTAGGTGAGAAAAGATGATGACACCCTGGGTGAGGGCCGACCAGGAGGCTGGGCAACGCCGGCAGGGGAAGCTAGCAGAAGGCAGGGGCCTCCTTGAGAACCTTGCACCTCAGGTCAGAGAGGATCAGGCAGGAGGCGAGGCTGCAGAGGGGCGGGCGCCACTCAGCACCCCTGAGGAGGGTCGGTCTGGTCTCAGGGAGCTGGGCTGCAGGTGCCAGCACCGCCCAGTTCAGCTTCAACCCATTTTTCCCTGGGCTCAGAAGGGCCTGGGTCTTCATAGGACCCATTTTAATTTTACTCCCTATTAAAATCAGATAGGAACGTTGAATACAAGAATTAATCCGGCATGGATTAATTCTAGCCATCGTTACATCTATGCCATGGTAAATTTCCTCCCTCCTTCCTCTCTCCCTTCCTTCCTCCCTTCTTCCCTCTTCCTCCCTCTCTCTTATCTTGTGTACCTGGTATGCATTATAAAAGGTGGGGTCCGGCAGGCAAAAGTTCCTAGATTCAAAGAAACCCTGACCCTCCTCACCCTGCAACCACCCCAACTCCACCTTCCTTCCTGCCTCTGGGAGCCGATTTGCGGTTACCTGGAGCCCGGGATCCGCAGGGCTGGTTCACACGCCCAGAGCGCCGCCTCGTGGGCAAGAAGGGACAAGACCGTCCCCGAAGCCGGAGACCGCTGCGGAGGAGCCAGAGGCGGCTGCGGTTGGTCTGGCCAGAAGCAGAATTTCCAGGTCACAGCCACCGCGGATGGGTGTCGGGAATCGACTTCCGGACTTTTGTGGGAAGTCCGGACAACGTCCTCGGACTTCCAGAACCCGGACCGAGTGTCCCCGGGATTGAACGTGGCAGAGAAAAATTACCGATGGCAGAAACTGACAAGTGCAAGCAGATGGGAGGGACCCGCGCGTTCAGCCTCCGTCTCCCCCACACAACGTCGACCTCCCCCATTCTCCCCAAAATGCTGGTAGAGCCCCCAGCGAGAAACCCTGCGGGGACAAACTAAAAGCCCCGCCCCCTGGGAGCAGAGATTGCGGGAGCGGCGGGAAGCGGTCTCGGGAAGAGCAGCACCTCCTCGTTTGTCATTATACACATATAAATACTATTGTCTGGACCACTTGCCATCGAAGATTTTGTTCATTTTTACTTAAATGGCCGTTTCCACTGCGTGGCTGAGGCGTGCAGAGGGGGCCGCTACCATCTCTTACGTGCATGTTTAAATGTTTTCTGTTGCCAAATAGCCTTCGGTTTCAACGGCATCTCCAGCTTGGAACTAGGAGCAGCCGCATGTTTTGTAGGGAAGAAAAGCGTCGCGGCAAAGGGGAGCCCGAGCTCTGGTTACCTGGTACCCAGTGCCCCCCACGCCCCACACGATCTGCCTGCATTTTGTGGAATCCACACAACTGCAGATTTGGTGCTCACCACACGACCCTGCTAATATGTCTCTAACTCACAGCTCTGGGGGGACCGCCCAAATCAAGTCTGCATCAAATTGTGTCTGCTGGGGTCCAGACAGACCGGTGCTGCTTGTGAAAATCTCCCCGTGTCTCAGGGCCGATTGTATCGGAGAGGAAAGAAGTCATCCAGCTGGCTGTGATTTATGATTATTTGTTTTATATTAAGGATCAGCAAAAAAGCAATAAAAAGAGTCGTTAGAGGATTCTATTTTCCAACCCGCTACACTTGCCTGCTCACCTTCAAAATCTAACTGATAATAATGAGGGAAAGAGCATACAAATTCAACCAAAAGTTCACGCCTTTCAGTTGATTTTTGGCATTGCTTTTCTGCTTCCGGATAAAACCATGATCTGGTCACGCATGTGTATCCTGCCCCTACTGGCCACAAGTTGATGCCCAAACCCCCCACACAGACTACCCAGCCCTCCTTGGCCAGCTCACCCCTTCCTGGCAAAAAGCTCCTCCCACCCACTCCCCCCACCCTCCCAAACTTCCCCCCCAGGCCTGGCTGCCTCAGTCTACCCAACCAGGACACATGCAGATCTTCCCAGCTTCTTATGCAAGTCTTAAATTAGGTGGCACCTCTTCCAGGAAGCCCTCTAGACACTCCTCATGGGGGAGCAGGTGCACTGACAGGTGAGGGTCTCATAGGAATGGGAGTCAAGTTTAATGTGGTGGTATGAGCAGTCAGGGTCTCTGAGGGGGAGCATGAAGCCTCAGTGATCGTGTCTGGCTGGCCCACCTGTGCTGGGGCTGAGATACGGCTGTGACTGCGCCAGGCAGGCCACTGGCCCTCAGTGCCCCCAGGTCTCCCCTCACTCACCAGGAGCAAAAGTTGATGTGGCTGATGACCCAGCAAGACCTTCCTCCCCTCTCCTCCCTCCTTCTTCTCCCCTCCCTTCATCTCCCCTCCATCCTAGTCTTGGAAGGCATGTGCCTATGCTGTTTGAAAGAACCAAAATATCAGCACTATTGTCCACTATTGTCCACTAAGACCATCACTTCTGTATTTTTAAAACTCTAAGATCAGTCACTACCATCTGTGGCACAGCCAGAAGGGACTGAATGAAACTTGTGTTGATCAGAAGCTTGAGGTCTTGAGAGAGCTGACATCCCATTGTACTAATCCCCATTTGGGGATGAGGGCTGAGCTCAGGAGTTTTTATCTCTAGTGGTTTTCTCTCGATCCATGAGCCACGTGGAACTGGGTCTACCTCTGAAGTTCCCAATGGCACCACCATGGGGTGGAGGTGGGGGGAGGGGAGGGGGCTCGAGGAAAGAGGTGTCAGGAAAGCAGGAGGTGAGTGCAGGGGAAGAAAGACAAGATGGAGACCATGGGCTCCATCCACCCAAGAGCACCACCCCAGGACTACATTTCCCTCCTGCTTCCTCCCAGCCTCCCGGGCACAAATCCTTTCTATCAGGACTTATCCCCCTTTCCAGAATATGTGAATTAAATCAGGTCCTTCTTGTCCACATCTTCCCTACAAGTCAGAAGTCCAAGCTGCACCTAGCGGGTCTTTCCAGAAACCAGCATCTCAGAGCAAAATGGAGATAGTGGACAATGGCGACTATGGTCTTTCCTTTTTCTCTCCTTTCTTTTCTTCCTTCCCTCCCTCCTTCCTTTTTCCTCCTTCATCTAAACTAACCTGGAAATGGGCCTCCCTGGTGGCACAGGGGTTAAGCAATGCACTATGAAGCATCTGCAGCCACTGC
Organism: Galemys pyrenaicus; assembly: GCA_019455555.1. Taxonomy (NCBI): domain Eukaryota; kingdom Metazoa; phylum Chordata; class Mammalia; order Eulipotyphla; family Talpidae; genus Galemys; species Galemys pyrenaicus. The sequence continues at coordinate 10,086,827 of JAGFMF010011868.1, read as the reverse complement.
AGCATGCCTTCAATGTCCGGCCAGGGAGGGGACCCACATGGCACAGCAGACCTCTCCTACCTCACCTGCTGCTCCCCTCAGCAGTTTACTTCAGTCAATCGTCTGTTCTGTTCCCTACTCTGTCTCTGGTGGATTCTCGCACTCCCCACATCTCTGGCCTGTACCCTAGTTCTTGTATACACGAATAAATCTTTTAAAAAATAATTAATTAACCTGGAAATAGTGAGAGATATTGCTCAACATGTCACCAACCATGGTGTCATGTTACTTCAGTTTTAGAATTTCTAAGCCCAAGGACTAACCTAGGTAATGAACATGAAGACTAGCTGATGGATGTTGAATTATGAAAACGTAAAATATTTTCATAAAGCAATATTAAGAATCTGGTGTTTCCTGAGGTTTTTGAGATAGCACAAATATTTTATCTTTGAAAACATTTCCCCAATATTCCAACATCAAAGTTGATGAAACAGGCAGATAAAAGTTGTTTGCCGTAGCGCCACCTAGTGGTGCTATTTATTTCACATATTCCGGTGTTTTAAAATTCCTGGATGGTTAGTTGGGTCAGCTGGTTCTGCGCTGGCGCCGGCAAATCTTCGATTATTCTAGGTGTTCACTTATTAACCATCTTAATGAACACAACTATTGTACAAAATATTGTTCTCATACCTCAAGGCTAGAGACCGGTTGGATTTCAAAAGTCTAAAGACCGGTTGGATTTCAAATGCAATCAAATCTTCATTACTGTAATCAGCAAAATTCACAGAAACATCCATCATTTTACAAAACTCACAATCTACATTCCGATCTATGCGTTTAGAGCACACACCCCTCTCACCTCTTTATCAGCCTCCTGGGCAAGTTACTTCATTTCTCTGGGCCTCAGTTTCCTCATCTATAAAATGAGGAGACTAATATCCATCTCCTTTAAGAGAAAGCTTGTAAAATTTCTTAGTGTGGCCCCATACATAGTAAATATTCAGTGTTCAGATACCAAGAGCAGGGTGACAGCTGTTTTCTAGTTTACAATAGTAATTGTAAATTAGTAGTAGGAGCATAGAATAAAAGTTTGCATGCACAAAAGTTATCATGACTTTTCTGTCTTCTTTTGATCACTTCAGTAACTAAGCACTAAGGAATGAGCCCACACACACACCCCAAGACACCTTGTCTTTTGTGCATGGTGCTCAGTTTTCCCAAAATGTCCCAGCACTGGGGACAGCTAATTACTGAAGACACTTCCACCGAGGGAGGAGCAAAGCTGTTCCTGGGAATATCCTTGGGTGGAAGGCTAGAGAGCCAGCGGGACACCCCACAGGCACAGGGGAGCTCAGTAGTGATGGTCTGCCAAAATCTGCCCACCAGTCCCCCACGGGTCTCCACGCTGGAACTGCTTCCTGCTGGGGTGTTCATAATGAGGTCTGTTGACCAGTTTTCTATCCATCTTTCTGCTCACCAAGACTGTAGCTGCATGAGGGTCAGAACTGCAACTTTGGTTCACAGGAGATAGACTAATGGCAGGTAACATTAGCATAAGCACCTAGATCTGAGCACATAACACTAAGTACCTAGGGCTGCTCCTAAGCACCAAGCACTACGCTAGGCATCTAGTAGTAAGCGTCAAGCACCAAGTGGCAGCTCAATAAATAAGTACTGGGGGCCTCCCTGGTGGTGCAAGAGGTTAAGTCTCAATATTATGAAGCTATCCTCAGCCCCTGCAGCACATATTCAATCCCCAGACAAGGAGGTGACCCACATGGTGCAGCAGACCTTTCCTTTCCCGCCCACAGTGCTTCAGTCAACCTACCTGTTCTGCTCACCACTCTGTCTTTAGTGAATGCTCTTATCCCCATGCTGGCCTGTGCCCCAGATCTTGTATGCATAAATAAATCATTAAAAATAAATAAGTATTGAATGACAAAAACCAAGAGATTCCCGACTTTTATCTCTCCAAATTGTTTTTTTCTTTGACACTTGATTTTTCAGAAAAGTATGCTCTCTCCATCCCTAAGAAAAAAATTAAACATTGAGAAAATCAGCCGGTGCTGCTTTGCATGGGACCCTCCTTTATATGAGAAGGATTTAAATATGCCTGTGTCTGTGCCCGTCTTTTCAAAGAAAAGGGATACATCAAAAACTAATTTTAAAAAAGTTACTTGATAGAAGGAACAAAGTGAAAGGATGAGAAGTTGGACTCCTCTGAGTAGTGTTTTTATAATTTTGACTATTAAACTGCATGTTTCACGTAATAACACTATTTTATTCAAAAGGGAACAAAAGCAACTGCATGACGCCCCCACACATACATAGGTGACTTCAGTTTCTCCTTGATTAGAATTACTCAGTGGAGACCAGAAAGCCCTGGAAGCTTCCACTGCCCACCCAGCCCAAGTAAGTCCCCGATTCAGCAGGGATTGGTGACCTTGGTAACTCTTCGTTTCTAACAGCTCCCAAGGTGAGAATGATTTTGCTCGCCTGGGGCCAGACTAACAGAATGAGGAAGTATCTGGAACTTGCCTTGAGTGACCATTTCATTGGTAATGGACCTTGTGATGTTACAGGTACAGAGATAAAGTAGCTGGCACTGGACTGTCATCAGAGCCCAAGTTTTCAGGACCAAATACGTCAAACCAAATCCAAAACATCTTAAATTCAAATTAGAAAAAGCATTTAGGCTCTTAAAAACCGGCCTAGTGGTTTCAGCCATCAGGCCTGTGGGGGAGAGGCATCCCGCTGTAGAGCCCCCTCAGTGCCAATTCACCTTTTCCAATGACCATGTCCCAGAATGGTCCAGAATCCGTGGAGGTGTGGGCGAAGGTGGGCTCCGGACACCTCGTCCTGAAGTTGAGGGCCTCAAACTGTTTTTAAAAAACTCCAGGCTGGGCCCTCCCTGGTGGCGTAGTGGGGTTGAGCAACGCACTATGAAGCAAACCGCAGCCACTGCAGCACCAGTCCGATCCCTGCTGCCAGTCAGGGAGGGGACCCACATGGTGCAGCAGACCTCTCCTGCCTCGCCCGCTGCTGCCCTCAGCAGTGTGTTTGTCAGCCTGTTCTTCTCCCCACTGTACTGTCTCTGGTGGATCCTCTCACCACCCTGGACTCTGGCCTGTACCCCAGCTCTTGTATGCATAAATAAATATTTTTTAAAAAATACTCCAAGCCAACCTCCCAAGGCCCCTGCGGCCAAAAAGGGAGCATCAAAAGGGCGCTTGCGGTAGTTTAAGCCCCGCCAAGGTCAAGTTCCTCTTAAAACTCTCAGTTCATTCAGGACTTAGGTCTGGAAGCAGGTACTACTAACTCAGAAGGAAATGGAGCATTTATCCTTTTATGCTCAAGCTGTAGTTTGGGGAACCCAAATAATCACATGGAAACCCCAGTTAATAAATTGAATCACAGAGCTTTTTTTCAGGCATAGTCCTGATGCCCTGGTGTCTCTAACACCTCAAGACGGAGGTTGGTGGAAACCTTACAGGGCTGGTCAGTCCACTTCTGGCAGGACCAATGCTTGTGGGCACCAGAGGCGGGAAGCCAAAGGGGTGTCTCCAGGGGTGACCGCTCAGCCTCCTCCTCCCAAATTGAGTTCGACCTCTCCAAACCTCAGGGTTTCATTTATAGATGTATAGGACACATTGTGCAATAAACCCAAACAAAGCAGGACAAACGACCACAGTCCTTCCCTGTCTGTGCGTGAGGAAATAACTAAACCTTGTGAGTGCATCTCCCTTCTTTGGATCCCAATTACCACTTACCAACTCTAGAAAGACATCTCTGAGACAACTGGGAGATACAGACAGGGAACCGACCACGAGGAATTCCTCATCACTTAGTTGCAATGTTGAAAAGCCCAAATCTGTTGGACACACAGACTATAAAGTGTTCTGGGAATAAAATTAAACCGTGGCTGAGATTTGCTTTACTCTGTGTGTGTGGCTGGGGGGGGGGGGGGGGGGGGGGGGGGGGCAGGAGAACAACATGGTGGCAAAAAGTCTGGCCAGTGCTGCTGACTGGTGTATCTGGGGGTGCACTGGGTTTAGAATTGTACTGAAAAAATGTTAAATAGAATCGGAAACCGGGAACACAAAATAAGAGACCAAAATCCAAGATTGCAAAACACCAAATCTATATTTACATCCACATATAATAACATAACTTTAAGCTGAAATATATCATAAATAAAACAAGTAATGTCTACTGTTTGACAACTTAAGTATTGACAATTAAAATAAATCAACTGGAATGAAATAAATACATAAACAAAAACCCAACGGATTGTACCTCTATTGTACTGTTGTCTCAAAAGGAAGAAAGCATACAAAACCAGTAGTATCCCAATAGTTAATACTGATGGACCAATAAAAAAAAAAAAAAACCAAAACAAAGAACCAACATTTTGGATACAAGGGCTGTGAAGGAAAAAAAAAAAACAACAAAAACTGACATTTTTATGCATTCAGAAGTGTGGTTAGAAAGGAGAAATCCAAAAGCCCCCCAAATTTCAGCATAACATGAATTGACTTGTTTTCAAATAGATTTGGTGATTTTTTTTTTTAAATACAGGTTTAAATTTCAGCCCTCTATTATCACATACCCCTTTTAAGATTTACATTTAAGTCACAGCAAGCTCTCTCTAACACTCACTGGCTTAGGCAAAGATCAAGTCAATCATTTGCAATTGTGTTAATCTTCAAAAATAGGCTATAAAAGTGCAAAACTAGGAAAACAAAAATCTAGATTATGTACATATGGCTCAGCTTGTGAACAGGAAAAGGTCAAGAGTGTCCACTTTCCTGATGCAAAGCACTTCATTGCGATGCCAGCAGACTCATCTCCAATTGGGTCTCCCTTCATGGGAGTTAAGACTTCTCTATCGAGTTCGCTTCACGTTGCATAATGGGGGAAAAAAAAAATCAGGATTCTTTTAGGACTTTACCCTCGCTCGACTGAGAAGGGCAGGGCAAGAAAAATGAACAGTGCAAATTTATTTTTGAAAGTTTCTTAATAAAACATTTTGCGGCTGCTAAGCCCATGTGCGGCGTAAACTTGAGACATGGACAGTGTGTTAAGGGAACAAAAGTTTAAAACGTTTAGTAAGCCAGCTAGTGGCTCACCTCTTTAAAAGCTAGACTGCATGTGCACTGAGAAAAATGTTACTGCTTCAGAACAACCAAAAATGGGAAGGCAGCTGAGGTCTTGAAGCAGATGACCTCTTCCTGGTTTCCCAGAAGGCTCAGCCCAGAGCTCCTGACTCAGAATCGAGCATCTCTAATTCACCTGAATGGTTAACCCAAAAGCCAAGCAGCACCAAGTCTTCCAAATACAAACCTAAAATTGACCCTGAAACTTTCATTGCCTTTAAAATTGCTCCCAGAATATGTAATTCACATGTATAATTTAGCTCCCTACATATCTATGGGCTAATTTGGGCCAATCCCCCCCCCCATCCCCTTTGAATTTTCCAACAAAAGTGATTAATTCGCTAGAAAACATCTGTAACTTCCACATATAATTTGGTACGTTTACTGGGTATTTGGCTGTTCCACAGAGTAAATGCTTCTCTGCAGACACACACACTTAAAAATCCCACAAACCACCCCACTCCCTCAGAAAAGCACCGGGGCTGGGACTTGTCATGGGGGCACCAGATCCAGGACAGCTGACCTCAGCGGGGTCAAGACTTCCATTAACAACTTTGTTATCAGGACAACAACAGACTGTAAAGGATTTAACATAATACAAATCATTGAGAAATTTTTTTTTTTAACATACATTTTAAACGAAAAGAGCACAAGTAGCAGAAACTGCTCGAAGGAATGAACGAGAGCAGAGCAAAGAACACAGACAGGGTTTAAACAAGCAGGTTTACAACTTATCTATGTACAGACTTTTACCTGAGGTGCAAGCATTATATACTTTCTCCCCACCTCCCCACCCCCCAAAATGATTTCTTTTCAGCAGCGCTCAAGTATGCAAAAAAACTCCACTTATTTGGTCAATTCTAAAAAAAATATTATTCAGGGACAAAATAGAGATTTCCGGTCTCCATTTGTGTACAACCCAACAGTTCCAACTATAGTTTTTATTGCTATTTGGTACAAAAGTTAACAGAACAACTTTACAAAACCGTAGTGTTCCTGGCACATCGTATGTACAGTACAATCACAGCTTATTTCAGTAGCTTTCACTATCCACGTTCTCAAGGGCGGAACCAATTTAACTTCATGGAGAGTACACACTTACATCCGTCAAGACCTAGGGAGGGAAAGGTTTGAGAGGTGATTCAGATCAAGTGAATAGTTTAGAAAGCAAAATAAATAAAAAGGAGCTAGAAATACAACTCATTCAACGTCAGCCCAAAGTGGGCACGGAAGTATCAGGGCTCTCGAGGACAGGCTGGGCCACCTGGGCAGTGCCAAAGACGTGATGGTGTGCTGACTGGAACCACTCCAGTCACACCAAGGCTGCCATGGCGGCTGCCACCTCAAGAAACTCCCAAAGCTGATCTACAGGATTGGAAAATGTGTGGCATGGGGAACGCAAACAGGACAGGAACAACAGAGCATGGCCTCCCAGTGAGGAGGGGGCAGAAAGCACCTTATAACTTCATTTGCTCAGCCAACATGGCATCATCAGTGCCACTCCTGGAAGGCGGTGGGCTGTTTAACTTGGTCAATGGTAGAAGAGGGGCACTCAGGTGAGAGATGGAGGCAGGTGTAAGCCCCACAGAGGGCACACAAATAGGGACCCCAGCCCTTGGCAAACACTGTACGAACAACTCATGGGCTGGTTCTCAAATATCAAGAAGGGACTGTTTGGCAGAGAACACCGGAAGGTGGTTCGAGTAGAGGTGACACAGGCAGAGGTCAGAGCAACACTAGCAGTCACCAGCTGCCGTTCATTTGAGCCAGGACTGGGCGCTGTGTGTCTGCAGGGCTTTAACCTCAGCCCTGCAACGACTCCTACTCTACTCTTCACTGGGAGTGAGTCAGCCTGGAGCTCTGTATGGCAGCTGTGCCCTGGGTGTCCCTGGGGAAACAGGGCAGGAACCGGGCAGGTCAGCACTGGGTTCCTCAGGCCTACCCAAGAGGCCCAGGGCCTCCTCCCCTGGATCTGGGGTTTAGAAAACTTCCTACTGTAAAGGACCAAGGAGTAGCTATTTTCAGCTCTGCAGGCCATGGGGTTCCCATCTGAAAGACGCAGATCTGCCATGAAGCAGTCACAGGGCCAGGTGTCAGTGGAATTTTATTGACAAAAACAGGAGGCGGCACGGCCAGCGAATCCCACCCCTGCTCCAAGAAGCAGAGGTGATGTTTATAAAGCACTTCAACCAATGCCTGGCAGCAAATAAATGCTTGGTGACTTCCAGTTGCTTAAGTTATTAAGGCTTTTACCCTGAACACTTTATAAAGTTTTAAAAAATCTTAAAATCAAAATGAAAATTAAAAACAATTTTACTTTATTATACCGCATAAACTGGACAGTTTGTTTTCAATTAAATTAACTCAAGACATTTTATATGCTCACCTCTCTTCCCCCAAATAGGAAATCAAGTTTTTTTGTCATTTGGTCGATAAGGTGCATTCCCAATAAAATTCTCGTAGTTTCTCTTCTGTATCACGCTGCTAGATAAGTGTTGATACGACACAGGCCTTTTTCCTGGTGGAAGGAAAAAAGTAGAAAAACATGTTTAGAACTAAGTTAAGTTGAAGCAATCAAAATGTGCTGTTAGTAGAGGTTCCTCTTCAACACTTCCCAATTCTGATAACTGATCAGAACACATACCAGGAGAACCCAGGCTGACATGTTACAGCTGAACTATGTGCCTGAGGACACGTCCCGTTAGCCCAGATCTTTAAGTTACTAAAGCTGAAATTATCTAGATACTAAGCTGTCATTACCAAAAACTATAAAACCCAAAGAAAATGGCAGCATAAAATATTTTAAATCTAAATGCATCCTGAAGCAAAACTGTGGGAGAAAAAAATAATTATTTTAAAAAAGATTTCATTTGCAGCACAATCTTTCCGATAAAGTTTCAACTCATCCATTTTAAGAGCCAAAGGGGGAAAAGAGACACTTTTGACCGAGCAGCAAAAATTCACACTCCATCACATTCCTTCTTATGCGATCGCTGGCAAGTCAAAGCCCCTGCTCCTCACCGTGCACTCCCCTCCCACCCGTGGCCCAGGCCGCCCTTCCAGAGCAGGCACCATGGCAGCCTCAATGGAGACAAATACCAAGCAGAGGGATAGGGTGGGCTTATCTCTGCGGGACAGCTGACATCCCACAAGGGAGGCATGGGGCTAGTCAAATGGTCCAGGTCTCCAGGGGAGATGCAGAGGGGTCTTGTGGTGGGGGGACCCAAAGGTGCATGAATGCCCCATTATACAGTCTAGGAGGGATAGGATACAGGTACAGAAGCACCCCAAATCCTAGGTAGGTGGGCATAGTGGCCTGGGCACCCTAAACACATGCAAAGAGGGAAAAAGAAAGAAAAACCATGAAGAAGTGAGGTGAAGACCCTAACTACGGTGGTCCGGGAGAGGAGAGGCCAGAGGTGGGGCTCTCAGGCCCCAGACCAGCACCCTAAAGGAGCAAAGAGGAAATGACAGGAGGGGTTACTACTTGGGCGCAGGTAGCTGAGCTACCTACAACATCTCCAACCCTAAGCCCGAGGCTGTACCTCCCCACATACCCCCGCAGCCATACCTTCCAGCGCAGGGCCAGGCCCGGGTCCCCCGGGGGGGCCGCAGGTGAAGAGTGCCCCAGAGGCTGCGTAGGGCTTCTGCGGGGCCAGCATGCCAGGGGGCTCAGGGGAGGCCGAGCCCAGGAAGCGGGGCTTGGGGGGCAGCGCCACGGGTGGGGGGCACACACATTCCTGAGGCAGCAGCGAGGTGATCCCTCGGACCACGTGGTACTTAGGGAGGTGGTCGAAGCTCTTGCGGGTAGGGAGCGTGGGTGGGTCCCCGTCGGGGGTGCCGGCCTTGGGGCGCTTGGGCAGCGGCTCAGCACAGAAAAAGTCTCTGGCAGGGGGCACCCAGGGCCCCTCGCTTTGGGGGGCACTCTCAGCCAGGCCGTTGGGGTGGCTACCGCCCAGCCCTGGAGGCTTTGGCCGGGCCTCTGGCCGCCGTGCCTTCTCTGGGCCAGGTGGGTGGCTGGCTTTGGGGAACACCCCTGGTGTCCCAAGGCCAGGCGGGGGCCGATGAGACTTCAGGTTGCTGGGCGCTAAAGTGCTGGAGTCGGCCCCGGCAGTGGGCACGGCGCGGCCTGGCGCAGGGGCGCTGGGTTTGGCCTTGTCGGCCGAAGGGGGCTTAGCAGGAGGTGCCGCCCTGGGCCGTGGCCGGTGGAAGGCGGCCAGCGGGGGTACGTCCTTGCCCAGCAGCGCGGGCGGGCACCCTGTGCGCCGGCTGCGCAGCCATGACTTGCTCCTGCAGTTCTTGTGGATGTCAGGGTTGTACTTATGCTCAAGTCTCTGGTGCATCATTAAAACTTCGGGGTAGAAGGTCTTGAAGGTACAAAACGGGCAGGTGATGCTGGGGATCAGACTTTTGCTCAGAGAGATGGCCGGGCAGCCGTGCAGCGGCCCAAGCGACAAGTTCAAGGGCTTCTCCTGGCTGTCAGGGGCCCGGTCCCCTCTCCTGTCCTTGGGGACGACCTCACCGACCTTCAGGGCCAAGCCGTCAGGGTGTGGGGTGCACGGGGGGCGCCCGGCCGGAAGCTCTACCACGGGTCTCTTTTTCAACAGGTCCAAGTAAGCAGGGCTGGGGCTCTTGCTCACTTTCTCAGCACCCTCATCTGCGCCGTTTTTGCTGAAATCCTGAGTATCCCTGTGGCTAGGGGAGGGGGCAGCGCCACCCAGGGCATTCTGAAAGGCAGAGGCCATCCCCTTCAGCTGCTTCGCGGGCGGGCTGCCTTTAACATCTTTGGCACCATCAAAAAATCTTTTCAAATTTTTGGTTTGCGCGGCTTCGCTGGAAAGTAGTGCTTCCTCGGCCTCGGGTAGTTTCCCGTCGCCCTTGACCTCCACTGCCGCCGAGTCCACCTGCTTGTCCTTGTGGTGTCTCTCCAAGTGGTACCGCAGGGAGGTCTTCTGGGCCGCTGCGTAGTCGCAGAATTCACATTTGTACGGCTTTTCCCCTAGGAGAGAGTCCCCCATTACCAGAGGTTTAGGAAAAGTTGCCCGACAGACCTTTGTAACCCAGCAGAGAACGCTGGGTCCTCCCTTGTCCACTCAGTCTGCAGCAGCCTCTCACCAGGGCTCATACCCCCAGAACCCAAAGGTGCACAGCTGTCTCCACCCATGTGAACCACACCCGAGGCCAATTAATGCAGTCTTCACCACAGCCCTGTCATGCATGGCCACGGGGGCTCAGAGAAGCTGCCTGACCCCTGGCCACAGAGCTGCCACGTGAGACCAACTTCAGCCCACAGCGCCGCAGCCACTGCTCTGGGGAGGCCTCCACCATGGGAAGGAAAGACCACGAAATGCACTCTCATTTCATCCCGCATCATAAAACTACAGAAAAACTGTGGTGTTAAGACACGTGAAAGAGGTTTTACTTTAATAAGCTGAGTGAGAAACTAGACAAGCAACCTTCAAAATGGGAAGAACAAGCTGAGCTCAGAGCCACAAAGAACTGAAATGAAGCTGCAAGCAGCATGCTACCTGTTCACTCAAGTTATGCAAAGAATCTAGACTATTTAGGAGGGGAAAAACAGACCCAAAACTACATCATTCTTGTAACTAATACATGCTTTAGAAAACAAAACTAAGATGTTCCTTACCTGTGTGTGTTCTGAGATGAATATTGAGGTAATAATTGGAACGGAAAAACTTCCCACAGTAACTGCATTCCCTCGAAGATGGAAGATGCTTTATTTTTCCTCCATCATCATTTTTATCTTAAAGCAAAAACAAAAATATTGATGTCAAAAGACAGAACAATCAACGTGAATAAGCTAAGTCCACGTAACCTTCTTGACACAAACACCACTGAAAGCACCACTGGCCCACTGAGTCAGCCACGCACCGCCCCTGCCAGGAGGCCATGGAAATCAGGCACCGAGTGTGGGCCGCTCAGCCCCGAGTCTGGAAGAGTTTGATGTTAAAAATGCAGCTTTTCATTTGCCTTAAAAGAAAGACCATTTAACCAGAATGGCTTTTTCTCTCAACAGGCCTGGAACCTGCATGGCAGGGCCCAGTGCTGGACCTGCTGGCACTGAGGAGCCAACAGCAGCCCTGAGAAAACTGGCCAACCTAGAATCCAGCAATGTTCCCAACCCAGGGAACGGCTCTGCTCCCGAAGAGGCCGCTAGAGGGCAGCAAACACAACCGAATCACCGCATAAAACAGCTGGGCGGGGAGACCGCAGTGAAGCCCCGCCTACTATCAGCAGTTCTGGCTGGCAGTGGGGTGCAGGCATAAAGGTGCTGGGCTTTGAAAGTAATCTCCACCGGGTAACCTGAGTCCCGGTGTCTTATGCACTGGGAACACCCGTGCAAGGACAGCAACCTTACAAACACCGGCACCCAGACAAGGAGCTACACTATGGTGTGGGGGAGGAACCGGACAGGACACTAACAACTGACCCCAGCTCTGTGGGGAACAGAAAGGGATCCAGCATCACACCTCACAACTGGACCAAAGACCGCCATCTCTTCAAACCGACACTGAGTAAACTGGTCACCTGACTTGAAAAAGCTGTGACTTCCAATCCAAAGGTCCCCTGCTCCTTTCACATTTGCATCCTAGATGTTTATACTAATTTTATAAAGCAGCTTGTCAGCAGACCTTGTGAGACAGAACATGAGCTGTCACCAACACACATAGGGGGATGTATTCGCCTCACAGGAGGACAACCTGACTGAGAAAAAGGTGCCACGAAGACCTTAGAAAATAACTGATGGTACAAAACAACTGTTATTAAACCTGCTTACAGAAACTGGAAAAAAATAAGATCAATTACTTTGCTATTTGATCTTAAAAGTAAATTTAAAAACCAAGTGGCATATAAAACAATGAGATTTTCACATCTAGACGAGAAGATGATGTCCTAACACAATTTTAGGCACGTCCACAAATTTAAAACACCCAACTTTCTTCCAGCTGAGTTTGTGCTGGGCTCGCACCTTACTGCAATTCCTTGCTTCCGAGCAGGTGTCAGGATTTACGGTTTGTTGCATCATGTCCAAAAAGTGACAAAATACCTTTACTTTAACACAAAAAACATGAAGTGCCCACCCCTACCTGCCTGCTCCCTGCTCCCTGCTCCCTTCTTCAAGGGACTGTGAAACTTCTACGCAGACACAACTCTGGAGGTGGGAGCCCAGGGTCGATGAACCAGTTTTGCAAACAGAGAAATCAGGGCACAGAAAGGTAACAAGTAACAGGTCACAAAACAGCATGGCGCGAGAACTAGCTTTACTCATGCATGCACATACACAAATGCAAACATAAAGCATGCATACACAAATGTACACATACACACATGTACTTACACACACACGTGCACACATGAACTTGGTGCTCCCAGCGATCACCGGGTCGCCTTTCCACGTGACAGTCCAGCCCCTTCTGCCCACACCACCTACTGGCAGAAGGGGCCCTGCCACTGCTTATTCCAGGGACAGGGCATCTCACAGGCCTAATCATCTACCCATCCCCATATTCCACCCGCCCGTGGTGCTGACATTAACCATAGTTACCTAGGGGGCTACCAGTCTGTGTCCAAAGTCTTTCTATGATGTCATCACAATGAGTTTCCTAAATTTCTGAAAAGACTGCCCTTGCCAGGTCAGGCTGGGAAGCTCACAGCCTTCTAGGCATCTGCTCAGAAACCTTCTCTCACACCCAGCATGTGCGCACAAGAGCCAGCACTGGCTGAGGGAATATGACAGGTCCAGGACTGTCTGGTGAAACCCATGGGCCCATGGAGACTTCTCGGGATATGTGCTTGACCAGACAGACGCCGGCAGCTGTGGTCAGTGTCTCCAAGGCCACTCGTGGCTGCATGAGCCATTTGCTACCTTGGCAGCATTTTCAAGCCATCACAACCCCTCAGTCAAAGTATTCCCTGAGGGGGTGGGCAGGACCTGCATCATGGACTGGACCCCCCCCCACCCACGCCCACAGTGGAGCCCCAGCCCATAACAGACAGTCCTGCTCCAATCACCTGACTCAGCAGGTGAGCTTCCAGAAACAGAACCTGTGGGTTCCATTCCCTGCATTTCCTTTACAAACCATGACTGAACTTGTTGCTAGTATTAGGGAGCCCTCAGACAAGGGTCAGGCAGCACCTGCTCTGGAACCACCAGGAACCACTGTGAGACAAAGGCAGAGAGTGGGCCCTGGTAGCTGCGCTGCGAGGACAGACTATTTAGACAAGAAGCCCAGCAGGGTGCTGGCCCCCGTATGCCTAGACTCAGGCCAGCCAGCCCTGACAGGCGTGGCCCCCGACGCCCGTCCAGAGCATCCTGGGCTGTGACACATGCATGTGCCCAACGGGGCGAATCGGCTTGGTCAGGAGCACCACTGTGCAAAGTGACAGAACCTCCAGAACAAGGAGGCCTTGTTACTGCAGAAATGATGCTGCGAAGGCCAACAATGAGGTGACTTAGAGCAGGTGACACCACTGGGAATGCAACCCTCACCCCCAGCAGGCTTACCCAGAGGGAGCCCTTCTGGGAGGCCGTCCTCAGACCCATCTTCAGAGCCACCTTCTCTGTCCACAGCTCCGCTGTCGTCCAGGGGGGCGGTGGGGTCAGGGGAGCAGGTCCCGGGCAGCCTCCCATCAGCGGCCAGGGGGGGAGAGCCAGTATCGGCCCGGCGGTCCCGCTTGTGCACGCGTGAGTGCAGCACCAGCTGGTGGTAGGTGCGGAAGGCCTTGCCGCACTCGGCGCAGTGCGTGGGCTTGTCCTTGTGGCCCGGCAGCTTGGATTCACCGTCGGCCGAAGGCACTTCGCCGCTGGAGTGGCGGGGCTTGTCTTTATCATGGGCCAGACTGGGGGCGCCGCTCTTGCCCGCCTTGGCTTTGCCAGCGCCTTCGGCCTGGCTCTTGCTGGCACTCCAGATCTCCCCCAGCTCTTCCTTCTCTGAGCACGAGTCATCGTTGTCGGTGCTCCCCTCCTGCCCGGGCTGCTCCTTCACCTCTCGGCACACAGCCACCTTGCCTTTGGTGGCCAGCTGCCAGGCCTGGTAGGTGGTGAAGGGGTCGAGCTGAGGTATCCATTTGGCGGGCTGCCGGCAGGTCTCTGGGTGCGAGGTGGGTCTGAGGTTTAAAAACTGCAGGAACTCTTCCCCTGGGGCCCGCATGCCCTCCTGCCGCGGATCAGCCTGCGTGTGACTGGGGCCGGAAGCCCTGTCTTTGGTGTGCATCTTCCTGTGATCAATCAGACTTTCTTTATTTGGAAATAGGAAGCCACAAACCATGCAGATTTTGTAAGGAGAGGCAATGCTCTCGGGGGCCTGGCCCTGCACCACCTCGTTGATGGTGGCTGGGCTCTCCAGGCCTGGCTGTAGCTTGCCCTTGGCCCCCGACTTGCCAGTGTGTGTCCGCATGTGGTTTTTCAGAAACCAGGGCTCTTTGAACCTGCGCCCGCACACAGCACAGCCGTAGGTGAAGGAGTCCTTGTGCTTCTTCATGTGGATCTCCACCTCGAAGGCCACCCGGAACGTCTGCCCGCACACCTCGCAGCTCAGTTCTTCGTTTTCTTTGCCGGGCTTGTCCTTGGGAGGGTCTGTCCTGCCTTGGCTTTTATCAAGAGGACTGAGGTACTCAGCCTCGACTCGCAGGACAGCTGGCTCACAGAGGATGGGCCGGTGCTGCATCAAGACATGCTTGTTCAGGTCATCCGCGTGCGCGAAGGCCTGGCTGCAGAACATGCAGTCTAGGGGCAGGTGTCCCTCCATCTGGGCCATGGTCTTCTCTTGTGTCGCCCTGAAAGGGACAGAGGGCATCCCTTTCATGGACACGGCATCATCCATCTCCATCTGGGGGCCCAGTGCATCGCCGATGACTTCCGGCCCATCCATGTACACTAAGAGGGACTGAGTTGGCATTTTCCTGTCCCTTTGGGATTGCAGAGGAAGTTAAGAACCTGGTGAAGGAATTTCTGAAATTGGAATAAGGCCACTTGCAAGACTCGTCACTCACACCTCCATCAGCCCCAGGCTTCAAAGTTGGAGCAAATATTTACTGTCAAAGTTCAAAATTAAGTGTGTATTCCTCTAACTTCTGATCTTCGGAAGCACAGAGAGACGGTCACTGGTTCTTTCCACTAACAAAGCAGGCAGACGTTCCAATGCTTTGATTCAAATGAGTCAGCTCAAAGCATCTGTTCTAGTCTCCATTGAGTGAGTGATTTAGTTGAGTAAGAAATCAATCCCAGCAAACTGGAGACAAGGAATTTCCAAAACCTAAAAAAAAAAAATATGGACAGTGAGTTACACCCAGAACAACAAAGGCTGGTGAGGCCAAGTCCCTTGCAAGGAGCTGCGGGTATCTACTTCAACCATCGCACCTTTAACTAACATGTCACATACAGTGCAACCCTCCAAGCACAGTCATTCACTAAATCATCAGTATTGTATTTGATCTTGCACTTATTTAAATTGCTAGAGTATCACCCAGTTAAGAAACTTAAGATATGGTGCTGTAATGATTTAAACCTAAAATGCCAACTTTCAGGGGAAAAAAAACTGTTAAATTCAGCAAAATTCATTTGAATGTCACTAAAATGCCCAAATATAGCCTTGAAACTGGAAAAGTTTGTGTAAATTAAGATGAAAATAACAGCAGGTAAAAAGGTTTAAAAGCCAAGATTTCAGTTGTTTTACACACAGATAAACACATGGGGGACACAATGTGATCTGACAGCACACCAGATTTCACCCCCAAACCTTTCCTAACTCCCCATTCAGAAGCACAGAACGCCCCAAGATGACTGCCCACCCTTCTCAATGTATTTTGGTCCAAGCCAGCTTCAGGAGAGTTCCTTGTGCAAACAATAAATAAGGAAACAAGTACACAAAGTTACTTCATGACTGTAAAAAGTCTCCAAAGGAAACTTCAACATGGCTGCTCAGCATGGCTTCATCTTTCATCATAAAATGGATCCTCTCAGTTTTTAATCACCTTTCACAACAATCACTGGCCAGGTTTGGGGAAAAGGGAGCATTAGTTCACGTAGCTCTGCAGGTTTGGATGTGGAAGTTAATTTTCACTCTTGGAGCATCAACCTCTGAGGTAAATCCCCTCCCTACCATTCCAGGGCAAGCACAGGAATTGACTGAGGAAGTCCCCACTGCTCTAACTGAAGTCAGTTAATTGCACCCAAGAAAACAGAAAGGCCCACAGACCACTCCCCAGCCGTGCAATGTTAAGTGCAAAACAAACCTACTTTCCTTCTCTCCACTTCCTCAAAGAGCAAGGGCCAATAGGTTCACAGCAGCCCAGGTAATTGCTCTTCGCCTTTACATGTTAAAAAAGAAAACGCTCATACTTTTGCTTACTTTTGAATAAACTAGATCTTCAACAAAAAGCTTTTCTATTAAGACTGTAGGTCGAAGAGGAGGGGAAATGAGAAGGCAATGACAGGGCACCTGCATGTCTCAGACTTTGCTGCAATCACCTGGACAGCAGCACCCCAGAAACCAAAAGTTCTAGCTGGTAAGTAACTGCCAGGCCATGGCCACCTCCCCACACCTTGTACTTTTCTACTTAGGGCAGATGTTGCATTATAGGATCAGCCTGAGAGCCCCAAAAGTTTATGGCTCCAGGGGGTAGGTCTACCTTTATGGATAGACACAAAAGCATATTTAAGGACTGTGCTGATGAGTACATTAAGCGACATGTGACTGGTAATTGAGGTTTCTTTTTTTGTTGTTGTTGTTAAAGATTTATTTATTTATGCATACAAAAGCTGGGGTACAGGCCAGAGTCCAGGAAGGTGAGAGGATTCACCAGATAGAGTGGGGAGCAGAACTGGCAGACTGACTGAAACACACTGCCAAGGGCAGAAGCGGGCCAGCAGGAGAGGTCTGCCACACCATGTGGGTCCCCTCCCCGGCCGGCAGCAGGGATCGAACTTGTGCTTCACAGTGTGTTGTTTAACCCACTGCGCCACCAGGGAGGCCCTAATTGAGGTTTCTACGTCATCATTTTCTCATTCAGTGCACATTTACTGAGTGCCAGAGTCCCAAGCAATATTTTAACTGAGGACATTAACGGCACATGCTGTAGATCAGCAGTTCTCAAGGTGTTTCCACTGGACACTCAAAGGAAAGGAGCAGAAGAATTGACCAGGGAGCTCTCCACAAAGCCACGGGATTCATTTCAATAATAAAGATGGTCCTTTATTTGAGGTCCTTTCCACTCTTTGGTGCCAAAATGCCCTTTTTAAAAAATGAAAGTGGTAATAGCATGCAGTGGGGTATTTTTCTAATGTCCTTATTTGACAAAATCAACATCAGTCTCCCGGCAGCCCTCAGCTCTTTAGTTTTATTATTTGTTAAAAATCTGGCTAGTCTCTAAATACAGGAGAACTCCACTTTTCTATAAATATTTTTTCCCTAAAAGACACCAACCCTAAACTTAATCTCTGGATGAGAAACTAAGGTAGGTACAAACCTTCTATTTCCCACCAGGGTAACAGCCTATCTGGGAAATAATTGCAGCAAAGAGAGGGTTTTATGTCAATTTCTAGATGAGCAATATGGGTCAGTCAGCCACCATCAGGCTCAAGGACTGGAGACCTGAAGACCAGGGTCTTCTGGGTGGTCAGCAGAGAAAAGCTCCCCCCCACCAACCCCCTTCCCCCGCCCCACCCGGACAAATTCGCAATGCCTCTTCTTCCAGAGAAGCTTCCGAACAAGGTCCGCACCATCCACTGTGTCCAGATGTCTGGACAGCAATCCTCACCACTCACCCCAGAAGTCCTCTCCTTGGGGGTTCTTTTGGACCATCACCCGCTCACCCCTGGCCTCCTGCCACAGTCAGTGACAGGTCCCTGTGGCATCTGTTCATCTCTGAAACCCCTTGTTTCCATGATTGTCCATGAAATCAGATCCTAGGAGCAGAGGACCTGTAAGCCCAGCTCACTAAGAGGGGTCCCCCTCCTGGGGAGGCCCCAATACACAGGATGTGCCCCTCTGGTGCAGTCACCAACCCTAACTGATCTGACAGTAAAATTAACTTCAGTGTTCATCCCACCTCCTACCTGGCCATTGATGGCTACCATCTAATTACCATTCTGTGCAGTTTCAAGAACATAGTAAAAAATAACCCATATTTAATCGTACCATATAGTAGATCAACACGAGCAAAACTGTACCCCTTGGATTTATCACCACTCTTCAGCTCACAGGTATCTACCTCACCAAACTGCCCACCAGCATGCAAGGAAGGTCACCAGCGAGTGTCTTCCGTGACTGACTTGGAAACTGTGGTTACAGAGACTGAACACTGCCTTTAATTGTAACTCAGCATCTATGACACTTAAAGCCAATCTGCTATACAGAATTAAGAAATCTTCAGAGTGACTGCGATAATACTCTAACAATGTCAGCATGTATGAAAAATGAAGTCTAGCCTATGGTTAACACTACCGATCTCTGTGAGTGGAGTCAAGGGCTACGTGGTGTGCAGATATAACCTACCAGAACCTTCAGCCCCTACCTGTGGAGGCCATAGAAGCCAGCTGCATGCCCATGTCCTGCTGATACAGTCAACTGTCAACAAAACAGGAGGGGGAAAAAAGGGGTCACTTTGGTCCAAGACCTACAGCTTAGATGATTTTAAGTTTATGGGGATGTAAGCAATCTGAGCACACTTAGCTGAGAGGTACCTCTGGTAAAAATGTTTCAGCTTTAAAAAAAATGTTAGTCGAGTAAGTAATTGGCAGCACTAAGCCTTCAGTCAAATACCCCCAAGAACCGGAAGCAAGGGTTATTCAAACGTTTGACCTCTGCTTTAAGAAAATACTATGGTTTAATTTATATTGTGATGACTTAAGGTTTTTTTGTGTGTTTTTTGTTGTTGTTTTGTTTTTTGTTTGATTTTTTTGTTGTTTTTCAGTTTACCACAACGTAATCTCTGAAAAAGAGCAGGAACCATATTATTCTAATTGCCTGAAAGAGAAGCCTGGCTCTCTCTAGGTCACATCTGCATCTCAGCAGACAGCCACCTTGGGACTGGAGCTACTATGAATCCTGCCACTACCTGTAGGTCTTGAAATTGGCATATATCACACATTAGACAATGCTTTCAAAGAGAAGCACAATTTTTTCTGCTTGAGCACAATAAATTAGGGTAACTGCCACCACCCTCCCCCACCTTGTTGACAAGTGTTGGTGATGTGACCCTGCTCTTCACCCAGGTGGACTCAGGCTGCTAACCTTCAGGGCCACCCACCTCTGATTCAGCTCACAGGTATCCTGAGTTTCTTTGTATGGAATAATGATTTCCATAGTATGAGGCAACAGGTATTAAAAGTCCTCAAAAACATAAAAATTCCATCTACAGCTAAGGAATTTTCAGTATTCCTACAAATCTACTTTTTTACCCCCAAGTTACTCGTCTCCAAATAATGATTGTTAAAACATTCAATCTCAACAAAAGCTCCTCGCTGGCAAGCCAGCGGTCATCTCGAATAGGATTGCCCGGACCTGGTGATAAAACTACGTTTCTGTCAACTGTCCTGTTTTGTTTTTTTTCCTTAATCTGACAATTGAAGAGGACTCTATGGAGCAATCATCAGTAGAAATCAAAACCTGTAACTTTAAACCCTTTGCTATTATTTCAAGGAAATCACCAAGGTCACAACCAAGGGCTAAATGGTCAACCCTGCTTTCCTAGCGGAGCTGTGGACACATGTTTAAAAGTGAAGTGAAAGCAAGAGTAAAAAATAGTCCGAGTTTATAATCAACATGACAAGTCAGTCACAGGCAAAGCTTGAAAAGTTCCTAAGGACAGTCTCATTCTCTTGAATATAGGCAAGTGCTCGGTTTTACATGGGATTAAACCACAGCACTATAACAACATCTTATGAGCACAGTAAGTGTCACGGTTAAAAACTGGTTTATTAACTGATCAATAAAGGTCAGTTAAAGGATCTGGATGTGAACTCGGAGCACCACATACTAGTTTTGGTTTCAGTATGATCGATATTAACAGACATTGAGGTCTGCAAACTGGCTTTTAAAAATCCCATCCTGACCTGAAAAGGAGAACTCTAAGGAAAAGGAATTTTTAAAAAAAGAGGTTTAATTAAGATTAAGCACTGCTATCAGTGGATTTCAATTATTACTATTTAACCAGGCCTACCTGAAATATTCTGAAAAGATTTTAAACAGGATTAACTGCACCAGAGAGATTTCAGCAAACTAAAAACAAAACAAACTATTCTATCTTTACCTATCTTCTTCAACTCTCTACAAAGAAAACATGTGAACACACAGTGTATACACACAGACACACATACAGACACACAACTGGAACCACTAGCCACCATATGCTCTGCACACCTATGCCTTTTCTTCCACAAGGTCAAATGATAAGTACTCTTAATTATACCCAATTTAACTAACTTCAGATTAAATATAAACACAGGCCAGGCCTTTTAAGGCATGAAGTCTTTCTTTAGCAACATTTAAATTTGCCCTGCCTATCTTTTTCGAGTAAATAGTAAAAGTTGTAAGTCACCTATTTGCTTTCAAAATTGAGGAAAAGTCTCCTTTGAATACATACAATCATTATTCAGTAAACTTACTAAGACAAGCTCACCACTGTTTAATAAAAATCAAAAACACTTCTGGTATAACTGAACGGACTGAAGCATCCTAATTTAATAGAAAAGACAAATAGAAACATTTTTAGCTCAGATTAAGAACAGAACTCATCTAGACTCTATTTCCGGTCCAAATAGCTGTATTTTAAATTCACAAGGCTTCCTGAGACTAGAAACGAAAGAACACCAACGCACAAAACACCCCATGAGCCCCTTAAAAGCCTGGCATTGGACTCCAGGGTGAAGAGCCCTTTAGAGGAAGTAGAGGAAGGTGCTGGTTAAAAACAACTCTGGTAAAGCTTCAGAAGCAGGGCTCAGGAGTTACACTACTTCGCATAGGACTTACTCAGCTGTCCTTTCAGGTTAATAAGTTTATTTCTCAACTTGAACATAAAATTACCAAACTGGCCCCAAATTTCCAGTAACTCAGTTATGTAGTTACCCTGGGCAGGAAGTAATGGGGATGTTATGAACAGTCAATCGTCAAATGTAAAGTTTTTTAATGAGCATTCCAACGTTAAGAATAAAAGGGCAATTGTGGAGGCAGCTGGCTCACAGGGGCTTCCCCTCTGTTTATCTGGAAGATGGATTATACAAGATTCGAGCTTGCTCATCATGAGCTGCAGATTTCAAAAAAGCATGGTCCCTGCCCTTCCTACTTCCTCAAAGTCAGATTTTAGCTGCCCTGACCGGCTAAATTCAAAATCCTTTGCCCCACTTACTGCTGCAAATTGGCCCAACTATATTACCAGTCCCTCTAGATCACCTTATTCTGCAAAGCCAGCTTCTTCAGCCAGAGATGTTTGTCCTGCCCCCAAAAAAAGCCCATTAAAGTTAGAGCTCAAGCTCCCCTCCCCCAAATTTGAGACATTTCCTGCTGTCTTTGTGTAATTCCGTCTTTCTTCCACGAGCATTTAAACCAGCTAATGCCCTCCCCCATCCCCCACCCCCAAATCTGGATGGGGGTCCAAAGCCAGATTCTCCCACCATTGGGAGTTTTGTCTGCAGCAGGGACTAAAACCCCCACCATCTAGAAGGGTTCCTGACAAGGGATCCCTCCAACTCCAGTTCACTGGCTATTCAGTAAAGACTGTCCAGGTTCTCATATTGAACACACCTCAGTCATTAAACCAGCCCACAGATTACAACCAGACTCACTGAGCTTGAGGCCTTACTCCCTCCACTATCCAGTCTAAGCTCTCATGGGCTTACACCCGCCGTCTCAGGCTTTTCATTTCTCCTGTCTGTACAACTGTAAAATAGGAGAAGACATAGCCCCCTTTTCCAGTCCTCAGGCTTCACCTCCCAAATCATTTATTAAACACACTGCTCCAGGAGTAGTCACAAATAGGAGATGAGGACAGAACCACCAAAAACAAGTCAGACCCAAAAACAACTCAACCTCAAAAATCGAGGCCACGCTGGCATGAGTGAGATGGGGCAATCTGACTGAAAGATTTTTCTGAGCAAACAGAGCTTCATGTAAAACATAAAAAAATGACTCAATCATTTCAACCCAAAAGTCAGATAAAAGTAGAACCTTTTCTAAAGTGCCAGACTGCAGGCAACCAAGTCACTGAGACTACTCAAACCCTTATCAACCAATATCATGCTTGACTGTGAAGAAAGAATGTAATTTTATAAAGTGGGAAAACAACACATCTTTCGGGACCCCTGAGGCTCCTCCAATCAGGAGTTTGGGATGAAGACTGCTCAGGGTGAGGCCCAGGAGCCCTGCTGTGGTAAAAACATGCCATTTCATAATAAATGTTGATAAAAGAGACAGTGATTAGCATTTATCTGAAATGAGGAGATACCGGGACTCTTTCACTGTCAGGCCATTCTATTCCTTAATTATTTCATCAGTTTGGAAGTAATGTGATGATTAAGTCTCATTTTTAGATTTCCTGTTTGAAAAAGTAGGCTGGAGGGGAAGCTGGGACTCCTAACCCTCTCAGAAGCTCCAATGCCAAAAATGGAGGCCGCTGAGGAGAAGGCAGCTACCTCCACCTTAAAAGTAAAGACTAAGAGAAAGAAATCCATGCTCCTCCTTCTTCCTCCCCAAACTGGGGTGGGGGTGGGGGAGTTAGAACTGAGATATGTCCCACATAGATTCTTCAGAGTGAAGGGGGGAAAGATTTTCTAGCAGTTTTAGCAAGTGGTTATGTTGGTTCCTTTTTTGGATGAAGAAGTGAAAGGGAATAATCTGTACCCAAGACAAGTACTAAACTTCTATCTCCGGAGTCATTAAAAAAACAGCAAGTTCAAACTGCAAAGTGTCCGGAGGGTAGTGTAAAAACAGAAAGGTCTGACCAAACGCCAAAGAAAAATGTGTCCTTACTAGAAAAGTCATCTTTTCCCTACTTCCGCCTGCAGCAGGCAAATACAATGTGCAACTCTAAAGAAAGAGCCTTCCTCTTCCTACCAAATCATTACAATCCCAAATGACAAGCAGGTTATTAGTTCCATTCTAACAAACAAGCTGAGTAAATTACAAATTTGCCTTGTAGCTCTTGACAACTGGCATTTTTACATCAAGTCACTGCCTCATGAATATAAGAGTTGTAATAACTGATTTAAAAGGGCAGCCATGGACTAAACACACAACTACAGCCTTTAGAATAGTGAACAAAACAGTATCTAAAATAAACAGGACTTCCCAGAAGAAACAGCCACCCACCATTAAGGACACACCTTTAAAGTTCTCAGCACATGATTAAGTCAGCAAGCACCAACTAGTGGCCTGACTTCTATTTTTCAGACAAAAAGCAATTAGGTTATTACTCTGCACTTGTCACTACAGACACGAAAGGCTTTTTAGAAACTCTCCATCCATTACTCATTCTCAAAGTATTACAAAATTTAGTATTTTTAAGTTTTATTTGGTATCAATCAAGGAGGTCCCATCTCCCGAGGGTGGGGGTAGGGACCCTACAGTAACAGCATTTTTAATGTACTTCTTGAGACACACAAAAGAGAAGGTAAAAGCCTCCCCCCCCCAAGACCCCCACCTAGTCGCCAAGCCTGGACGGCAGCTGTTGTTACCCTGCCTATTCTTTTGTTGAGCTTAATCTCATGTCAACTCATTCACCCAACTCAAAAGCGATGAAGACATAATTGAATCAACCTGAACCAAATCAGACCTAGGCGTCTTAGAACATACAGCTTAATGGTTCCAAACGACCTAGAAAACTAGGAAACTAGTGAGGTTGTCGGATGTCAGGCGACCAATAATACTCGACCACCCCCCGCCCCCCCCCAAAAAAAAACGGGCAATGGACCCCTGGCAACCGCCATTTATTTCATACACGCTAAGGAATGCTCGATGCTTCCAGCCGTGGGCTGATGGAGAAAGATAAATCGAGGTTCCAGGAATTTCAAAGGGGGAACAACACAGCAAAGTCTTCAACTTTGAAGTGACTATCCTTCCCTTGAGGGGAAGAAAAAAGGTGTGTGTGAGGGGGGGGGAATTTGTGCTGCTCCAAGTGAGAAAAGGCCACGGGGGTCCCCAGGAGCAGCCAATGGAGACGCGTCCCTGCTCTAGTAAGGAAACCTTGGGGGAGCCCCCGCCAGTCCCCCCACTCCGCCTGCCCCAGAAGGCAGCTTCCCGTCCTCCGTGGCCCTACCCCAGATCCTTTAAAACGTGAGCTCCCAGGCCGGGACCCTAGCTTGTCCGGCTACCCCGCGCAGGTACCGCCGACGGCCTGGCAGGCTAGATCTGGTCCCCCACAGGCCCTCCCGGGTGGGGGGGGGCACATTCAGCCCGCGGGCCCCCGGCAGCACCCTCCCCATCCCGGCCGCTCGCCTTTGGGGGCCAAATCAAAAGCGAAGAGGGCTCTCTACATCTGAAACTGCGCGGTTTCGCCACTCAGCGTCTCCTGGCAGAAACTTCCCTCTTGAAAAAAAGAAAGCACTTTTGGGCTAACAGTTCACTCCCCCCTGCCCTCTCGGAGTTCCCAGCGCTGCTTCCAGCTGGCGCCGGCTCTCCCGCTGGAATGGGAAGTTATAAGGACATCCTCCCGGCGTCTAAGGGCTACTAAAAAGTCCAAAGAAAAAGGCTAAATCTTTTAAATTAAAAAATGGGAGGAAAAAAGAAAAAGCACCTTATCGTACCAAGGCAGGACTGACAGCCAGCTCAAGGACGGGCATCACCCCGGGCGCCGCGGGGCGGATTTGGGGGTTCGTGGGGGACGCGCGGCCAGACCGGGCCCCCGGCGGCCCCCGTCGACGCGCCCAGCGCCGGGCCGAGCGGACGGCCCCGGCCATTGTTCGCGGGGGACGCCTGTGCGCACGCATTGTTTTGGCTGTTTCCAACTTGCCCCGACCCCTCCCGGGCCGTCGCGGGGGACCCCTGGCCCTAACTGGCCGGCGCGGACACCGGCCCGGAGGGGCCACCTAACTTTTTAGGAGCAGCCCCCCACCCGCGCACGCAAGCGCGCACGCCGCCCCCGGGCTCCCCCCGGGCGCCTGCTCCGGAGCAGGGGCGCTCCCGCCCTAGGGTGAGTGTGCTGCTGGACACAGTCTGTACGCGCCGGGGGGCTCCTCGGGAGCCGGTGGGGAGGGGGCGCCCGAGAGGAGCCGGGGAGCCGGAGTGAAGAGGGGGCGGCCGGGCGGGGGGGGGTCATCGGGGCCGGGGGGCCAGGTAACGAGAAGCCGAGACTCGAGGCGGACGCGGTGGGCCTCCGAGGTCGGGCGGGGCGCCCCATGGCCGGCGCGGGCGGAGGCGCGCCCCCTTTACCTGCGGCTCCGGCTCCTCGGCCATTTCCTCGCTCGGCGACGGCCGGGACTGAACTGACACCACGAGCGAGCCGAGGTTTGAATGAGGAGGAGCGGGCGCGGAGGGGAGGGGGCGGGGAGGCGGGAGGGAGGGGAGGCGGCAGCGAGTGCTCTCGGCCTTTTGTGCCGACACCTCCCGGATTCCGCGCCCGCACGGCCCCCCAAAACACGCGGGGGGCCATTGGGCGCCGGGCGCTGCCATCCCCGGGGCGCCTCGTGGCCTCGCGCCAGGAAGAAGCCCCCCGCCCCCAAAAAGGAGTGCCCCCCACCCCCACCCCACCCCCGCCCGGAGGATTTGGGGGCCGGGCTCACCTCGGGCGCGGGGCTAAGGTGAGCGGGGCGGGGGTGCGCACGGGGGGCAAAGGCGCGGGCGCCCCCTACTCGTCCGCGCGGGGACAGTGCAGGCGCGGGGGGTCCCTAGAGCCGCCGGGGCGCGGCGCGTCCGGCGCCGAGGGACTGTTGGGTCAGAAAGTGCTCAAGGAGCAGCTGTTGCGCCCTCCCGAGGCCCCGCCGCTCCGCGACGCCCCGCCCCCAGCCTTCACCGGCCGCCCGGCCCCGCCCCGAGGCCCGCCCCTCCACCCACGTGATCTGCGCAGGCGCGCCCCTACCCCGCCCACCGCCTCGGGCAGCAAGCGGGCGAGCGCGCGCGCCCCGAGTCTTCGTTCGGCGGTTCCCGCGCACGCGCGCGCCTCCCGCCTTTCGGCTTAACGTGGCCCGCGCGCGCCCTGGCAATTCCAGGGACAGGTACGCGGGTAGGGGGCGAGAGAACAGTGCGCAGGCGCAGGCTGCGCACCGCCCCCTCCCTCGCAAGGTGTGCCCCGGAGGGGCGGGGCCGGCACCCCGAACGTCGGGGTCACCCAGAAGGTCCCGCGAGTGGGCACCCTCGCGGCCGGAGGGTGGGGGTGGCGGCGGGGGACAGCCGCGGTGCGTGGCGACCCGGATGGGGTGTCCGCAAGTGCGGGGAGGCTAGGGGGTTCCATGCACAGGGCGCTAAGAAGTCTTTTTAATGAGTATCTTCATAAAGCGCGCCTTTAATTGTTCTGAAAGGACCAGAGAGAGAGGCGCTGTTACTACTCGGGATTTTTAAAGTCGGCCCAAGTTCCAAGAATCCACTTAGCTCTGATAGAAATCCACGTGGATGAACTGGGTCTAAACTGGGGACCAACAGAACCAACACCCCCCCCCCCAAAAAAAAAGTCCTAGCCTTCCCTCTTTTCCTCACGCGCAGTTCGGAGCTTTCCCAACTGTTCTTGTTCACACAGAAAAGTCAGATTCCAGAGGCTCAGGACTGTCCCCCATTTTAAGGAAGCCAAGGATGAACCAAAGTAGCAGCAATCTCACCCGCCAAGTTTTCTGCCCCAAGACGATACAGACCAGCAGGGAGCTGTGCAGGTCACCACACATGAAACAGTCAAATGTTTTTCTCACTGGCTTTGGCGTATCCCAGTTGGAAACGCTTGAAACATATCAACAGAGGCAGTTGTGCATATTTAATAAGTCAGGGCCAAAAAGCACTCCGCAAATGCTCCGCTCCATTGGTAAGCAAGGCAAGCCTTCGCCCATAAGAAGTGGAATTTGAGAGACAGCTTCCTAGCAAAGGGGGGAGAATCTGCCAAGTGTGATGTTTTGCTATCATTTTATATAGAATGACTAACTCTCCATATGGTTTGGTTAGTCTTTTTAAAAGGAAGTAAACCAGTGGCGTTCTCACACTTAATGAATGAGTGATGCCAGAAGTGGATTCTTAGGCCAGAACTCTTTTTGTATTTCCACTCAAGTACACTAAGATTTGTCACTTCTAGCTCTGGGGTTCCTTTTCTCGGGAAAAATAAATAACCTTTCTTTAAAATCTTTTGTGAGGTGTTATAAGTAGTCACATCCTAAAACAGTTCAACAGCATACTCACCATAAACAAGAAACTTCATTTCACTTATCAAAACAAATGACTTCTAGCCTAGCTACCAAACAAAGCTCCCAACCAGTGGAGCCAGGTCGAGTCTTCACAAGAGGGTAGCCTCACTCTACATGTTAATGGATAACCTTTGAACTCTGAAACCTTGAATGCTGTAAACACAATAGCTCTGATAGTTAAAAATCCCAGTGTTAAAATTGAGCAGAAAGTCCAAACTTTTCAGGCGGAGTAGGGAAACAATCAAGTGTTTTGACAAATAATGGTTTCACCAGGAACAATGAAGCTCCAGGCCCCAGACCTTGTTGCTACTGAATTATTTTCTGAGCAAAAAAAAAAAAAGAGATTGTGCTTTTTTTTCCCCCTCTGGGTCCTCACAGAGCTACCACTTTGTTAGTGTAATAGCATCATATGGTTAGTTACTGTCCCCTGTCTTCTCTCCCTCACCCCACCCCCAAAACCTTATTATGTTGTAGGTTTTAAAAATGGAAAGGTAATTGTATTAAATGATCTCTCTGCTAAGAGTTTTATATGTGATCCTTCTGTTTGAGCAAAGAATTACAAAGAACCTGATTCCTGGAGACTTGCCAGCAAAGCTGGGAAATGGTTGCAAAATTCTGCCAGTGCCCAAGTGCTGGGTTGCAAATACATACATGTTTTTTTAAGAGGACATAGAGTGATCTGAATTCGTTATAAGGGTGTTCTCCCCCCTGGAAGGTGGAGACTCATACTTAAGATTTCCTTGGAAAGCATCCTATAGTTAAAACAATTGAAAATAGAAACTCCAACTAAAGTAGCAGAACACCAGGAACATTTGATTTTGTAGTAAAAGCCAAGAACTCGTATTGTTCCAGTTAGAAATGAAAATTGAAAATCGAACTGTTGGTGACACAGATCTAGCTCCACCCACTGACGGGTAATCCCTTTTGGCCATTACTCTCCCCCCCCCCCCCCCCCCCCCNCCTTTTGGCCATTACTCTCCCCCCCCCCCCCCCCAAGCTAGCTTCTCTTTAAAGGAGTCAGGTGCTGTGGAGAGGCAGGCAACACAAACAAAGAATAGACCCAGAGCCATCTCTTCAAATTCGAGCTGATGCCCTGCACATGTTACCAGGGAAAGGAAGAGGGGGGAAAAAAACCCACCTCACTTCTTTGTAATGTGACAAACATCACCTACACCTCATTTTTCACCATTACCCAAACAGACCAGCCCTCCTTAAGACAGATTTCCCAGTGTGCGCTTATAAAATAGCACCATTATCTCTGATTTAATCCTTGTGATAGCAGACCTCTCCGTTTAGCTAACTTCTGATTTTCTCTGTAGATCCTGCCTTCCACAGGCTTCTCAGATCTAATAACAAAACAAACAAAACCCCCTTCCTGTTTGCTATATTTTAACATGTCTTGGGATCATCGTTTGATTTTCCCTTCATTACAAGAACAGAAAGCAGCCTGATCTTATGTTACAAGTTTATTTTACTGTGGAACTATGACAGAAAAACAATTTGGACACTGTATGTAAATCCCTGGAGCTGAAATGAAGCCAACATAGATACTCGACTTAAAAGAATTCAGTGTTCAGAGCAGGAAAACCTGAAAAACTGCAGCGAGGAGTTAGCAGGAAAAGAAATGAAAAAGTTAGGCAAACCTGCCAGCTTTTGCAAACTACAAAGGACATTTGAGAAGGAAACCGGGGCAGCCCTTTTTAACACGACTGAATGCTCGAAATGAAGTAGGATCCACCGGCCCCTCCAGGCAACACCACTGCTCTCTTTTCTATTAAGTTTCTCCATCCACTCCAGTCTCTCACCATTTTAAACCCTCTATAAAACATCATCATAATATAGGATGAAAATAAACAGCAGCAATTACCTCTCAAAGTGGAGGCACAGTGTCTGGAGCCTGGAGAGTCCCTCTCCCGGAGTTTGCCAGTCCACCTGGCTCGAAGCAAGCCTGGAACAGAGGTGATTGCTGGTTTTTTACAAGCAAAACAAAAAGGGAGGGGCCAAGAATAAGGTTCAGTTTAAATAGAGGTTTAGATACCAGCCTCCTGGATTGAATGAATCCATCTTGATAAAGAGCAGGGAAAGTTATTTTAGCCACCCCCTTGTCAAGTTGGAAGAGTACCCTCCCCACTTTGCAACCAGACTTATTCACACAGCTACTCTGAAGCCAGTACCCTCCCCTAATATCCTGGAGGGTTTTCAAGGTTGCCTCCACTTAGAATGTAAATGGTGCCTTCAGTGTCACATCATTTTCCAGGGCCTCTAAGCTTTTTGTGCTCATCTCATACTCCAGACAAGGGACAGTGGAGATGGGGAGGTGGGGGAGGAGGAAAGCAATTGACATTTATTGATTTTTGATTCCCATCATCATCTCAATAAACAAAACCTACAAATCAAACTGTATTTCACCTCCCACCTCCCCAACCCCCTTAAACACGTGTGCACGCACACGTACACACACCCCTTTAATCCATCAGCCAGGTCTATAATCTGTCTTAATATATCTCAATTTAGTCCCCTCCATCTCTAACACAAGCCTACTCCCCCACACCCAGGCCTCTCACTCTCTCTTCCAAATATGTAGAATATTTCTCCTTTCTAGGTCTGCCCCATTCCATTCCTCTACCCATAGCCCAAGAGATCTTTTACAGTATAAATCAGATCATGTCACCACCCTGCTTAATGGCTTCCTATCGCCCCAGGTGAAAGAACAAACTCCAGTCTTGCCTTGCCAGCCCTGTCAGCCTTGCTCTCCCAGCTCCAGTTCTGGCCAGCCCTTCCTGTAGGTTCTGAGAGCAGGCACTCGGGCCTGCTCTCTGACCAGGACCCTCACACCTAAGGTACAGCCCTCCCTCCCCATTCTCACAGGACATCTGCTTCTGTTCCTCTGGAGGTGGGGGAGGGGACTGAAAACTGGACTCCGGGGGTCATCTCTGACCAGGTGGCAAATCTCTGGGCTCCAATGGCCTGGCCTCAAGGTCCCACCTCTGGAAAGCTGCATTAACCCTGGAATGCTGTTGAATCTCTCTGGGCTTCAATTACTGTTTCCTGAAGGGCATGAAGGAGGAGGAGGGGAGGATGTAGTGAAGAAGAAGGCCCTCCTCTTAAATGTTCTCATGGCAAGCCATTAAGCATATGAAACATGTTACCTCAACTTATTGTGGGAACTGTTTCTACATATATATATCTCAAGTCATTATGCTGTACACCTTAAAGTCATACAATATTATGTAACATATCTCAATAAAATGGAAAGGAGGAAAAAGATGGAAAACTCTCATGATGATATTACCTATACAAATAACAAATATTTTGGCTTAACTGGTGGCGCAGTGGGTTAAGCAACACACTATGAAGCAAACCGCAGCCACTGCAGCACGAGTTCGATCCCTGCTGCCGGCCGGGGAGGGGACCCACATGGTGCGGCAGACCTCTCCTGCCTCGCCCGCTGCTCCCCTCAGCAGTGTACTTCTGTTGATCTGCCTGTTCTGCTCCCCGCTCTCTGTGATGAATCCTCTCACCCCCCCACACCTATGGCCTGTACCCCAGTGCTTGTGTGCACAAATAAAATAAATCTTAAAAAAATAAATAAATAATAAATATTTGTTTATATAAGACTCTTCAGAAACGTCAAAGAGACACACTTGCCAGAGCCTGCAGACCAAGTTCTGAGAGGCCTGGAACAGTTCTAGACTTGGGTTATGGAGTTTACATTAAGCAAATCGGCAGAAGAGACTTATAGAAGACAGCTGGTCTAAGCCACTCTGGCAAGGAACAGTAGCTGATATCCTGCAAGAATAGGAAGGAAATGCTCTGCTACCTTTAGTCTAAAGAACCTTGGGTCTGAAGGTTCTAGATAGAACCTTCTAAAGAGTGCCCCCCTTAGAGGGACACCACACAGGTCACTGGGGAGTGGAAGATGCTGACAGCTTTAGCTCAGGGGCTCCCTAAAGAGTGGAAAGAAGTCAGGCAGCTTGTTCTGTGACAGGAACACAAGGTAAGAAGGCCCAGGGTGGGAGAGCAGAACTGGGGAACAGGAAAGCTCGGTCTGGGCCCGGGGAATAAGGCAGGACTCTTCAGAGAAAGGCAAGGGCTGGTTTTTGATTCCTGTTGCCTACAGGGTGTTAGCTGGGTCTTCCTCTGTCATTTTATTTGCCATACCTCCCATTCCTCTTCTTTAAGTCACTTTTCCCCTCGATTGGGGACACCACCTACTCCTGAGTGCCCCTCAGAGTTCCCTGGCTGCTTCCCGAGAGCCCCACTTTGCTCTTTGTTTCTCCTTTCCTTCACCCCCAGACTTAGAAGTGGCCCCAGGGCCCAATGCTGGTGCCTGGTCTCCTGTGTCTTACTCATTCCCAATGAATGGCTCAAAATACCATCTGTATATTGAAAATGCCATCCATTACAGGTCACCGACCCGCGCCTCTCCCTTGTTTCCCGAAACTTATTCCAACCACTTCTCCATCTCCATTTAGATGTGTGGTCACAGAGGCTAGATTTTACTCTTAGAAGATCTCCTTCCACCACACACGGCTATTTACTATCTCAAGTTGGATGACACTCCCCAGAAAGTGAACGTGGATGGAGAAATGTCTAGAGAAATGGGTCAACTACCCACAGATCACGCATCCTTGTCGGTACCCCAGAGCTCAGACCACACAGTTACACTCACTGCACATTATAGGAATCATTTGTTCCTGCCTGTCCTCCCACTAAATGTTCAACTCCACAAAAGTATCTACTGGCCTCAGCCTCTACTGAGTCTCTAGGTCTTAGCCTGATGCCTGCCCAAAGCAGTAGTCAATAAGTGTGTTCAAAACTGGTGGAACTCAGATGTAAATCACAATTCATGGAACTCCGTCACAGGGTGTTCCAGTGGGAAGGGAATTGGAATGTGGGCCTTTAGACCAGTCCCTGGGTCTTGGCTCAGTTTCCTCACTTGTAAACCTCTACCTGACCTGCCCCCTTAGATGGTTGGGTGGCCTCTTGTCTTACACAGGGGAAGTGAAGGGCTGTTTTACCGCAACTCCTGTACAGTCTGAGTATCAGCTCTGTAAAGGGCTGTGCTCTTTTCCTGGGCTCACCTTGCAATAGCCAGGGCCCTCCAGTCAGTCTCAGCTCCAGTGACACTGAACTTTGTCCTAAACCTTACAGCTTCGTCACTTTGCTAGGAAGAACCTTGTCCTGTCTTTCTGTCTCACACTATTGGGTGAAATTAAAGTAAGTTGTTTTAGAGCTGCTTGGTAAAAGAATGTTGATCTGAATCAGATTGTTCACTCCATCAAGAATGAGGGGGATTGTCCAAACAATCATTTCTCTTCATTTCTCTACCCTGGGATGGGCTAGGTAGACTAGGCATTGACAGTTCAAATTCCATGGCAAAGAGGGCCCAGCATGCAAGAGGGCCCCTGATCAGCGCAACACTTACTGAGGGCAGGGAGTGTGCTCCGCACTTCACCATTCTTTAATCCTAACAGCCTTGTGATTCGGGGTCTGAGTTCTTCCATCCTTTAGAGGAAGAACTTAGGCACAGAGGGATTCGAGAGCTCTTCCAAGAACTGCTGGTAGGAAGCAACAGTGCTAAGCGACTGTGCAGTGCCCGCATCAGCCTCTCCAACCTGTGCTCACCCACATGACACCCAGCCTGCCTCAAACCAGTGCTCCCCTGCCCAGCTCTCTAGCCACACACACACACACACACACACAGTCACTGACCTTCAGAAAAGGGCCTCTTACTATGCAGGAATTAGCAAGCCCCCCATCCCCACACCAGGACTACAGAGCATGTAGTAAATGCTCATTAAACACTGAACATAGCATCAGTACATGAATTGTATGTGCTAGGCACTTGACGTACATTATCTCATCACATTCCCCTATAACAATGAAGCAGCTATTCTTAGCCTTCCTCGAAATGCAGAAATGAAATGTGCATTCAGCAAACAGAATACACACCTACTACATTATGTGCCCAGCATCCTCCACACACAAGTACCGGACACAAGTGTAAGGAAATTGAATTCCATGTTCACAGAGTGGCCATTCCAGCAGAAACACAGACAATCCCATCTCTGCCACACTGAAGTGAAGTCTGGTGAAGTGAAGTCCAAGTGAAGTCTGGTTGCTTCAAGGCCCAGCCTAAAACTTCCAGTGTCTCTCAGAATAACAACATTCCTAATAAGAAGGCTGGTGGGGTCTGATGGGTCTTTTGAGAGGGGCCCTTTGAGGACACTGGGTTTTATTCCTAGGGCATTGGGAAGCCACTAGAAGGAAATCTAAGTAAAACTGAAGGAAGTATTAAACGTCAAGTTTCTTCAGAGAGAGAGAAATTATCTCCTGAAAGATCTCATCGTGGTCAAATAAATACAAGCAAAATTGGAAGAAGCTGCAGAGCTTTTTGCTCCAAGCTTATTACTGCCTCGGCTTTAAAAAAAGAAAACTGAGGCTCAGGATGGTTAAGTAACCTGCCTCGGGTCACACGGCTAACAGTTGATCTCCTTACTTTCCAGGTACACTCAAGGCACTGGGCCAGCAGGACCCAAGGTCAAACCCCTGTCACCAACCTAAGTTCCCTCATGTCTAAAATTCTACACAAAGGATTAGACACCCTGTTTCCTGAAGGGTCACCAGTCAGCTTCTGTGGCTCTGGAACAAGGTTGAAACATCTTCACTCAGCCTCCCCCCTACCCCCCACCTCCCCAGTCTGGAACAGCTTTATTTCACCTGGTTGCCCCAGGGCTGGTCTCCTCCCACACCTCAGTCCCTCCCTTGCGTTCTTGGCGTACCTGTGTACACCGTCTGTGTTCCCAACAGACTGAAATCTCTTTTGGACATAGGGAAGAAAGGGCTTGCAAATTTATGTCCCAGCAGCAATTAGCAGGAGGCTTTTTGTCCAGAGCTGGGAGGCAATAAATGTTTATAAAACCTAAATGTCCCACACTAGGTATCAGCCTTCCCTGCCCTTCTTTACTTTGCCCCTCAGAGCTAATCTGTTAGCAGATCTTATAGATCTCATCATCCCAAACAGGTTTACCCTTTGTCCAAAAGTAGAGAGCGTGCCTAATGAAACCTTCCCTAAGCCAAAATGCTGTAAAGCGAAGACCTAAGTACCACTCATTTATATGGAAACTCTTGAGTAGTCTCACTTCTGAAAAAATAGTCTACCAAATTATACCAAATGATGCATAACTCCCTCCCCCAAAATACTAACATATAGTCAAGGCAAAAATGCCATCATAAATCTGTTACAGGGCAGCCCTGATATAAAAAGGGTTTGCCTGACTGGGTCCTCACCTGCGTGCTTGAAAGGCACTTAGAGTAAGTTTTAACTGCAGGTACACACAACAAAGGTTAATAAAGGGTTTTATTTACAAAAGAAGGGAAAATAAAGTAATGAATAACACAAGGAGAAGAGAGGGAGATAAATCTATAAATGTGTTTTACCAGTTTTTTTGAGTTGGAACCCAACAGCATGCTGAGAGCTGGCTCTGAACCAAGAGAGCCCCCAAGGCCCACATGTCTAGTTTTATACCCAGCCTGGCTGCTTAACTCCACCCTCAGGTCCCAGTGATCCACTCTTCGATGATGACCTTATAGGATTTAGAGATCTTGGATATTGTTGGTCTGGAGTGGGGGTTGGAGTCCATAAACCTATTTGTATGGGTTCATTCAGGACAACTTTTCCCCCTAACAAATCCATAGCTGTGTAAAAACAGCTTCCCAGGAAGGGACTCGGTGGGTCACTCTGGCTTAGGGCTGTGCTGCCTCTAGAACAGCTGCAAAACCAACATGGCTATTTTCTTTTTGCCTTATGTCACAAAAAGCGAAACTCCTCTTTGGACTTCTTCCAGTTAGTGGGAAGAGGTACTGATGTATAATACTGTTATGAAAGCAAAGTGGCAAAACCTAAACTTTCTACAATTGGGGGCTAACTTTGTCTCTTCAAGGCACCCTTTC
Organism: Galemys pyrenaicus; assembly: GCA_019455555.1. Classification (NCBI taxonomy): domain Eukaryota; kingdom Metazoa; phylum Chordata; class Mammalia; order Eulipotyphla; family Talpidae; genus Galemys; species Galemys pyrenaicus. The sequence continues at coordinate 10,051,403 of JAGFMF010011868.1, read as the reverse complement.
CTGCACACTACTAAGCCATCCTGCTCCTGCCCTCTGCAAAAATCCCCAATTTTACTAAAATAAGTCACAGTTCCCCTCTTAGGATGCAAATCCACACCATGGCCTGAGATATTTATGAATTCATCCCATAAATACCTACTAACCATTCCTCCTCTGTCCCATGGCTAGTAATTAAAGAGTGAGGAAAAAACACTGGGTTCCTGCCCTTGTGGAACTTCCCTTTTTATAGAAGAAACAGACAATAAACAAATTAAGACATCAATAGATAAGCATGTAATTATAGCACCTGCCCTAGAGAATCAGCACAAGCAAGGATGTTCACTGCATCACTTACAGTCATGAAAAAATTCAAACAGCCCAAGTGTCAGTCAAAAGGGAAATGGTCATCCAAAGACAGGCCTGTATCAATCAGTCCCTCAGACTGTTCACTCTGGCAACTTTAAAGCAAAGCCTTTTTATATATATTTTTTAAAGATTTATTTATTTATGCATACAAGCACTGGGGTACAAGCCAGAGGTGTGGGGGGTGAGAGGACTCACCATAGACAGAGCAGAGAGCAGAACAGGAAGTACACTGCTGAGGGGAACAGCGGGCATAGCAGGAGAGGTCTGCTGCACCATGTGGGTCCCCTCCCTGGCAGGCGGCAGGGATCAAACTCGTGCTGTAGTGGCTGAGGTTTGCTTCATAGTGTGTTGCTTAACCCACTGTGCCACCAGGGAGGCCCCTTTTTATATTTTTAATTTAATCATTAAAAATTTTTTAAAAGATTGAGGATGCTAGTAGCTGGGCAGAAAGAAGTCGTACTCATGTGGGTGGATCACCAAAGCATCGTGGAGGGATACCACAAATCAGGCTAAAATATACAATAGGGCCTCCCTGGTGGCGCAAGAGGTTAAGCTCTGCACTATGAAGCATTCGCAGCCACTGCAGCATGAGCTTGATCCCCATCCAGGGAGGTAACTCACATGGTGCAGCAGACCTCTACTGTCTTGCCCTCTGCTCCCATCAGTCAATCTGCCTCTTCTGTTCCTCACTCTGACTCTGGTGAATCCTCTCACCCTCCCACACCTCTGGCCTGTATCCTAGTTCTTGTGTGTATAAATAAATCTTTAAAAAAAACAAAACATGCACACAATAATGTTTTCTAAAAGAAATATATGTATATGCACATTACATATGTATATCTGTATATTGTATATATTATGTAGAAAATACACACATGTATATGTGTACCTATACACACAGTTCCTAAAGTATATAAGCTGATGATTTTACAATGTATAGAAATATATTATGTAGCACACCTCAAACTAATGTTATAGATCTATTTAAAGTTCAGGAAAAATAGAAAGATGCAAATACCTACATAAAACTCGTTTTTTATACAACTTTATATCAAAGTGGCTAATTCTCAAATGTGGGCAAGAATCCAGGAGTCTGGTGGCAGCTCAGTATTTTGATTTTTTTATATGTAAAGTATATTCATAAGTTATGTGTGTAATTAAAACTTAATCGTTTATTAACATGATATTCCAAAGTGGTGTCAAACATGGGGAATAAAATATTGTGTATTTCCAGAGACTGCTCCTGATAAATAGCTGCTAAGCCATCCTCCTGCCCTCCTCCTGGCTGGGCCCACCCCACCCTCACTTGGAGTCTCCCAGACACATGTGCCACATGCATGTAAAATTCAATCCACAGCGATCCTCTCTACCCGATCAGGACGGCCCCAAATGCCTCCACTGTCTCTCTGCTCAGTCACTCTCTGTTCAGGGGCTGCTTTATGACATTCACAGAGGATGCCAGCCCCAGAGGTACGTGTTTTCTTACCACCTAAAGAGATGGCATGGATCATGGGGAGCAGGGACAGCCACACAAGAAGTGTTAGATAGAGCAAAGCTGTATGTACTACTTAATTAAATAAGTATGCTCCCTGGATCCATTCATATGCTACTTCATTTACTCTTACACAACAAATCTTTAAGGGCCTCCCTGCTGGCGCAGGGATTAAATTCTCAGTGCTATCAAGCTATCACCAGCCACTTCGGCCTCAGTTTGATCCCTGGCCAGGAAGCTTGACCCACATGGCACAGGAGACCTCTCTTGTCTCCCCACTGCTCCCTTTGGCAGTGTATTTCAGTTGATCTGCCTGTTTTGCTCTCCACTCTGTCTCTGGTGAATCCTCTCATCCACCCACATCTCTGGCCTACACCCCAATTCTTGTATGCATAAGTAAATTAAAAATATATATATTAAGCACCTATCGGGTACCAGGAACTGTTCCAAGCCCTGGGAACACCACAGGAAAGTAAACTGATCAAAGTGCCTGTCTTCCTACAGGTAACATTCAACACAAAACTGTATGGATGATGGAAGCTATGGAGAAAAATATGAGGAGACTGTGGATGATGTTAAGTAGGATGGTCTGGAAGGATTTCACAGGTGGAGCCATCTGTTTGGTGACAGTGAGAGCCATGTGGCATTCTGGGGAAAGAGCATTCCCAGCTAAGGGACTGGTATGTGAAGACCTGAAGCATTGTGCCCAGCGATTCAAGGGGTAGCAAGGTCAGCATGGCTTATAGCTGGGTGGGAGCAAGAAGAGAAGACAAGTTTGAAAATGAGGACTGGGGAGGCCATGTTGATTGCTTCGGGCCTTTCGGCATTATAAAGAATGGATTTTATGCTAAATGAAGCAGAGCCACTGAACTACAGGAGAAGGAACTCCCTGGTGGCGCAAAGGGTTAGGTGCCACACTGTGAAGCATCCGTGGCAAGCAGAGCAAGTTTGATTCCCAACCAGGGAGGGGATCCACATGGCACGCAGCAGACTTCTCCTGCGTTGCCCGCTGCTCCCCTTAGCAGTGTATTCCGGTCAATCTGCCTATTCTGCTTCCCGCTCTGTCTCTGGTGAATCCTCTCTGGTCTGTGCCCCAGTTCTTGCATGCATAAATAAATTTTTTAAATAAATAAATAAATGGCAGGAGCAGAGGGAGAACGACCTGGTTCAGGTACTAAGAAACTTATTAAACAGACGTAAAATCAAGAGCACTCTTGAAATAGCAAGTCTCCTTTCCCCAATCATTGCGATATTTAAGAATATTTAAGCATGCCCTGTATCTTCAGATTACTTTTACAACAACAATAATAAAAGAGATAAGGGAAAATAAAACAATCAGAGTCTCCTAAAGGCCACAGTCTGAGCTGATTTATCCAATCATGGCAGTTGGATATGCCTGCTAACCTGCATATCTGAATTCATTCTGCAGACGTGGGAATCTAGCCAGCTAAGGCTCACTCACTGTGACTAATTAACTTCTCTAACTTACCTGTGGTCCTATGATGTGAATAAAGTGGAATTCTAGCCCCTCTAATTCCAAAGCCCATGCTAACTCATACCATTCTTTTTTGTGCCACGTGGCTGACCTTGGCCTTAAGAGAATATGGAATAATAATAACAATGACCACTGATTACGTAACTATTATAGGCCCAGCATATTACATGCACCCTTTCTGGATACCAGTCAGTACCTGCTTCACCCCAATGAAAAGCTGCTCTTCCAGTGGTAATCTGGGTGGTGGGCAAGGGGCTGAGCTCTTGAAACTGGCTTTATGGATTCCAGCCAAGACTCTGCGATAACCAGTTGTTGGGCCTGGGGAGAGCCCTCTCGGCCTGTGTCTCCCCATTTTACAGAGGAAGGTGAGAGTACTCACTGATAAGGCCACTGGAGTGAAATAAACAAGCCCTCATTTGTAAAAGCTTTGGAGAGAATTGGGCAGATAATAAGCACTAAATTAAGACGAGTACAATATTAACAGTAAGGAGAAATAAGGGAAAATAAAACAAATTACTGAGCCATCTCTATGTGCCAGAGCCCCCAAGTTAATAATGGGTCTGTTACTGTCAAGACCGGTACCGTGGTCTCCCAGCTCAGCAGCACTCAAAACCAGGGGTGTCCTTCACCCCACCAGACCCTGCCAGGGTTTATCACTGGTGGAAAAAGAGAAGCAAGTGTGTTGTTGGCAGGTGAGGGGACAGTCTGATAGGTACCAAGTTCATCTGCCTCTGAGCCTGGGTGGCACTCAGGTAGACAAAGCCAGTGGAATTCCTTAAAAAGAGATACCTTGGTCTGGGTCCCGCTCCTGGGAGACGCTGGGAGACGGCCTGCCTTTCAGGGCTCCTCGGGCATCTTCAGGCTGAAGGTCAAGTGTGGCCTGGGAGGTGGTGAGGGAGAGGTACAGGTGAGAGAGTGGCAGCCGGTAAATGGGCTGAGGAGCCCCTATCTCCAGACTGAAGAAGGTGTGTCCTCACAAACCTTGCCCTCCAGCATTTAGAGGGATTTGGAGAAAATGCTGGAGAGGAGATTAAGTGCGGAGCCACACCCCATCGACTAACCAGAAACACACACACAAAATCTGCTCAATCAGCGATCAGACAGCTGCCCTAAAGTCCCAAGATTTGGATAATCCAGAGGCCCCCTCTCCAGCGCCCCTCTCCGCTCCCGGGTAGCTCAGCAGCAACCCCAGCTCACAGGGCGGGTTTCTCAGAAACCCAGAAACCGGAACTGAATGAAACACTGCTGGATCCTGATCCTGACTCAGCGGCAGGGAGACCTCAGTCGGTGACTTCCTCACCTGTAAAGTGGGGATCATCGCGTGGCCCGAGGCATCGGGCTTTGGAGGGCTGCACGAGCTAATGGCAAGGAGACACCCCGGCCACCGCGGAGCGGCATGGCCGTCACCCCCCCAATAAACGTCAGCCGCGGTGACAAGAGCCTTTATTCTTCCCGGAGCCTCCCCGCTCCCAAACAGCCCTGCAACCTAACTCACCCCTTTGGCCTCTCTGACAACTTAAAAAAAAAAAAAAAAAATGTGGTGAGCACATTTTGTTGACATATTTCTACAAAGCCCCAGCCTGCATGTCCTCCTAAAAATAATTTAAGAGATTATGTTTTGTTCCCACTTGCTTTGAGGAACGACTTCACCCTGATGAGTGGGATGAAAACAGTGAAAAGCAAATGAGGATCCTAGAACCATCTTCCCGGAACCTACCCCCTCCCCCCAACCCCCATCCCCGAAAAAAAAGAATTAAAGATTCAGAGGCTGGGCTTTTCAGGGATCATCTGGCTAAGTATTTTCTTATCGCGGTCTTTTATTTTTCTTTTCCTCCCCCATAAATACGAGAGTCATGAGATCGTTTTTCTTTCAGTCTCAAAATAACCAAAATCCAAAAAACAAATCTGTCACATAAATTTCTCCAAACCAATACAATTGGATTTTCAACAAGGAGTTGTCACCGAGAGCCTAGATTCTTTCAAGAAAATAAGTGCTCGGAGCAGAAACTGTTTCTGAAGCAGCTGATGGGGAGTCTACAAATGAGAACAGCGTGTCCCCAAGGAGACAAAGTAGAATTTGGTCTGGAAACTAAAATGGCTCTGCCTTAATCCTGTTACCCAGGGCGGTGGGGCTGCCTTCACAGGAAACGCCTGCACCAGAAGTTTTCTGCTCCTTTTCAACCGTATTTTTTTTTTTTTTCTTTTTGCATCATCAACTCGGCCAGATGGAAACAAATAAAATCCTTAGCTTTAAAAAAGAAAAAAGAAAAAAACCCGTAAAGTAAAAGAAGAGAAGGCTGACCTGTTCATTCCCACTTTCTTCAGGATGGGGAGAGAGACAAGCAGCAAGGCAGGCTCCCCTCCCCCTCCAGGACAGGCTTCCCGGCTGGGTGGAAACTATCTCATTACCACATTTTCAACAAGTAGACCGGTTTCCTCGTTTAATCAAAGTTAGTTTGTGGTGGCTTGGCAGTCTGCGCATGCCAAGTCTCGATCGCTATAGAAAATGTGTATTTATTTATCTGGAGATGACCAGGACAAGCATCAGTCCGCCTGAGCCAATGATTTATAAGAGCTCTGAAAAGCCCTGCCTTTAAACATTTTAATAGAGGCTCTCTCATCCTTTGTAAGTGGAAGTGTAAATTGGTACAGTCCTTTTGTAAACAACTTGGTGAGGCAAGTCAAGGGCCTTACAAATGTTTCTACATTCGTAGGCAGCAATAACACTGCTGGAATGGATCCTAAGGAAATAGCCTTAATCGAGGAAGAGGTGATATGAACAAAGATATTCATAGCAACAAGATTTACTTTAAGGGAAAGAAAACGTCTCCCTCCCGTCTCTCTCTTCACCCCCCCACAACCCCTCCCCCCCATGTATGTGAAAACACACCAATGGAAGAATGGTTGGTTAATCACCCAAGTTCTACCCCCACCCTCTAGGCAGCCATTTTAAATTAGAAAGTTTTGAAAACTATACATTGAGGAAAGAGTTGTGCTACCAGAGGGAAAATCAAAATGACCATTGCATTTTTTAAAAAGTATAAATCTTTTAATTGGTAGACAAAAAGGGAAGATATCCATTTACATAAAAAGATTAACAATGATTTGCCTATCAGGCAATTGTTAGTATGACTAAGTGTTACTTGATACCAACAACTTCTTGATTCATTAGTTGTCATAATGGCATTAATGGTTATTAGGAAAAAAAGTATATACTTTTTTTTTAGAGACATCTACTAGGGTTTTGAAATTGATAATCCTTTAGCAAATTGAAAAAACAAAGGAGAATTGAAGCAAATGGGGTTAACATCTTGAAACTTCAGAACTGGGTGTATGGGTGTTGAGTAATGGGGCTCATTTTACTATTCTCTGTACATTTGCATCACCGTGCATTTCAGAACTTTTAAAATTTTTGAATCCTTCTTTTTGGAGACTGGCATCTGCATATTTTTCTTGCATTATTTTCTGTAATACACCGCTATTATCTTTGAAAAAAAAGTTGACGTTTCTTTTACTGAAAAGAAATAAATATGAGTTTACAGTCCCACAGAGATGTTTTTATTGCTGTGTAATACTATTGAATGCACAGAATGCTATGATAAGCCTGTGTACCTTAAAATGTGAGCTCATAAATGGCCCAAATCCTCTCTTTGGGAAAACACAGTGGCATCTGAGACTACGCTGTAAATATGACCAGCTGATAAAAAGGCCAGCTGCAGTGAGCCATTTTAAAGATTAGGAGCCATTTAAATATACACAAGCACACACACCACCTCTTGCCTCTTAAATATTAAGTGGCAAGAAACACTGGTTTTATTTCTCAAGTTTCATGCAATAATCATGTAAGCAGCAAGCAGCGCGGAGTTCCACATACCGCCAGCCTGACTCAGGAGGCAGGGTTCCACATTCCTTAATTAGCTGCATCAGAAAAGCACCACTTCCTGCAGTGGAGTTTCCCATTTCATCCAGCTAGCTACTCAGTTGGCTCAAGAACCCCAAAAAGTTTATGGAGAGGAATTCCATAAGGTCTGGGACTTAGTGTGAGTTCATGGACTTTAGCAATTTACTTTGTTTTCTTCTATTTTATTCCACCAGATTCTATTCCATTGTATTCTATTCTACTAGTGTAATTTTTGCACATTGAAGATAACATTTTACATTGTGTGAATCTGTAACAGGGTCGTCCCCAAAAAAGAAAAAAGTTTAAAATTCCAGTTCACCTTAAGTGGGTGACGCTAAGCCAAAAAAAAAAAAAAAAAAAAAAATCTGCAAAAAGGAGGACAGAAGAAAAGGAGGAAGAAGGAAGTAGGATGGAGAGCAGCAAGGAGACCTGGAGGAGGCATGTGGAGCAGAGGGACATGTTAAGAAACTGCCCTTGCTTTTTGGTCTTGGTTGGAACAGATGTGGGTAAGAGACCCGTAGGGAGGTTAACAATGGCAGCTTTCATCTTAATTTTAATTTTGCTCTTTTCCTCCCAAATTTGTCTAATTCTTTCTAACCCTTTTCTATAAGTCTCTACTAAAGAGTCCTTTAAATGTGTAGCAGGCTTTTAAACCTTGCTTTGGGTCAATCCTATTTAGCTAAAGTTTTACCCTCAAGGAGATGGGTAACTTTAAATGCTTAACTTAGTCACAATATTCTTTATCCTTTCTGTATTATACCCTAATTATATTAAAATTCCTTTCCATTAAAAGTTTTATATATTTATCTTAATACAGCAAATAACAAAACCCATTCAGGAGGGCAGGTTTAGGAGTTCTAAAGTGCTCTTCTCCCTGCCCTGTAACAAATCCTTCTCTGTTTCCGTCTTCCTAGACATCTCAGCTGGGAAACAATAGATGAATGAACACACACTCACTAATTGCAAATACCACTTGCTTGGTTGTTAATAGTCACAGGTCCAAAGTATTGGCCAGAAGTTCCTTTTTTGATACCAGTGATTTCAATCAAGTTTCTGATTTGTGTTAAAGTTCTCTAGCATGACTCTTACAGGATGCAAGAGCAGGAGGAAGATTTCCAGACAAGATTACACGGTTTTCCAAAGTGATGTATTTGATCATCTCTGAAAAGGCAGGGGTAGCATGTTGTAACCTTAATTAAAACATCAACTTCTCAGGCAACATTCTCCCAGTAAATATTGGATTTATTAACCCATGTAACAATTATTTACTTTGAACTTCAGCGGTATTAAAGAAATGTAGAATAACCCTAAGCAGGTGATTGGCAGAGTTCACAGACACTTAAAATTATTTGGAAAGCATTCCTTCTGCACTTGGAGACCCTATTTTCTTCTGTAGCCCTCTTTTCCTCCAGGGAATTCTCTTCTTTGAGCTGCCTGGTTGATAGGTTTAGATTTGCTCTTAATTAACTTAGCTGGCAATAAGAGGATAGACAAGAAAGCTCCCAGTCCTGAACCCCAAGAAAAAGGTAAATGTTTGCAAACCTGCCATCTCCAGGGCCTAAGGGAAGCCAAGAAGTTCTGCTTGGGAGTTTTATTTCTTCTGAAGGCATCTTCTGGCATTTGAGGACATGGACTGCTTAGTGGGGCAGACAGACCCTTAACAGGCTCTCTCAGGGTTAGGCATCACTCAGGGATAAAAGCCTCTCTTTCTGACTGCAGTGAGTATTGAGTTATTTCTAACACTATGGTCATCATGATGACCAGACAAGATGAGGGTTCATGTAAAGGACCCCTGTGGCAACATTTTACTTATAGAGACTTAAGATGGCATAGATTCTTTTACTTGAAATAATGTTGATAGAAAGATTACCTTGTTATGAACTAAATAAAAGAACAATAAACTTTTGGACTCTTCAGACCAATCAGTGGTCACCAGGAGGGAAGTGGGAAGAGGGTGGGTGAATCAGGACAAAGGGGATGAACGGTGAATCAGGACCATCAGGACAGGTCCTGATGTGTGTGGCAATGTCACATAGTAATTATGCAGGTTGATTCTCAATGATGCATACCTGAAATGTGCATTATATTATACTGTGATGTTTTCAATGAAAAAAAAAAAAGCCATTTTGTAAGACTTTATCCTGAACATTGGAAGCTGAGCATTTTCACAAAATGCAAAGAAATCCAGGTTGAAATGAAACTGCTCTAATTTATATTGGAGGGTTCATCTAAGCCAGCATCTGGGTCTGATGATGTGAGTCCACTCTAAGTTCCTCACCTTCCTCCATTTCTGCAGGTTGCAAAACTGTCCCTTTCATTTCTCTTCCAAGATGTTTCTTAGTTTTCCAGTTTACAGCCAAACATTGTCACTCCATCAGAAAAACAATGGCATTTTAACCTGTCATCATTTATTCAAATAATTCATTTACAAGCATTTGAATAATAAGTCCTTTTTATAACAGTTTGTAATTTGAATAATAATCCAAGACTACTCCAGGTCCTAGGATACAGGTCATCCACCATTCACTTATTTCCCATGGTATGGGACCCCCCTAAAATCCAGACTGAATGGTGTCCACAGAGTGGTTCAGTGGACTAGAATCACCTTGGCGAATGTGTAATTTACAAAACCTCTGCTCCTTCATCAGCAAGCTAGGCGTGTGTTTCTGCCACTGTCTGTTAGATAGTGGCCCCTGAAACCTCCTGGCAAGCCCGATATTTCCTTGCTTATCAGCAGATCATTAGCTGAAGTATTTCCTTAGTCATAGAGACTGGCAGTTGATTGGGATGTTCTCAGCAGGAACTACAGTTGAAGATAACAAAATGGTTATTTAAACATGAATGTGAAAATATATATGTATTCTGTCTTCTTGGATTGTCTTACTGTTTCCTGACGCTGCAACTTTCAACTGCTTTTAAGAGTGGAGATCTGATTTCTTTTTTAATCTTTCCTATGACACTTGAATGTTGAAGTCCCTTGAAAACGTTTACATTTCCTGACCAGCCAGCAACACTTAATATCTTCTGTAGTTCCAAAGATTAAGAAAATAGGAGAAAGCTAGAGAGATCTGGCAAACAAATAAGTAATAATCTGGCAAGGAAATTCTTGAGCAAGAGAGTATGGTTCTGAGTTTACTGAACATTTGAAAGCAATTAAAATGTTTTTTTTTTTCCTTCAAACTTATTTTTGTCCTCTTTAAGCACATAAGCATGCAAGTGAAAAATAACATTACAAGTATAAATGAATCATTAAGCTGATCAAACCAAGAAGCTACTGCCAGGATGGGATATAGACTATAAGGAAGTTTATAATCCTTTTTAACACCCTTGAAGTTGTCAAAACCCACCTTTAAAAAAGCTCATTAGATCCTCAATATTCAAATTCAATTTATATTTGTTGACCTGATACAGAATGTCCTATATAGTGTTAAAGATACTATCTTCCCAGTGGTGAATGCAGATAAGTGTTGGTTTATAATGCAACATATATAATGTTATAAAGCAAAGTGACTTCAGTTTAAAAAAAAACACCATCTTCCAAACTGTGAGACAAGGCGTTGAAATGATATCTATATAGTTAAATGACATGTACTTATATGTTGAATCAACGTGAATAGAAAGCAGATGAATCAGAATTATTTATGATAACTCCACCATAAGCTAGAAGAATATAGCTATTAGATAGATACAGCTGTTTCATTTTACTTTATTTTTTTTTGTTTGTTTTTGTTTTTGTTTTTTTTTTTAAGATTTTATTTATGCATACAAGAACTGGGACACAAGCCAGAGTAGCGGGAGGTGAGAGGAGTCACCAAAGACAGAGTGAGGAGCAGAACAGTCAGATGGGCTGAAACACACTGCTGAGGGGAGCAGCGGGTGAGGCAGGAGAGGTCTGCTCCGCCATGTGGGTCCCTCCCTGGCCGGCGGCAGGGATCAAACTCGTGCTGCAGTGGCTGCAGTTTGCTTCATAGTGCGTTGCTTAACCCACTGCACCACCAGGGAGGCCCATTTTACTTTATTTTTTTAAAAGATTTATTTATTTATGCATACAAAAGCTGGGGTGCAGGCAGGGCGGGAGGCGGGAGTCATGAGACGATTCACCAGAGAGAGTAGGGACAAGGACAGGAGGATCTGCTGAAATACACTTCTGAGGAGAGCAGTGGGCAAGATAGACGAGGTCTGCTGCGCCATATGGGTCAGCTCCCTGGCCAGGGATAGAACTTATGTCGCAGTGGCTGCAGGTAGTCATAGTGCTAAGACTCAACCCCTCCTCCCAGCAGGAAAACCCCAGCTGTTACATTTTAAATACAGTTCTCAGATTTTTCTATAGCACACAGACAGGCATGAGTCTATTTTTCTATTACACAGTTGAGTGTGTAATGTACAATTCCTTAAACCCTTCCTGGTGATTAATTATGAAACTGTAAAAATGGCCATTAACCTCAGAAACACCCACAGTCCTGGTGCTGCTGTGTGACTACCCTGCCACTGGGTCTTTCCACACCCCTCTGTATCTTAAAATATTTCAGAGCAAATTATCTAGGAATAAAAAACACAAAGGGTGAGGCACACTGGGAAGGGACTCAATGAACAGAGTCATCAACTCCTTTTAAAAATCTTCACTCTGAAAAGGAACTCTCCAACACTGCTGGTGGGAATGCAAACTGGTCCAACCTCTATGGAAAGCTATGTGGAGGTTCCTCAGTTCACTAAAAATGGAGCTACCATATGACCCAGCAATTCCACTCCTAGGAATCTACCCAAAGGACACAAAACATTAATTCAAAAGAATACATGAACCCCTATGTTTATCGCAGCATTATTTATAATAGGTAAAACTTGGAATCAACCCAAATGCCCAAAAATGGATGTCTGGATCAAAAAAAAAAGTGGTATATAAACACAATGGAATATTATTCAGCAATCAAAAAAGATTAACTAGAAACATGGATGGAGCTTGAAGGGATTATGCTCAGTGAAATAAGTCAAAAGGCAAAAGAAAAATATCAGATGGTCTCCCTTATAGGAAGAATATAGGGGATCAAGGAAAAAATAAAATAACAATAACAACAACAACAAAAAACCAACAAGACAAAATGAAAATAAACAGACAGCTACAAAACTAAGACGTTCTGCAGGGAAGAGGGAGGGATTAGGACCAAGGCAAAGATGGGAGGAGTATAAGGGACTATGGTGACGGTGCACAGGTGAATTGGTGGTGGAAATTCTATGGGGACTACACCCAGAAAAGCAAGCAAACATTGTAAGAAAAAAAGTTAATTAAAATAATAATAAAAATCTTCAGTCTGTATGAAGCTATTCACACTCACTGTGTTAGGGGAAAGGTCGTCCTAAATAAATTACACAAATAAGCTTATGGACTCCAACCCCCACTCCAGACCAGCAATTCCTAGAAGGTCATCATGGAAGTGTGGATCACTGGGACCTAAAGGTGAAGTTAAACCTTTAGGTTTTACGTTAAAAGCCAGGCTTGGTATAAAACCAGACATGTGGGCCTTGGCAGGGACTCTCTTCGTTCAAAGCCAACTCTCAACATGCTGTTGAGTTCCAGCTCAAAAAAATAGTAAAACACATTTACAAATTTATATCCCTCTTTTCTCATTGTATTATTCATTACTTTATTTTCCTTTCTTTTATAAATAAAACCCTTTATTTACCTTTGTTATATGTACCTGCAGTTAAAACTTTATTATAAATGCCTTTCAAGTGTGTGGGTAAAAACCCAGTCAGGCAAACCCATTTTATATCAGGGTTGCCCTATGACAACTGCAGCTCTAGTTTGATCCCCAGCCAGGGAGCTGACCCACATGGCACAGCAGACTTCTCCTGTCTCCCTGCTGCTCCCCTCAGCAGTGTATTTTAGTAGACCTGTCTGTTCTGCTCCCCACTCTGTCTCTGGTGAATCCTCTCATTGCCGCCCCCCCCCCCCCGCCACCTCTGGCCTACACCCCAGTTCTTGTATGGATAAATAAATAAAAATNTTGCCCCCCCCCCCCCCCCGCCACCTCTGGCCTACACCCCAGTTCTTGTATGGATAAATAAATAAAAATAAATCTTTAAAGTAAAAAGCCAACCTTCTCTCTGACTGGTGTTGACCTCTGGAGAGAAACCCAGAGGTTGGGATGGGGGTCCTGACGCTGCTCCATGTGTCCTTTTGTGCCTCCTGAATTTGATATCAGACGCAGGTATTAACTTAAAAAAATACACACCTCGGGTTTTCTAAGCGCAGCAATTCATATGCTTGTACCACAGCCTCAGGGGGCCAGGTTCATTGAACGAGAAACACGCTTCATAGTAACGGTCTTCCCTTCCACTTCAGAATCAGACTTTATTAGGGCGTGGGGGAGTGCAGAGTAAACAAAAACTGGACACCTGCTCCCTTTAGTGATAATGAGTCAATTGTCAGAAAAGCCCTGGTAACACCCCCCCCCCAAACCAGACCATCCTATATATATATAGGATATATATTTTTAGATATTATCTATTATCTATTATATATTTATCTAATAATAGATAATATATATCTAAAAATAGATAATCCTATAAAATACAAACACCCAAAGATATTTATGAAACAAATCTCACACCATTTATGTGGTTTCTATTCCAGGTGTTTTTCACTTATTCTCCAGGTATGTCCAACCTCAAAGATGACCGTTGGACTACCAGACGGTGAACTGATGTCTGATTTGCCTCAAATAGAAGTGAGATCTCAGGCAGGCGCTTCGTGGTTACTTTGAATCTTCCCTGAAGTATTTATTTAAGTCCATTTTCTTCCTGGGTCAATGTAGGCTGGACTCAACCCATTTCCTCTTGCTCTCCCTCACCTAGATGAGGGATTGCAGGGAAGCTGCTTATCCTGGGCCCAAATGGACAGTGCTCATCCGCAGGTGGAGGTGGACGCTTGGCGCTTTCCTTCCCCAAGGGGCTGTGATTTGACTCTCAGGGTAACTGGCCATCTGAGAGATAGCTGAGCACCTCCTCTGGAACCTCTCTTGTTCTGTCTGTTTCATCCTGACCTTCTCTTGACTTGGAGAACCAGCCAGGACCCACTTTATAATTCACCCAACAACCCAAGCTGGGCAGAATACTAAAACCCAAGTCTTCCAGAATTAGTCCTGACCTCACACACCAGGCTTGAGGGACAAAAAGTTTGATTGTGCAATTTTCTCAGTAGGATAACCCAAGGCTAGCCCCACATTAGCTTCTACATTCTAGAAAATGCCTTCAGTGCCTTTGGGATTCTTCCACACTAAGCCAAACTGTTTGCTTGTTAACGCGGCTGGGAGGATTCTGTCTTCTTATGAGAGTGTATTTGGAGAACTTGTGGGGAAGGCTGGGATTTTTTTCTTCCTTCTCTCTCTCTCCCTTTCTCTCTGTTTTTTCCTCCCAACTGCTTTGAAAACAAGATAAGTCTGTATGCAAATCGGGCCCTGGTAACCACAGTAACATTCTCTACTTTATTTATTGAGTTACAGAGTCTTCCTTCAACCGATTAAACTCTATTTGCATACCTTAAACATTAGAAACATTTATTCCAGTAATGAGTCATTTGAGGCATTTTCTGGGTTTATGGCTGATGCTGGATTCAGAAAAACCCAGACTGGAAGACTAGTGACCTTCTGACTTCAGATTGTTTGAGAGAGAAAGAAAGGGGGATGGGTCGAGCAGTTTATTTTGTTTTTTAAATTCTAACACTGAAATGTGTCCAAATGAATTAAAGGCAATATTCTGAACCTATTTCGTTATAGATTTCATATACTAAAGTTATATACTGTTATCGTTCTCATTCTATGAAAAAACAAATGACAGGCACTTCCAGTGCTAAGTATAACTAGTCTCCTTAAACTCCTTAAAAGAAGAGTCATGGCTTTCTATTTTGAATGTTTCTTCCTGCTTTATTGAAATACAGTTGACATCAACAATTGTGTAAGTCTAAGGATATGTTGATGTGATATTTGGTATTTTTAATATTTTAAGATAGATAAAAATGTAAAAGGAAAGAATGAGAAGAAAAAAAGATATCCTCAGTGCTTTTCTCAGAAAGAACAGGAAGCCCAAAGGAGGAAGTAAATGACAGTTTATTTTTCACCCAGCCCACATTATCAAGTGAATGAAATTTTTCTGGAAGCTGTAAAAATGAAGATTGGGGGGGCGGCTGTGTTCAGGGAGCCCACAAGGATCCTCAATATTTAGAACCTCACCTTTCAAAGCTAAGTTATTCATAAAGGCCATTATTTTTCCAAAAGGAAACACTGAGTCATTCATGAAATGATCTTAGATTTCGAAACTTGCTTACACCATTTTTTTTTTCCTCCTTCTTTCCTACCTGTGCCAACAGCCAACTTAGAACAACCAACCAGTAACCGTGGCCTAAATCCAGGCAGCCGGCAACCAATTTGTTCACAACAGGAGTAATTCCACCCAAATTCCTGATGGCCTAGAGAGTGACTATCCCCCAGGACAGGGAGGCTGGGAAGTGCCTGGACTACCCCCTAGCCAGGGGTCCAGAATGAGGGTGAGGGGGTGCGGGGTGTCCTGCCTCCCTCAGGGGAGCTGGCGTGGGCACAGTCCCTGGCCATCCCCCCTGGCAGGCCTCCAAGTTTCATGTGGAGCAGCAAAGGGGCATGGGCCCCCAGATAGCCAGACCCTGTTCCTCCCAGGCTTTCCATCTTTATGGCCAGAGCCCTACAAATTGGGCCAGAGACGGATACAGATGAGAATGAGCCTGGCCAGGCCCACCGGCAGGTTGGCTAGGTTATCAGAAGTGCTTAAGCTTTGGCCATTAACCCTGGTCCAGAAGACTCTCAAGTGATGTTTGGGTCAGCAGCTCTAACTGGAGGAGGTCATCTTGTCACTTACAAAGGTGGAGTAATTCTGGGTACTTATTTTTAAAAGAAGACTATAGTAAATTCACTAAGCAGGGAGGGCATCCAGGTTCCTAAACAGACAGGGTAAAAGGGGCTTATTTCATCTTTAAGAACAAGTGTAAGCCCAGGTAGATAAATAATGTTGACAAGGAAATACTGCTTGGATCCAAACAATACAGAAAAGCTTGGAATTGTGCCTCCTTACCAGGACTCCTCGTGTTCCATTGTGCTGTGAAAAGCAATTTATAGGTATCTCATAATGTCTTGGCAGGCAGAGAGGGGAGCCGCTGTGCCCATTTCACAGATCAGGAGACCAGGACTCCCAGAAACCGCCACCTTCCTAAGGTCACAAATGAATCAGTGACAGGCCCCAAACCTAAACCCAGTGGCAGGGCGCTGACTCGGCCTGTCGCCTGAGGCCTCCTAAGTGCCTGTGTCTGTGATTTGCACATGAACTCAGACTCCCAGGGCCATTCTCATCCTTTCTCCTCCCCGCCTTGAAGATCCCTTTTCACCATGAAGCTGAATGAGATGAGAAGAAAACAAACTAGGTTCTGTCTTCTATGGCTGACTTCCTCTTTTTTTGTCCTTCAATTTATTTTGGTATTATTTTATCCCAACACCTAAAAAAAATTCCGTATTCTGGACCACAGCTGAGGGACTTTTTAGAAAACCCATTTTCAGCTCTTAAGAAATTACTAATAATTACTCGTGATTTCTAATCTCCTGGGTGTACTTATTCTGCCCATTGTTGATGGTTTTGTTTATTTTTCGTCCTTTAGGCCAGCCGTTGTTTTTTTAAAAGTCTCGTCATTTTTGTGTGATTCACATGGTGTAATTCACACAATGGGTGGTTATTAACTGACACTGGGAGAAAAAATATCGCAGAGCTTCCTGATAAACCATCAGACAGGGAGGTCTCACTCACTCAGAACATGCCTAGAAAACCCTAGTTAAAAACAGACAGTCCTGGGGGCAGACTTCCTCAAGTGATTTTTGTGAAATAACTAAGAGACCTTGAACATTCTGCTATACAATCTCTGGAGAGGGACGAGGGTGGCGCTCAAGAGGGATATTGCTTTATTACTCAGCTAAAAGTCCCTTTGGCTCTAAAAGTCCCTCCTCCTGGGACTGGGAGCAGTCAGCATTTTTACTCTCCCTTCCTGGCATTTTGACCATGCAGAAGAGCCGTCTGCTTCTGTGAATGAGGCTGTGTTTAAAAATCCTCTGTTTTTTTAATAAATGGTTTTCCCCAAACAATTACAGCTCCTTCCCTCTCCTGTAGACTCCTCTTTACAAGAGACTCCTCTTGGGGGGGAGGGGAGTTGTCACCAATTCACAGTAATGACCATTTTTGTATAAACATCATGTAAAACATTTTCTATCATGCTCATCACCTCCCAGTCACTATTGTAATTATTTTCTTTTCCTTGTAAATATTTTATTATTTATTTTTAATGATTTATTTCATTTATTTATGCATACAAGAGCTGGGGATGTAGGACAGAGGTGGGGTGGGGGTGTGGGGTGTGGGTGTGGGGTGAAGGGTGGGGGAATAGGGGGTGTGGGGGGGGTTGGGAGGATTCACCAGAGTCAGAGTGGGGTGGAGAAGAGGCAGATCGCAAATAGACTGAAATACACTGCTGAGGGGAGCAGGGGGTGAGAGAGGAGAGGTCTGCTATGCCATGTGGGTCAACTCCCTGGCCTGGGGTCAAACTCAGACTGCAGTGGCTGGTGATAGCTTGATAGTGCTGAGACTTTAACACTTGCACCACCACGGGGAGACCCCTTTTGTAAGAATTTTATATGGAGTCATTCAGTGAATCTTACTACTGCCCCGTGAGACAGATACCAGTTTACAAAGCAAACTGAGGGCACAGAAATGTTCATTAACCTGCCCAAGACCACACAGTTCAGAGCCAGGCTCAGGCGCATTCTTTGCCGCCTGCAGGCACAAATGCAGTCTTGCAAACCGTCAGTGGCTAAGATTAGGTCACTGACCTCTGTCCCAGAAGCACACTGTTTTTCCTGAGGTCACAGGCGTGTCATTGAAAGTCAGGGGCTCTGGCAGGGGAGAGGTGGATGTTGCAGACAGCTGGGAGCCTTTGAGAAAGGAAAGGTGTGTGACATTGATCTAGGTCAGCATTTTATTTCTGCCCATTAGTATTGCTGAGCCAACTTGGTAGTTGTATCACAAATACCTAGTTCCTTAGTGAGGTCAGGTCAGCCAGAAAATGTGGCATATTCTTTAAAATAAGCACTAGGTGTTCAACTTTGAACAAGTAAGATTCCTTCCAGTTCATCTTAAATATATATACAACTTAAATTGTAAAATGTTAAAACTAAGAGGACTTTATTTACGAGTGGAAGGGCTCATACTATGTAAAAAAACAGTAATCAACTAGCTAGAAGCAAACAAAAAAGTGGAAAAACACAACAGATTCGATCTGGCCATAATGTGGAGACAGTAGCTATATTTTCTACTTAGATATGCACAAATAAAAGTTTTGCTTCTCCTCCTATGTATTTTAAATATATGAACATTTCCTGTATGCTTTGAAATGTACAAGAAATCTTCAATCTTTAAACATGTATAATGTAGTAAATATGTCATCGTTTATGAGAGAGGTTTGAATACCAGTATAAAAGCCACAAGTAGAAAGACGTATCATTTTTCTTGGAAAACTCACAGTTCTTCAAAGCCCTCAGCCTGAACTGAATAATGAAAGCACAGCAGTCAAGTTTTACCTACGAGGACTTGATAACATTCCCTGGAAGCCTCTTTTTATGGACCAAATTCCTAATGCCAGTTCTGTTCTCATGATTTATCTCTTCCTCCTTCTAAAGGGGAAGTGAAAAAATAAAAGGGGCAGCTTCTGTACATGCACACACACAACTTGAAATGCAGCACCCACCCTGCGGATATAGCAGTGCAATTTTAACAGGAGGAAGAGAAGCTACCTTGGGGATAAGACAGAAATGAGTAGAGCTCGTCCGGCCTATTAAAACTTGTCTTTGTTATCAAGTTGCTAAACACACACAAATGTGGTGACATGTTATTTAATTTAGCTTTCTGTCTGTGTGTCATAAAAAACCTAAAGGTTCTCATCAGGTGAACTCAAAGTAAATCCTGCAAGAAAGTCAAAATGACTTCATTGCATGAAAGAGTTCAGAGAGCTTTTAAATTCTTTGTTTTTTAGATCTTTTGACATCCTTCTTTCTTTTTTAATTGAGGCAACATTGGTTTATCACATTACATGAGTTTCAGGTGTGCAACACTAGACCCTGCCTTCTGTCTGCACTGCAGGGTGGTCACCACGAAAGACCAGCTTCCGTCCATCACCAAACCATTGACCCTTGACCTATTTTGCCCGTCCTCACCCCCTTCCTTCTGGTAACCACCCATTTGTTCTCTGCATGTTTGTTTTGTTCATTTATTTTATTTTTTTATACTCTGTATCTGTGTGAGAGCACACGGTATTTTTTTTCTTTCTCTGACTTATTTAATTTACCATAATCCCATCAAGTTCCAACCATGTTGTCGTGAATGGCAAGATTTCACTTTTTAAAAAGATTTACTTATTTATGCATACAAGAACTGGGGTACAGGCCAGAGGTGCAGGAGGTGAGAGAATTCACCAGAGGCAGAGTAGGGATCAGAACAGGCAGGTTGACTGAAATATACTGCTGAGGGGAGCAGCGGGCGAGGCAGGAGAGGTCTGCTATACCATGTGGGTCAGCTCCCTGACCAGGGGGTCAAACTCTGCTGCTGTGGCTGCAGATAGCTTCACACTAATAACACAAAAGACCACACATGCCAGAGGTTTCTCCTCTGTGTAGCAGCCTCTGCCCCTCACATCCAGGAGTTCACACAAACCTTAACTAAAGGAAAATGCAGAAGCAAATGCAGTCAACTGAGTCATCCAGGTAAAGTCCTGGATTAATTTCTGATGTCTTTGGCATTATTAATCTTAGATTCAAATAGCTCTAGAAAGAAACTTATGAAATGATTGGCCTGTAATTTGAATAAAATCATGGCAGTGGGTCCCCTATGACATTTTTTCATGCCTGTGGAACATACATCAGCAATATACATCAATTCTCAGAGTCCTTCTTCATCAGGCAATATTTTAGTAGCTGGTGTATATTGATACATAACTCATGACCCTTTGAAATATAGTTCCCTCCCCACTGTCACGACAAAATGGGAGCTTTAGAAAACATGTGTAGGCATGTTGCTGGAAATTTGCTGAGCACCTATTAAGGCCCAAGACATATATTGGTTCAGAAATGCAGAATTGTCCCCAGAATATGGCCCTAAAACTGGAGTCAAAGTGTTAGCCTGAACAGCCGCTAATGCTAGTGGATCCCAACCATTTGCAAGCACTAAGATCTCCAGGTGCATACAGGCCTCAGCCCCTTGACAGGGTCTCCCCTGGGACACAAGCAGTTTCTCACACACTGGGCGTCACTCTCAGGGAGCAGTGCAGGTGTTCTGAGTTTACACCTGACAAAGCATTTAATCATGACTGGAATAACACTCAGTAGGGGGTGTGCTGTGAAGGCCTGCTTTCCAGTAAGGAATAGGAGCTTTAGTTCCTGGGTCCTGTGATACTTTTAGGGATCCACAAAAATGTTTTTATTTTCATCGCTTTTGAAGTCAGGAGAAAAAAAATGAACATAATCATGATTGACATGTAATAATAAATCCAGCCTGGATTATAGTCATCTTTATGCCAGTGCAGTTACAAAACATAATTTTTTAATATCCTTTTATGGAAGAAGGGCCCCCACAAAGGCAAAAAGATCTTGAGCCCATAACTGTCACAATTTGGCCTTAGGTTCTTTGGGAATATCTGAAAGGGTCCTGACCTTGGATGTGATAGGAGTTGGATAAGGAGTCCAGGCAGAGGAAATAGCCAAACTGAGAAACTAGGAGGGTCGTGAATAATGAACAGGATGGAGCTAGAAAAAGGGAGAACTCAAGCAAAAGAGACAAGATATGCAAGAAAAGAGCTTGAACTAGAAGACAACAATGAAGTTAGAGAAACCCTGGCTTGGGGAAGAACAATAGCTAAGGCAGAGTTAGTCAATTCTGGGCTTATAGACAACAAAAATAATATGAGACTGGCTTCTTCGCTTCTTTGCCTGATTCCTATTTTGCCTCGAAGAGAAGATAAAACCTTTCAGATCTATTGATTCTTCCTAATCAGTTTGCAAAGTGTCCCTGAGTATCTACTTCTAGTTATTACATTTGGTTTTTTAGTTTGTTTGTTTGTTTTTTAAAGATTTATTTCTGTATATAAGAACTCTAGTAGGCCTGAGGTGGGGGGTTGGGGGAGTGAAAGGATTCACCAGAGACAGAGTGGGGAGCAGAACAGGCAGATCTACTGAAATACACTACTGAGGGGAGCAGTGGGCAAGGCAGGAGAGGTCTGCTGTGCCCTGTGGATCACCTCCCTCATGTCGTAGTGACTGGCGATAACTTGATAGTGCTGTGCGTTTAACCCCTGTGCCACCAGGGAAAGCCCAGTTATTACATTTGTAATGCTAAAAGCCACCTAGATTTTTGTTTGTTAGGGTTTGGGCTACATCTGAAAAAAGCAAGGAAGAAAACATTCAATTTTCAGCTCAAAGAAAGATCCAGCATTATTGTCTTCCAGAAGCTTTCTTGCTTTCCTTGACACTGAGATTTCATAGCTAGGTATGATAATCAAGTTGTCATCACTAGCACTACTCTTGGGAAGGTTCTCAAAAGCTTTATGTCTGTATGTAAGAATATGCATGAAAATTCAAAAATAGTTACTCCAGGAAAGAAAGAAAACTGAGCACTGGGTTTTCACTTATCAACCCACTCCACCTCTGCAGCATAGTCATGTGGAATTAGCTGCCATATCACATGCCCAGGGCCTCTAGAACTGGGCTCTTCATAAGGGTAGGAGGATGGGGAACAATGCCAAGCAGAGGAACTACGCAGGCTACAGGGGTCAGCCAGGTTCAGCTTTAGTCAGTTGTTGACATGGGAAATACTAGTCTTATATTGATGAATAATCCACTTTTTCTAAAGAAACCAGAAGTTTAGTTTTTTATGTGAGTCTTAACTTTCTAAACACCATGGACCAACCAAAATGCATCTATGGGCCACATTTAGCCTATGGGTCTCAAGTTCAGGGTCTGTACATCTTCAGGGACACTTTCCTGGAATAGTGCCTTCAAAGCACAGCTTCCTCATTCTGAATAACCACTAGGAGATAGGAGCCTGACCTGGTCCATCCAGTTAGAATGGGGCTTGGCCTAAAGCAAGCATTCTACTAATGTTCGATGAATGAATCAAGAGCTCATCTTCTTCACAAAGATTTGTCTGTTGATCTTAGACCTTTCTCTCCTTACAAATCCTTCCTAATCAATACCACCTATCTGTCCTAACTCAGCAGTTTAAAAGCTGTACAGCCTTGGACAAGTTACTTAGCCTCTCTGTGCTTCAGTTATCTCACCTGTAAATAAGAATGACAATTCTGGGCCTCCCTGGTGGCAGAGGGAGTTAAGTCTCAGCACTGTGAAGCTATCAGCAGCCACTGAAGCACCAGTTCAATCTCTTGCCAGGAAGTTAACCCACATGGTGCAGCAGATTGCTCCTGTCTTGCTCTCTGCTCCCCTCAGCAGTGTATTTCAGTCAATCCACTTGTTCTGCTCCTCACTCTGTCTCTGGTGAATCCTCTCACCTCCCCAACTCTGTACCCCAACTCTTCTATGCATAAATAAACAAATCTTTTTTAAAAATGATAATATCTTTTTTTTTTAAAGATTTATTTATTATTTATGCACACAAGCACTGGGGTACAGGTCAGAGGTGTGGGGGGGTGAGAGGATTCACCACAGAGAGCGGGGA
>JAGFMF010011868.1:9999376-10028340 GCA_019455555.1 Galemys pyrenaicus | reverse complement strand
CCCTCCCTGGCCGGCAGCAGGGATCGAACTCATGCTGCAGTGGCTGCGGTCTGCTTCATAGTGCGTTGCTTAACCCACTGCGCCACCAGGGAGGCCCCTAAAAATGATAATATCTTTACCCTTGTGAGAACTAAATTAGTTAATATGTGTAAAGTGACAATGTCTGTCACATAATAAGAACTCAGTGTACACCAACTAGTATTATTTAATTGTATTTTAATTATCTTATGTTTTGTGCATCTTTCACTCCGTGAAATTGAAATTTTACTGATATACCAATTCTGTGACTTTCATAGCTCTCACAACAATCAACATGATATCATCTACCCAGTCAATAAAAAAATAAGGAGTCGACCAAAAAAATTTAGCAACTATATTAAGATCAGGATTAATTGTGAGTAACAAAGACATAGAGGGTACAAGTTTCTCACTCATGAAATAAAGATTTGAAGGTAGGCACTCAGAGCCATGTGGCACTCCAGCCTTGCAGGAACTGGTCTTTTTCTCTTACTACCACACCAGTCATTCATAAGCTTTCTGCCACATGATCCAACATGGCTGCCCAAGTTCCTGCCATCAGACTGCATTCCAATAAGCAGGAAGAATGGGGGAAGGAGAGGTCAGAAAAGAAGATATGGCTCTTTAAAGACATATCCAGGAAGTCACATGTATAACTTCCTCTTACAAACTATTGGTCAGAATGTAGTCAGATGGCTACCTTCAGATTCAGAGGAGGCTGGGAGCATTTATTTCATCTGGGTGGCAGCAATGTGCCAGTACATTTTGGAGCTTTTATTGCTGAGGGAGAAAAGGAGGCAGCTATTGGGGAAACTAGTGGTCTTATAGAGAACTAGTGATCTCTATCCTATCCTCTATCCTGGCAGTTTTGTGTGGTATGTGAATGCCACGAAGAAGGGAGGGTGATCCCAGTCCTCCTACAGGAAGCTGCAGCAGGAATTTGTAAGCGTTGCTTATCTTCCACTTAAAATTCTAATAATACTTTTAGAGTTGATGGCTTTTCATTTACAAATGTCAGTGTTCACTTATAATGGAACTCCCTAGGGATGAAAGACATATACATAAAATGGAATTAATGAAATGGGTTTTTTTTTTAGATTTTTATTTTATTTGTTTATGCATATAAGAGCTGGAGTGCAGGTCAAAGTGTGGAGGGAGGAGAGGGAGTCGAAGGGGATGCTGGTATGTGTGAGAGGATTCACCAGAGACAGAGTGGGGAGCAGAACAGGTGGATCTACTGAAATACACTGCTGAGGGAGCAGTGGGAGAGACAGGAGAGGTCTTCTTTGCCATGTGGGTCAGCTCCCTTGCTGGGGATCAAACTCAGTCCTCAGTGGCTGCTGATAGCTTCATAGTGCTGAGACTTAACCTCTTGTGCCAACAGGAAATTCCAATGAAGTGGTTTTAAACAAAGTTTTCTTACTATGGAAAATTTCAAGAAATACCCAAGTAGAGAGTATCTGCCCAGTGGACAGCTTAAACAACTGTCATCTCAGGAGTCCCTGGACCATCTCCAGGGCCCTCCATCCACTGTCATTTTGATGCAAATCCTCCATTTTGTCTATTGATATATTAGCATCTACTACAGATAACAAGCCCTTTAAAAGGCATAACTGCAGTATCATTACCACACCTGACAAAACTAATAATAAACTTTTAATATCCTCAAAGGCTTTGCCAGTGTTTAAATTTCCCTCACTGTCTTGTTTTTTTAGAAATCATTTGTTTGGCTGTGCATCCAAATGTGGTCTTTACAGGATGTCTGCTGACCTGGGTCTAGCAGCGCTCCAGTTCAGCATCGCAGCCACTGGCCACATCTGGCTACTTAAGGGAATGACTATTAATATATCACAAATCCAGTCCTTCAGCCTCATGAGCCACATTTCAAGTGTCTCACTAGGGCTTACCAGTGCACAGACAGCAAATATGTCCATCTGCCCAGAAAGTTCTGGCAGCCAGCATTGCTCCACAGGATGCCCTTTATTTCCTTGCAATTTATTTGTTGAAGAAACTGGGGTGTTTGTTCTATAGAGAGAGCCCCACATTTTAGACTCTGCTGCTTGCCCTCCCTCCCTCCCTGCCCCAGCCCCTTGGCTTATATTCATTCTCTGGACCGCTGCAAACTAGGGGTTCGATCCCATTCAGGGTGGGTCCCTTGGGGCAAAGTGGGAGGACAGGCAACCCAGTTCTTAGGATGGGTTTAAAAAGCCCTCTGGAGGATGTTGGCCGCAGTGCCATCGTTTGTTATTTTGGGGCAATAGGATGACCTTTCTTTTGCCTTCTTTTGGCAGATCTGAGGTTCAGGATTTATTCCACAGTGGGGATGCCTTTCTGATGAAAAGTAAACTTATAACAGATGAGGAGCTAACCCCTGCACTTACTCCCTTGCCTAGTCCTCCTGACAGTCTTGTGAGGTGCCAACTGTCTCCACCAGCAGCTGACTCTCAGAAAGACCAAGAAATGTGTGGAAGTTCAAGGTGGCCAGCATGAGTGGTCCATTCAAGGGATCCTGACTTTGGTGGTATGGTGTTCAGCCTGACAGTTGATTTCTGAAAAATTCTGTCAGGTGATTCTGAGGCAGACCCAGTGAGAGCACCTCTGTGTCATCACCCACAGATGCCTTGCCTCTCTTCAACTGAGCATTCTTCCCCTGTCTGTGTGAGGCTGGCACTGGCAGAGCAGAGTCTAACAAAGGCGTTCCCTCTCCCTCTTCCCCTGCTCCTTAGGGACCATGGCTGAGAGTTTGCACCACCCTGACTTCCCCACTAACCTCTCCTCACAGGTGCCGTTCACTAAGACAACACCTGGCTCTGGTGCCTGGACATAAAAGGCGTGGGGTACATCGGCACCAGAACCAGAACTCCTACCCGCATGGACAGTTGGTGGCTGAGAGGAGAGAGTAAAAAAATAATAAGTAAGGGACCTCCCTGGTGGTGCAAGGGGTTAAGTTTCAGCACTATGATGACTGCTATCTCCAGCCACTGTGGGCTGAGTTCAATCCCCCACCAGGTAGGTGACCCACATAGTGCAGCAGACCTTTCCTGTCTTGCCCACTGGGCAGTGTATTTCAGTGTATTTCTTTTGCTCCCCACTCTGTCTCTGGTGAATCCTTTCACCCCGCCCCCCACTTGCATCTCTGGCCAGTTCTTGTGTGCATAAGTAAATAAATCTTTAAAAATAATAATAAGCAAGATAATGATTTAAATGTAAAGAAAGCCAGATGTGGTAAGAAAGGATATATCCAATGGGGATATTGTGTGTGTGAGAGAGACAGACAGACAACCGGCTATGTGTGGATATAATTTTCAAGAGGATGGGCAGGAAAGCACTCTTTAAGCAGGGTCAACAAACTAGGAACTGAGGACCAACCCAGCCCACTGCCTGTACAGCTTCCAGTCAAGGATGTGCTTCCCACTTTCAACTTGGGAAAAAAAGGAAAAACACAATATTGTACCACAAGAAAATGATAGCAAATTCCATCTCAGTGTCCACGAATAAAGTTTTGTTGGAACACAGCTGTGCTCGTTTGTTGACTGATTTGTCAATGAGGAAGCTGGCAGCTGTGAAAGAGACCATCTGACCCATAATGCCTAAAATATCTACTCACTGGCCTTTCACAGAAAAAGTTTGCCTACAAAGTATCATTTGAAGAATGATAGTAGGTAAGGGAACAAGTCAGCATCCATCTGAGAAACCATCCAAGCAGCTGTCACAGTACGTGCAAAGGTCCTGAGGTAGGATCCTGTTTGGTGTGTTATTGGCAAAACGGAACTCATAACTAGAACTGGTGGCTGAGGTAAGAAAGCAGGGGGACAAGGTGAAAAAAGATGAGAGCTAACTCATTGGAAAGTCCTCCCTCCCAAGCCTCCTCACAGAACACGTCTGCAGTGGGCTCTCATCCTTTTATGATAAATTCCAAAATTGTTTTCATGTCAACACTTTCTGACCTCTCCTCCTTGAAGCATTTTCCTCATTATATTGGCTGTCATGGCAGTGTTCTTGCCTTTTCTCCAGTTGATGCAGGTAATTCTTCCCTAAGCCTTTTGTGTCCCTCTCGTTCTGCAATGCTCCATTTTAGACTTTTACTAGCAGGCTAGCAGTACTACTTCATCCATAGCCCCAAATACCAGCAAGGCGCAGCAAGCTGCCTGACTCACCTAGCCATGTGGTCCTTTATTCCCCTCCATCCCATTGCTCTGTTTAATTTTCTCTGGTTAATTCCTCTGCTCAGTGTTTGTCTTCTCTTATGAGACCATGAGCTCCATGAGAGCAAGGACTTTGCCTTATTTTTGAGCAGTGCCTGACCCATAATTGGCACTCAGGTATTTGTCAAAATTTTTAATAAGAAAATGGATAAGAACCAGTAGTTTCTGCTTTTTGCTCTCTGCAGTCTCTACATCAAACTTAGCAATCTACCCTCTAAGCCCTTGGTTTAGAAGTCTTTGGTCTCCACTGTAGGCTTAAGGGCTTAACACTAGGGCCCAAGCAGTAATGGGGGGTGGGGTGGAGTTTGGAAAAGAGATTGTGGCAGGAGGACAGCAGGAAGCCATCCTGTGTTTGAACAATTTCCCAAGATCATCAGGATGTATACAACTATAAAATAAGGTGAGTAGCGGGGAGGGGCTGGCTATAGCCAGACACACCTCTCTCAGTTCCTAGCTTGTTTGCTCTATTTCTGGGAAAGGGGCTTACTTTTGGGGGATGGCAAGACGAGTTTTGTTATTTTCCTGCATGGGCAAAATTACAGACACCAGGACAGGAGATTTTCCAGGGATATACAACTGCAGTCAAACAAAGTGACTTTATGTAGATCTCTGCCAAGAAGGAGAATTAGTTCTCACCTATTCTTAAAATACCAACCCCTTAGAGAAGGGAAAAAAATAGCAGTCACACTGAATGTACAGAGTTTAGAATGGCAGCTTGCTGGAACAAGGAGGATTTGTAAGGCGACAATGCCTGTATCATACATGACACTGTAATGTCATCAAGTACTTTTCAAGATCCATAGACCTAGACAACATACAGAATGAACCTTAATATAAACTATGGCCTTTAGTTAATAATCTGTCAGTGCTGGTTCATCAGTTGCAGTGAGTGTACAGCACCAACAAGAGGTTAAGAGTAAAGGGACTGTGTGGGGGAGGGAACAAGGGTAGATGGGAACTTCCTGTATTATCCGTTCAATTTTTCTGTATACCTAAGCCTCTTTAAAAATAGTCTATCCATTAATAATAATAATAAAAACCTAAAGGGTACACATTTTAACAAAGGCAACATTTTGGACATGACCCTTCTTTTTACTATTGTATAAACAAATGGGTGATGGAAACCCTTTTAAGCTTCTATCACCCTTGTGAGAAGGAGGTGGAAAACAAGACCAACCGGCCACCATTCATTCATTTGAAATTTCTCCACCTTCTTGAATCTGAACAGCCTGTGGCCTTGTCCTCCTGGCTTTTCCAGGTCGGTATATTTTGCCTTGTCAAAGAAAGCCCTCAGCACCCAACTCGTGAAAGACAGTAAGTATCAAATGCTTCGACAACTGACAAACCTCAGACTTCCTGTATTTCTGTAACTTGTACTTTTCCCTTCCTTCTTTTAATTTGTTAATGATCTCTCGGCCACGGGCTCTCTCTCACACGTCCTTAACTAGATCAGTAGATCAAGGTGAGTTTTGCTAAGTAATCAGTGTGATTTCACCCGTCTAGCAAGCTATTAAAAACAAACCTACAGGGTTTCTCCAGGATAAACCAGGCACTGAATTGGCACCAAACTCCTCAGCCTGCGCGTCTCCACCCCATCACTGTTCTTGCTCCTTCCCGGTGAAATCCTGCAGGCTCAGCAAAGACAGAAGCAAATACACCCAGCCTGGAGCCCATTCCTGCTCCCCAAAGGAATTTCACTGTTATAAATTAGGGAAAAGAAACTGCCTCTTTTTCCTTAGTGAGCATTTTCTTTTTAAAGATTTGTTTTCCTATGTATCATTTTTCTTCCCAGTCGTTACACCTTTATTTGGACTTTCATTTTAAGAACAAGCTTCTTATGTCATCTGCTAGCCTTTCTGGAAGGAGGAAGTTTTTCTGCTCATATTGTTGGTAAAATCTAAAGTAGGCGCCGTGTGATAGATCACCCTGAGCCTTGGAAGGAAATGATTCACCACAATACTATAACTGAAAGTGTTCTGACAACGGGAAGAAGGAAGGCAGGTCATTAACCACTTACCTGCACAGAGGAGGCTGGAAGCTTCACTCACCTTCAGGGCCTTCCTTCCTGTGAACTGGCGCCTGTCCTGACAACATTGTTCCTGGCCTCTGTTTGTTTTGTTCAAATGACAACTGGAGGGCTCTCAAAATATTAAAGTAGATTCACCATATGATCCAGCAAGCCCACTCCTATCTGAAGAACTAAAAAAACACTAATCAAAGAGCTAATATACACTCTTATGTTCATGTACAGCACTATTGCAAATGACCTCGTTATGAAAGCAAACTGTGCTCAATGACAGTGAGTGGATAATGAAGGTGTGGGATATAGAAACAGTGGAATACTACTCAGCTGTAAAAATGACGAACTTGGGGCCTCCCTGGTGGCAGAAGGAGTTGAGTGCCCCACTGTGGGGGTTCCGTAGCTGCTGGAGCATGAGTTCAATCCCTAGCCAGGGAGGGGACCCACATGGCACAGCAGACCTCTTCTGTCTTGCCCGCTGCTCCCCTCAGCAGTGTATTTCAGTCGATCTGCCTGTTCTGTTCCCCACTCTGTCTCTGGTGAATCCTCTCACCCCCCCATGCCTCTGGCCTGTACCCCAGCTCTTTTGTGCATAAATAAATTAAATTTTTTAAAGAAAAATGACAAACTCTTGCTATGTGTGACAACATGGATGTAACTGCAAGGGATGATGCTAAGTGAAATAGGTCAGGTGATTTCACTCATGTGTAGAATATAAAGAAACAGAATAAAATTAATGCAAACCAGAGAAATCTGACTGCAGAATTGAGGATACCGGGAGGATAGGTAGAAAGGAGGTGGGGACCCGACACAGTAGTGTGGTGTGGCAACATACATCTGAAGAGGCGGGAATCTATATTCATAAATCTTAGTCAGTGTTGTAAGCCAATTTCACCTCCATAAAAAAAAATGATACAATTAAAAGAGGATCATCCTCCTTTCTAATTTTTCAAAAAACATGCCAATTTGTGATTTTTAGTCATCTGTCCATCTGCTTTCAAATGGGCCTCCCCACTTAATTTTGAACTAACGTTTTTATTTATTTTTAAAGATGTATTTATGCATAGTAAAACTAGGGTGTAGACCAGAGGTGGGGAAGGGTAAGAGGATTCACCAGAGACAGAGCAGGGAGCAGAACAGGCAGATCCACTGAAACACACTGCTGAGGGGACCAGCAGGTGAGACAGGAAAGGTCTGCTGCGCCATGTGGGTCCTCTCCCTGGCCCGGAATGGAACTCAGGCCTTGTTGTGATAGTGCTGAGACTCAACCCCCAGGCAACCAGGGAGTCCCTGAACACTTTCATTTAAACAAAATCCCCACACTGAAGCGATGTGAACTTCACACGTATCAGTTACTAGTAAATAGATGTCAAACAATAAAAATAGAGGGGAAACTAAAAACTAAAAGGAAAAGTATGTCTTACTTCCTTCTATGTTTTTTCTTTTATTACTATATTTATTTTTTTTCTTACAATGTTTGCTTTCTTTTTCAGGTATAGTCCCCATAGAATTCCCACCACCAATTCACCCGTGCCCTCTTTGTTTTGGGGCAGGCAGACCTAACATGACTATGTTGGAAACATGGAGGTTCATCACTCTATGAAAAGTGATGTGAAGTATTTCTCATCTCCCTTTATTTGATTGTACTTCACAACTGAAAATTAATTATGACTGGTGAGAAATTAGCTGAATACTTCACACATTAAGATTCAAGTTGTTCCTTTGGTCCTACCTGTTCCATATGGAAGCAACCAGATTTTTTTTTTTTTTAAAGATTTATTTATTTATGCATACAAGCACTGGGATACAGGCCAGAGGTTTGGGGGGTGAGAGGATTCACCACAGAGAGCGGGGAGCAGAACAGGCAGATCAATGGAAGTACACTGCTGAGGGGAGCAGCGGGCACAACAGGAGAGGTCTGCTGCGCCATGTGGGGCCCCTCCCTGGCCGGCAGCAGGGATCGAACGTGCTGCAGTGGCTGTGGTTTGCTTCATAGTGCGTTGCTTAACCCACTGCGCCACCAGGGAGGCCCCGGAAGCAACCAGATTTGATCCCTTTGTTATGAATCTATTCGCTCAAGCTAGTCAGGGGCTCCTGGACCCTTCTTCCATTAAAAAATAACTTAATAAATAAAATAAATTAAAATCTACAGCTGTATTGGTGTAGTAATGAATACTTCAGTATTAAATATTAAAACGTCTTTAGCCTAAAAGGTTATTTTCTCCTGATCTTTTTTCTCTTAATTTTTAAAATACATTAAAACATTCCTGTGGGTCAACTGAGTCTAAAGGAAGTCTGCCCTGGAGGAAAGTTATTTTCGAGAAACACAAATTAAAAAATGATAGCAGTGCGAGTTTGATCCCGGCCAGGAAGGGGACCCACGTGGCAGCAGACAGCTCCTGCCTCTCCCGCTGCTCCCCTCAGCAGTGTATTTCAGTCTGTCTGCCTGTTCTTCTCCCCACTCTGTTTCTGGTGAATCCTCTTACCTCCCCCGACTCTGGCCTGTACCCCAGCTCTTGTATGCATAAATAAATAATAAATCTTAAAAAAAAATAAGACCCAATGGCAGAAGATAGCTTTTTTTTAACATTCAAAAAAATCTGTCAGTGAATTGTTACAATTATGAAAAATTATTGGATTCATGTTAAAAAATATGAAATGTCAATATAAAATAAAAAACAGGGCCTCCCTGGTGGCGCAGTGGGTTAAGCAATGCACTATGAAGCAAACCGCAGCCACTGCAGCATGAGTTCGAACCCTGCCGCCGGCCGGGGAGGGGACCCACATGGTGAGGAAGACCTCTCCTGCCTTGCCCACTGCTCCCCTTAGCAGTGTGTTTCAGTCCATCTGCCTGTTCTACTCCCCACTCTGTCTCTGGTGAATCCTCTCACTGCCCTGGACTCTGGCCTGTACCCCAGCTCTTGTATGTATAAATAAATAAATCTTAAAAAAAAACCAAAAAACAATTGAGTACTTGACATTAGGGGAATATAGATAATTCATGGTACCTCCATTCAATGGAATGCTATTCCATCACTAAAAAGAAACATTTTTCAATAGGTGCCTTTTTAATTTATTTGAAATGCAAAAAACAATTTCTTTTTTTATTTACTCTTTATTTATTTTTCTTACATGTTTTCTTTCTTTCCTCAGGTATAGTCCCCACAGAATTTCTACCACCAATACACCCGTGCACCATCACCATAGTCCCTTATGCTCTTCCCACCCTATTTTGATCCCTTTCCCTCCCCATTCTCTGCAGAATATCTCTGATTTATAGTAGTCCATTTATTTTTGTTTTCTTGGTATTGTTTTTCCTTGATCCCCTATATTCCTCCTATAAGTGAAACCATCTGATGTTTTTCTTTTTCCTTCTGATTTATTTCACCTAGCATAATCCCTTCACGCTCCATCCATGTTGCTGTGAATGGCATTAGTTTATCTTTTTTGATGACTGCGTAGTATTCCATTGTGTATCTATATATATCACATCTTCTTGATCCAGTTTACTATTTTTGGGCATTTGGGCTGATTCCAAGTCTATTTATTGTAAATAGTACTGCAATAAACATAGAGGTATGCATGTTCTTGTGTCCTTTGTGTAGATTCCTAGGAGTGGGATTGCTGGGTCATGTAGTAGCTCCATTTTTAGTAGACTGAGGAAACTCCATACAGATTTCCATAGTGGTGACAGTTTGCATTCCCACCAGTAGTGTAGTAGAGTTCCTTTTTCACCACATCTTAGCCAACTTTTGTTGTTGCTAGCTTTTTAATATGTACCATTCTTACATTGTGGTTTTATTTTGCATTTCCCTGATTATGAGGGCTGTTGAACATTTTTTTCATGTGCCTGTTGGACATTTGCATTTCCTCTTCGGAGAAGTGTCTTTTAAGTTATTCTGCCCATTTGCAAAAAACAATTTCTAGAGGTTTTTTTTTTCCCCCTGTAGGGCCGTAAGGTCTGTAGACAGGGATACTCATTCATTTAATGGGTGAACTAGCATTGACTTTTGGGAGCTTTTTGTGTGTTGTTGTGTTTTTTTTAAGATTTATTTATTTATGCATACAAGCACTAGGGTATAGGCCAGAGGTGTGGGGGTAGTGAGAGAATCCACCAGACAGAGCAGGATGCAGAACAGGCAGATTGACAGAAACACACTGCTGAGGGGAGCAGGGGGCACAGCAGGAGAGGTTTGCCGCACCACGTGGGAAGCAGGGACCAGGGATCGAACCTGTGCTGCAGTTTGCTTCATAGTGCATTGCTTAACCCACTGCGCCACCAGGGCGGGCCCTTGGGAGCTTTTTGAATGGTGCATGGTAACATCTACTGAAATGTAAACTCGGCATACTCTTTAATTCACAAATTCCACTTCTAAATTTTATCCTATAAATTCACTCCCACAAGTACAAATAGGCAAAGGCACAGATATTTGTGGTAATATTATAAAAAGTAAGAATTGAAAAAGAAATTTGTATCCATCATTAGTGGGCTGGTTATTTAAATGATGGTGGATTTACCCCCATCCCCACCCCCGCTAATACTATATAGTCATTAAGAAGAATCACATAGACATGTAAGGACATGACTCACTGACCAGAACTGCATTACCTGTTTATTCCTAAACCAGTGTTTCTCAATCAGGTATATTTTTACTCCCCAGAAGACATTTGCCAATGTCTGGAGATGTTTTTGTTTGCCTCAGCTGGGGTGGGGGCTGGTTGCCACTGGCATCTAGTAAGCAGAAGCCAGGAATGCTGCTAAATAACCCACAGCACACAGGACAATCCCACAGCAAAAACTTATCTGGCCCCAAATGTCAAAAGTGCTAACGTTGAAATCCTGTTCTGAACCAGTCACAGGCAAAGAGAATGAAACATCTAGATGTGTGTTGGATTAATTGAGTTTTACGTTCTGGAACAAGGGAGGGTCCAGTCTCTGCTCTGAAATGTATCTGAGAAGAGTCAGAGAAGTGAGCAAGGAAGAATAAAATACATCTTGTCTAAACAGCCCAACAACATCTGCCACATATGTCTACATAGAACGTAAAAGACAATGGAAAACAAAGCATATTTTCACAGGGATGTAAAAGGTTGAAAGGACATGCACCAGACTGTAAAAGTCATTAACTGGGTGGAGTAGAACTTCAGCGATTTTTATTTTCTTTTTTTCACTGCTTCATATATTTAAAACTTTCTATAATAATTACGTCTTGCTTTTACTAACAGAAAATAACATAAAGATATTCTAGCAAAATTTAGGTAGAAATCAGGCAAGATTATAGTTCTTGAATTTTTTTCCACCATTTGTTTTTCCACCATTTGTTTTCTTTTTTTTTTTTTTTAAAGATTTATTTATTTATGCATACAAGCACTGGGGTACAGGCCAGAGGTGTGGGGGGTGAGAGGATTCACCACAGAGAGCAGGGAGCAGAACAGGCAGATCAACAGAAGTACACTGCTGAGGGGAGCAGCGGGCACAGCAGGAGAGGTCTGCCGYRCCATRTGGGTCCCCTCCCTGGCAGGCAGCAGGGATCGAACTCGTGCTGCAGTGGCTGCAGTTTGCTTCATAGGTTGTTGCTTAACCCACTGCGCCACCAGGGAGGCCCCACTTCTTTTTTTTTTTTTTTAAATTTATTTATTTATGCATACAAGAGCTGGGGTACAGGCCAGAGTCCAGAGAGGTGAGAGGATTCAGAGAGACAGAGTGGGGAGCAGAACAGACAGATAGGCTGAAATACGCTGCTGAGGGCAGCAGCGGGTGAGGCAGGAGAGATCTGCTACGCCATGTGGGTCCCCTCTCTGGCCGGCGGCAGGGATCGAACTCGTGCTGCAGTGCCTGCGACTTGCTTCATAGTGCGTTGCTTAACCCGCTGCGCCACCAGGGAGGCCCTCCACCAGTTGTTTTCTAAGGTCAACTGATAAAATTTAAAAATTGGAGTTAAGATGTATTAAAACCTGAATAAATCTAACATTTTCTGTTCGAAGGTTATTTCTCAGATTGCAGCTGAAAACTGAGTTAAACAGACAGAAATATTCAGGTTGTTTCTTCACCCCTCTCCCAGTCCTTCAAGTAATCTTATTTTCCATACACAGCACTGAATGTAAAGGGAGTTAGAAAGTTTGACTTCTAGAATACAATTAGTTGGGCAAGTTGTTCATCTGTAGCATCCGAAGGAACTAGGATCACTATCTCAAAGAGATACCTGCACTTCCATGTACATTACTACATTATTCACAATAGACAAAAATATGCATGCAATCTAAGTATCCATTTAAGTCAATGGATGAATAAAGAAAAAATATACACACACAGTGAAATATTACTTAGCCATAAAAAGGAGATCCTGCCATTTGAGATGAGATCAGAGTATGCTAAGTGAAAGAAACCAGTTAGAGAAACAACTACTATATGGTGTCCTTATATGTAGATTAAAAAAAATTTTTAAAAAGATTTATTTATTTCTGCATATAAGCACTGGGGTACAGGCCAAAGATGTGGGCAGTGAGAAGATTCACCAGAGACATAGCAGGGAACAGAGCAGGCAGATTAACTGGAACACACTGCTGAGGGGAGCAGTAGGTGAGGCAGGAGAGGTCTACTGGACCATGTGGGTCATATCCCCCAGCCTGTGGCAGGGATCAAACTCACACTGAAGTGGCTGTGGTCTGCTTCATGGTGTGTTGCTTAACCCATTGCGCCACCAGGAAGGTCGCAATATATGTAGTTTTTTTTAAAAGTCAAACTCAAAGAAACAGAAAGGAAAATGCTGGTTGCCAGAGGTGGGGGTTGGAGGAAATAAGGAGATATCAGTTAAAAGGCACAAGCTTTCAATTATAAGATGAATAATTTCTGGGGATCTGATATAGACCAGGGTGACTATAGTGATGATTCTGTATCATACATTTGAGATTTGCTGGGAGTGGATCATAATTTCTAAACACACACACATGCAGGGTGCACATACACAGGGTAACCAGTGAGGTGATGGAGGAGTCCATTCACCTAATTGTAATAATCATTTCTCAATGTATATGTATCAAATCATCAATTTGTGTACTTATATTACTATTTCATTTGTCAATGAGACATTGGTAAATTTAGGTACAAATCAGGCAAGATTATAGTTCTTGAATTTTTTTCCACCATGCAGTTGTTTTCTTTTCTTTTTTTTTAAGATTTATTTATGCATACAAGAACTGGGGTACAGGCCAGAGTCCAGGTGGTGAGAAGATTCACCGAAGTGGGGAGCAGAACTGGCAGACTGACTGAAACACACTGCTGAGGGGAGCAGCGGGTGAAGCAGGAGAGGTCTGCTACGCCATGTGGGTCCCCTCCCTGGCTGGCAGCAGGGATCGAACTCGTGCTGCAGTGGCTGCAGTCTGCTTCATAGCGCGTTGCTTAACCTGCTGCGCCACCAGGGAGGCCCATGCAGTTGTTTTCTAAAGTCAATTGATAAAATTTAAAAATTGGAGTGAAGATGTATTAAAACCTGAATAAATCTAACATTTTAGAGACACCAGTAAAGCTGCATGTGTGCTAGGAGGAGTGGAGACTGACACTAGCAACACTCATCTTTAGCACTGAGTCCTGGGCCCCATTCTGTGTTCCTAGGCCATTTACTCATTCAGTCCTCATAGCAATGTAGAGAGTGGGTGTTGCTTTTGTCCCTGTTTCCTACATTTGGACACAGTGTC
This sequence comes from Galemys pyrenaicus, assembly GCA_019455555.1. Taxonomy (NCBI): domain Eukaryota; kingdom Metazoa; phylum Chordata; class Mammalia; order Eulipotyphla; family Talpidae; genus Galemys; species Galemys pyrenaicus. The sequence continues at coordinate 10,014,402 of JAGFMF010011868.1, read as the reverse complement.
TGGGCAAGTGGCCAGGAAGGGCCTTGAACCCAGGACCTCTGGGCCCAGAGAATCCCTCTTCCATACTGGCCCATGACTAGCCCATTTTGAGTCTTGGTCCCCACTGACTGCCCACTAGAGTCATTTTTCTGAAACACACCCTTTTGCTCATTTTCTTGGACATGCTTAGTGACTCATGCCACTGCGAATTGGATTCCCAGGCCTGCATCAGGTAGCATTGCCAGACTGGTCCCCAACTCTCCTTCAGCTCAGCCTGTTTTCAAGTATAGACAGTGTAGTTAGTCCTGCACAAGAATTTAATTTAAAAATGATTTTAAAAAATTAATTTTTAATTTAAAAATTACATCTAAAGTCCTGAAGAGGAAGAAACAGCCACACAAATCCCCAAGCAGTAATATGAATAGATGCAGTTCTACTTTGGGTCCAAAAAACACTGAGTACAGGGAAATCCCTCAAAAATATTTGTTGAATGGATGAATGAGTGAGTGAATGAACAAGTGAGTGAATAAGTGACTAGAGCAAGCAAGCAGGCCAGATGGGGTGCTTCTGAACTCCAGGGTCCATGCCCCAGGCAGAGAGCACCCCTTAGGCCAGGCTCCCCCGATTGAGCTCAGGGGGTATCTAGGAGCTTCTTGCAATTTTTAAAGACAAGCTAAAAACCCACATTTTATAATGCACACTCTGATTATTTTATTTTTACCAATGTTATTTATCTGTTATCCTAAATGCTGTATACATACATTCCATAGTAAGTCAGCAAATAGAACTAAACAGTAATGAAAAAAAAAAAAAAAAAAAAAGCAAAATGCACCCTCCACTAGCACNTGTTATCCTAAATGCTGTATACATACATTCCATAGTAAGTCAGCAAATAGAACTAAACAGTAATGAAAAAAAAAAAAAAAAAAAAAGCAAACTGCACCCTCCACTAGCACTTTCTCCTTCCAGCAACTTTTATGTGTGAGCAGAAACATGGTTTTGACCAAGGAGAATACGGCCTGATTTACTGACTGAATGATCACCACACCTTTCAGTAGTTTCTTACTTAGTACCCACTCTGTATTCAGATTACCCCCACTGGCTCCACAAGTGTCTTTTGCAGCTGGTTTATCCAAACCAAGATGGAGTTTGGGTCCAGGCAAGGAAGTGAGTGTTCATCACTGGAGTCTTTTGTCCCTGCCTTGTTCAGTGGGTATGATCCCATTTTACAGTGAGGCAGGGGAGTTTCCATCATCAGCTCCTGCTCTCACAGATGGTAAGTGGAGGAGCCAGGTTTTGAATTAGCCACCCCACCTCCATCACCTGCATTTTCAATGTGAGTTAACCAGTGATGGGCATTTTCCTACTGGGAAAAGAGACCTGCAAATCCAGGCCTCCATAGTCCCAGGTGGTGCGTGGGGGGCTAAGTTACTTCTCACCCACTTTAGTTCCCCCTTCTAAAATGAGAAGATGAGAATGATACTGGTGCTGGCCTCAGGCTGTGACAGTTGAATGACTTAATGCACTGAAGCAGGTCTGAGCAATCCACCGCCCACAGGCAACTCCAGGCAGCTGTCTGTCTCCGTAAATAAAGCATTATAGGAACACAGTGGTACTCGTTCATTTAGGAATGGGCCATGACTGCCTTCTCCCTACCGGATGATAGTTAAGATAGGCTATATGGTTCTCAAAGCCTGAAATATATGTCATACTAACTGACCCTCCAGAGAGCTAATTTGCTCTGATTCCAACCTAAAGCGAGCACCTTTCCCTTCGGTGACACCTGATCTTTATATTTCACGTAAACTCGAGAGCAGAAACCAGGTCTTATCCTTCTTTCTTTCTCTGGGATCCAGAGACATAGAGCATAGTGTTTTGTTAAAAAAAAAAAAAAATTAAGTTAGTATAATTAGTGATAATAAACATAATAGTCTTGACATAGTATTCAGAGGAAATTGGTTAATAATGAAACTTCATCTCTGACTGTTCTTGTTTCTCCATCTACAAAATGGGATAACACTATTATCAAGATAACCCCAATTTTTTCAATATTTTGTGACTTCAATTGGAAAGCAAGGCTTTTTGTAACCCTGGAATGCCATTTGGCTGACTTGCATTTACATGGGGGCGGGGGGTGCTGATGTGGGAGGAGATGAACTTTGCTATCTTTTATTATTTTTGAAGCTATCACAGTGGCATGACGAAATGCAAATCCATTCTGCAAATTTTAAACAACGTACTTTATGGCTTAACGCCCTGGTAAAGTTAGCTTTCAGAGAAGACAAAAGAGAACAGGTACTGAAAACGGCTTGGTGCATTATGGGATGGGGGAGGCAGAACAAGAAAAAGGGCAGAGAAAGAATGAGAGGAAGTGTTAGGAACGTATCAGCTCAGCCAAAAATCAGTTCACTGTGAGACTAAAAGTAGAACCCAGGGGCCTCCCTGGTGGTACAGGGGTTAAGTCTCAGCACTATCAAGCGATCAGCAGCCACACTGGCATCAGTTTGATTCCTGGCCAGGTTGCTGACCCACATGGCTCAGCAGACCACTCCTGTCTCACCTGCTGTTCCCCTGAACAGTGTATTACAGTAGCCCCAACTGTTCTGCTCCCCACTTTCTCTGGTGAATCCTCTCATGCCTGCACCTCTGGCCTACACCCCAGTTCTTGTATGCATAAATAAATAAAAATAAATCTTTAAAAAAAATAATAAAGTAGGGCCTCCCTGGTGGCGCAGTGGGTTAAGCAACGCACTATGAAGCAAATCGCAGCCACTGCAGCACGAGTTCAATCCCTGCTGCCAGCCAGGGAGGGGACCCACATGGTGAGGCAGACCTCTTCTGCCTCCCCCGCTGCTCCCCTCAGCAGTGTGTTTCAGTCAGTCTGCCTGTTCTGCTCCTCACTCTGTCTGGTGGTTCCTCTCACCTCCCAAGACTCTGGCTTGTACCCCAGCTCTTGTATGCGTAAATAAATAAATCTTTAAAAAAATAAATAAATAAAGTAGAACCCCATCCCCTGCAAACACTAGCACAGGCAATTCTAAGTCTGCTCAATAGACATTTTGTTTTTAAGGGAGGAATTATCATCCGAGCAGAACTTAACCAGAGGCAACACTCAGAATTCCTGTGAGAATGGTCAGCTTTGTGGCTCCTCCTATGTCTGTTTGGAAGGCAGGCTGGGCTCTCCCACAGGTCCTGTGATGATGGATAGTGGATACCTTGTCTTGTTGCCAGTTACCGGGTCATTTATACTCATTTTTACTATTGATCTAAGGCAGAAAGAAATGAAGAACACCAAGACTCCAAGCCCCATACTTCAGAAGCCAAATATGAAGTGTGTGAGAACCAGCAGACTGTTTTTGCTCTGCTCCTTCTCCTTCCACGAAGGTGACTGCCAGGGCTGGAAGGTGGCTTTCCAGGGTGGCTTTCCAGGTGGAAACCAGGGTAGCCTGGATTTACTTCATCTCTCATGAGTTGGTGCAAAGACAGAAACAGAAACAGGCTCACAGCTGTATCCCCAGCCTCTAAAACAACCCCTGGCAGGTAGCTACTGGCTGAAAGTAAGTCTTACCCAGTTGTACTTCCGAAACTGGTGGGGTACATGGTGAGCCAGGGTCCCTGTCCTCCTGGGGCTTCTATTTTCCTAGGGAGAGACTGACAGTGACCCAGAAAGCATGCAAGTTCATTATTACCACTTGTGACATGTGCCTGCAGGGAACAAGGTGCAGTGCAGAGTACAGAAGCTAACCTCAGACTAAATGGGCCTGAATTTTGATGCTTGATCCAGGATAGGACTAGGGCGAGGCTAGTAAAGCATTTGCCTGAGGCACAAAATCTCAGTGCTGTGATAAATATTAGTACAGTCTTTGGAAAAGTCAAAATTAATGCCCCCAGATTCATGATGAACAAGATACAAACTTTTAACTTTATTTTATTGAAGTGGAAAAGTAATTTTACGGTAGTTTTTTTTTCATGCACAATGACAGTAAAATCGCCACCCCTTCCCCACCCATGATACCACAGCTGTATTCCATAAGAACAATCTAGTAACATTCTGGACACTTTCATAATAAAGACAGGACTAAGTTCAGGGAGACACTGTTCTTGTTTCTCCATCTACAAAATGGGATAACACTATTATCAATTCCCCAAATCGCTGACTCACAGGAAGAGCTCAGCAAATGGTAGCAGAGGTTGTTTGTTGTTTTATCCATGTCACTCGTGGAAGTCCATGAGGGAAGAAATGCTTTAGCAATGACATCAAATCAATTGAGAAAACTACAGGGGCCAGTTATTGTCCTTTGCTGAGCCTAAACATCAACATTGTAAGATGTGTCATTACAAGAAAGAAATGCTTTCTTTCACAACAAGTCACACTGACTGCAAAAATGCAGAGAGTTCAGTTAAAGTGGGAAAACAAAAACACACCTTCAAACCGATAAACTAGAGCGCCATTCTCTGATAGCGGGTCTAGAAATTCTAGACCGCCAGAGCATCTAGACCAGTCTTGTGTTATAGTGATTGTTGAATGAAAAAAAAAAAAAAAGAGAGAGAGAGAAGCCCTCTTTGGTGGTTAGTATCCATAGACACTGTAGCATGAGTTCGCTGCCCGGCCAGCAGACCTCTCCTGTCTCACCCCATTCTCCCCTCAGCAGTGTATTTCAGTATATTTGTCTGCTCTGCTCCCCACTGTGTCTGGTGACTCCTCTCCCCCCTCCCCCCACCTCTGGCCTGTACCCCAGTTCTTGTATGCATAAATCTTTTCTTAAAAAAGAGAGAATGAAATGAGAATAGTTAAAACTACAACTGAGAAGAATCTCTACTCATAAATAGCAATAGGGACTATGGAAAACACCAGCAAATACCATGGATAAGACAGACGGAAAACGATGACACAGAAATAAGGGAGATTCAGGTTGAATTTTCTTATTGTAACCTTAGTGCCGAGAGACTATGCCCTGGTTAAGCGGGGATGTCAGTGACATTAAGTAAAAATCTACTTAGATATTTAACACCGGTCCTGTACCTATCCTGGAGATGTAAATGAATAGTTTCATTTTTAGGAGGCAGATTTTAAGAAAGATTAACTGAGGAACAAATGACTTCTGTACCTGGAGCCAAAACGTAATTTTCTAATGAAACACCTATAGTCCACTAATCTATTCAATCCAGTTTTCAACTTCAGGAAAATTTCTGGACTACCTACCACCCCCCACTCCCCCACCCACCCCGAGAATATGCACAGCCAGTGAACAGCCTTTCAAAGGGATTCACTTTGCTGTAGTCAATTGAGGCTCTGACATTTAATTTAAAAGAAAAAACTTTTCATTTAAAAAACGATTAATTCCAGACCTTGTATGGAAAGAGGATCACACACATTTCTGTAACTAATAAATTATTTTCCTGCTCCTTTAATTTTTCACAGTCACATTATATAGTTACATGAGCTAGTTTTCCCCAAGATGCGTAGTAATTTTTTCTTTGGGAGACTTTCATCTAAATTGCCTTGGGATATTGCCATCATTCCACATTGTTGTTTTGTTCCATTAAATACCATACTTTAGCATTTATAAAAGTTGGTAAATATTATCACTGTATCTTTTGGGTTAAGTTCTACAGAAGAAAGCAAGAAAAGAAATTATACTTCCCATGTTGAATTCAGAGCACACAGCTTCTCCTCCCTTCCCTTTTAAAAAAATGTCTGTGGGCCGTTGAAAACAGGTGCTCACTCATTCGTGGTATGAGCAAGATCAATGTACATTTGAAACTCCTCTGTCTTCAGAGCAGAAAATTGTAAGGGTTGAGAAAAACAGAAAACAGAGTCCTTTTCTAAATATAGCAATGTCATATGACCCTCTGATTTTGTGCTCAGAGCACTAAGGTAGCAGACACATCACTTCATGAATGTAGCGTATAATTACTGGAGGAAAAAGACGCATGACCGACACACACAGAAACAGGCCGGGCCTCTCTGTGCTTTTTGATCTAAGGAAATAAGACTTTAGAAGGTTGTTGGGATACGTCCATGTGACAGTTTGTCATTTGGGTGAACTTCCCCACGGCACAGGAACAGTTCTTCCATTTCTTTGGTTTTATTTTTATACCCCTTTTCATAGCAGCCAATGTTTAAACACTTCTCACATAGTGGATATTTTTTTTTTGGTGAGGCTTCAAACTGAGGCAAATTCAATTTTGTCGGTTATCCGATCATCCATGCCAACTTTATAGAGTTCTTAATTTAGAACCCCTGTAATTAATCTCTGTGAATGCTGTGTTTTGCTTGTTTTATTTTTAAAGGACTCTTTAGAGGGTAATTTAGATACGGGATCTTTTTAAAAGATTTTTTTTTAAAGATCTTTACTTTTCATGAGCATTTCAGATTTACTGCATTTCTAGAGCTTTCAATTCAAGATGAAGTTGAAAAGGAGAAGTTCAAGAACCACCACTGCATTTAGATGCATTTATTGGCAATAATTCTTTTTCTGTTTTGCAGAAGGGTCATCTCTGTAGCCAGGCAAGAGTCTGCAAAACCTAGTTAGGAACTAAGACTTGCTCTTGCAGGGAGGGGGAGGGGAGAACAGAGAAAGATTAAAATTTCGAAAGGCCTACTCAAATTTGAGGGGGGAAAGCAAGAGGGTTCTCACACTGTAAGGTAATGTTTATCAGGAGGAAAATTTTTGCATCTGCCCTCTGGGCCACAGGAGGGAAGGAGTAGGAGGAAGTTACTAGGATTGTCCCATACTTAAAGGAAGCAGAGGCCTCAGCTGATTGCTAAAAATCCAGTTTGAAAAAACAGCAAGCAGTATAGCAAGTTGTGGACCAGCTTTGAGAATTTGGTTTTAGGATTCTGGTGTTTCTCCCTGGAAACTTTCCACCCTATTCCCCTGTCTTGTTTGTAAACATGTTTGGTGATGATAACTCATGACTAGTTTTGGATAAAAATAGTTTCTTATAAAATCTATTTTTTCATAAACCTTTTTACTACATGATTTTTTTCACAATTAGAATGCATTGAAGTATTATATAGAGTTAAAATTATTTTTAAGCCATATATGTTCGACAACTAAAAGCCACCAAGTTTCTTTAAACACCTTTCTTTTCCAAACAATTCTCCTAAAGTTAGATTAAAAGTCAAGCTGATCTTTTTGACCTTTATTTGTGTCTAAGAATAATAAAAATTAAACTTCTTTTTGGGACTGTCCCTTACCAAAGGATAAATCATAACTTGATCAACTTCCCTAGAGACCTTCAGAACAAAAGAAAAAAGTTCAGCTCAGCGACTCGGTAAATTCATCCTACAAGGTGGCATTCCCGCTGTTATGTATTTTGTTCACAGGGCAGCGTTAAAACAATTCAGCGCCTAAAACATGCTTTCCTTTTTGATGGTGAGGGAGAATCCCTGGTTAAAGGACACACGGGACTCAGGGATTACCCAGCCTTAGGTTTTAACTTCCTTAATTGCAGAAGTGAAGCCAGCTATGTGTGGAGTGATCAAGAGTTAAGAGTTTCAAAGTTAAGGAAGCAGTAAACTCATTTCCAAGACTTGTCTTCCCAAATTACTCCTGCTTCTAAGTGTGGAAGCTTCCTTTGTTTCTGGGTGCATGCGCAAACTGCATTCTCTTAATCTAAACGCTCTCCCTCCCTCCCCCTCCTTCGTCCCTCCCCCTTCCTCCCCCCTCTCTTCCCCTCCTCTCTTAATAATCCAAAGCACTTGAGAGCTCTTTAATACAAAGGAGGTTTGGCAGCTTACTTTGTCAAATGTAAAGCCCATCAAAAAGGAATTTCCCCAATAACATTATCTATAGACATTTTCTGCCTCTTTAAAACCTCCCTTAATCTTATTCCTGACTTTAGTTCTGATTAATCACTCACAAGATTACTGGGAAGCCACACTCCGTTGGCAGTGAACTTTAGGAAACAAATTCACTACAACTTGCTGTATTTTATTACTTCGGGTTGCTCATGCTGCAGTCTTTTCCTTTCTAATAAAAATCTAGAGATATTTAAATCATTGCGATAAAAGAGTGAGATGGATTTAAAAAAATAAAAATACTTTTCCTATATCTCTCTAGTCATTTTCAATTTATCTCAAAGATGGAGAATTTTAAATCTCCCAAAATATCTGACTTCCTTTTTTTCTTACTTGCTCAGTAGGTCAAAAAACCCACAAGTAAGTAATAGGAAGTGAACACATTAGACAAGTTTTACAAGTTCTGTCTTATAAAAATCATTTAAACTTAAGTGCTCAAAAGTTCATTCCTATAGAACTTTCCCTTGGAGTATAGTCATTTCACCTAGATATGTATTTACAGATGTTTAGATATACTTGGTTCAGTGAGATTACTGGGAAAATGAATCTGCAACCAAGAAACCAAAACTACAGCTCTTGAGGACTGGAAAGTACACAGTTTTGTTTACTGCAGCCCTTCCAGATTATGAGGGGACACTTAGGCTGAGAAAAGCTACTTTAGCTTGCTTTGGGGTCTTTGGGTTTTGGATCTGCCATATAATTATGCAGGGACCCTCCAGGGTCTTCTGTTTTCATCATTGGGATACATGATTTAAAAAGTTATGTAAATGTGCAGGATTTTAGCAGCATGACTTGGATCATGCAAAAGAGGACATCCCAGAGCCCACGTGACTGGTCTGCCCCACCTTTTCACCAACGGATCCGTTTATCTTGGCCCCCCGACCTGCACCAGGCATTCTGAACCGGAAGGTTAGGTCCTGGCAGTTGGGGTTTCCTGTCCATTTGGGTCCACACATTTTCATCAACCCTTGACTCAGAAGAATCCAATTAGAGTCAATTCTTTTAGTGCAAGTGGTAGCAGATACTAGAATATCCAGAATTGTCAGAATTCCGTTTCCTGCTTCACCCAGCTTCCTTTCCAGACTAAGGAGGACTGAGCTTTGCCAGAACCAGCCTGTTGCACTTCGGGAATTTCCTCTACACTCATCATTTTAGGCTGCACATCAATGATTGATCCAGCAAGAGTTATTAAAATTGACTGTGGCCTCTAAAAAAGGATAGTTTGTCAATCCTACAGTCTTCAGACGAATTGGCTATATTTTGCATGGATTGTGATGAATGCAGGGTCATTTCAGAGACTGCCTTTTACTAATGAATAAATCCATCAAATGAACTCCTTGCTATAGGCTAAACCTGAACAGTCCACTCCTGATTTTTTCAAAACTAAGATTCCCCCATACATCGTTTGGTGGTTTAATGTCACTCCTCTTAAGAAAGCAAGTAGATTGAGCAATTCTTTAATTCAGAAATAAGTTGCCCAACGCATGTCCTTTGAAAAATAACAAGCCTGAGAAAGGGAAACTGTGAAACACACTGGGCCTACCACCCATATTCCTGCCTCTTGATTGATTTCACATTTACAACAAAGCTCACATTATCATCAAGGATTTGGAAAGATCAGATGGACTCTCACCACCAGCAGAAGGATTTCTGAGGTCGTAGCAACCACCAAAACAATGAAATTCAGAGAAAAATGTATCTGAGTTGTTACAACATGTCTGGCTTTTTAAACGTCTGCAGAACTCAGGAAATAAATACAGGTGAAGTTTTTGGTTTTTTCTTTTTTTTTTTTTTTGGTTCTTCTTCAGTCCACAGAGAAGTTTAATTATTTAAAATAAGCCACTGGAGTTATAGTTTCAAGAAAGGAGACCGGTTCGTGTTTTTCTTATCATGTCGAAAGGCACACACGCCCTTCAACAGAAAGCAATCAGCTGCCCTTCCAAGAGAGATTCCTCCTGCAGTTTATGGCAGGAACATGAATCAGGTGAGACACCTAGAAGCTTTCAGGATTAAAAAAAAAAAAAGGTAAAGGAACAGTTCATATAAAATTCGATGTAAATGAATGTATAATGACTTGCTGGAGCTACATTTTCTGTTACCAGACTATTTTAAACAATCTCTCCATGGAGGAACAGGAACCGAATGAAAATCCTCATACAAAAGAAGGCAGAGCCTAGGGCGGAACACTTGCAGAATAACTACAGTCCAGCCTTTCTGGAATATTCATTGAAGTAGACCTTGGTAACTTTGGGTCCAGGACCCCATCAGCTTCTTCCTTGCCTGGTTTCTCTCAGTGGGGGTGCCTGCAGTGGGAGTGTGATAAGGGGATGACTTTAGAAAGAGCCTCAAAAATATTTCTCCACACTTACTCTCAATAGCTGCTGCACATGGAATCCTTGTCTTTTGGAATGCAAATTATGGTATTCCCAGCCCATCAGGTCTTTAAGTAGATTAACATTTAGCAGTTGGTTGGGTCACTGCAGAAGGGAGAAAAGAGGACAGAAGGGAGAAAAGAGGAAGAAGAGTAATAATGATGACAATGATAGTTAACTTGTAGCTTATAGACAGTTCCAAAGTCCTAGGTTTGAACTAAGGGCTTTCTGTGCTTAAGAATCTTAAGATTTAGGTTAAGAACCTAAACCTCAGGTTAGGTAAACCTCACCCTAGCTGACACTCCCTCAGTTTCCTAAAATCCTTTAGTCATCCTTCCCAAGGGCATTTGAAGTTACTCTTGCCTTCAGCTCCCACTCTTGCTAAAGACCATGTAAAGACAGGTAGGTGTGTGTCCAGGGCAAAATAATGAGGTTGCCCATGAAAATATGTAAAGGGAAGAAACAGTTGGATTCTCTTATGGTGCAATGCAGTTACAGTTTTTCTCCCCAGGATTCCCCTCCTGTCACTCAAAGCAAGGGACCTCTCTGTCCCTTCCTGGGCAACATTTTTGCACCTCAGTCTTGCCATCTGTAAAATGGGAATGATACTGATGTGCAGCCCAAAATATCATCATGGGGGCCAAATATCCTGAGGTCTGTAGCAGGTACGTAGTCAGCCCTAAATAATTTTGAGATTGTTTTGAGGATGTCCATTAAGAAATTGCCAACAGTGCTGAAGCAGAGACTTTCTCCAGTCTAGAATTATATTAACAAGTAGGTATCTAAGAAAAATATGAAAAATGAGACTCTTGAGAAAAAGTTGTTCTCACCTTTTTCGTGACTTACTAATGTAACTCCTAAAAGCAAAATTAATTTCTAAGTGAAAGTGAGCTCATTTTTAAATGTGTAATTACAGATACTTGGGGCCCTCTTTCTTCTAAAAATATAGTAATAGTTCCAGGGGAAAGGGAACTGTGTCCCGCCCCCTGCTGTTCTACAACGGGTGTGTAACTACATTGCCTGTAGTAGGTCAACGGGAAAGTAATCTGCCAGGTGTAAATAGGAACCCGGTGGGGCTAGTTCTGGGAGTTCCTTTTTTACCTTGGACCAAGCTAGGCTTTTAAAGGAAGTGGCCCATCCCGGTGCTTAAGATGTAAGGCGGCTGCTCCTCAGTGTCATTAGATCTGGGTGTTGTTTATAAATGCCTTTCCTCTTGTATTTCTTATTCATGTCTGCCAACTGGCTGTCTTAATTCTACCGGACTTTGCAAAGAACCAGTAACTGACATTGGCCGTTTTGTATGTGTCCGAATTTTCTGCTCTTCAGTTTACTGCTTTCTATTTCTATGTATAGAGAATACCAGTATCCATGTTTTATGCACAGTACATTCCAAATTGGGGTGGAGGAATAAAGCCAAAGGAGCTAGAACTGGAAAATACACATCACAGATGATTTCACCCCTCTCAGAAATGGGTGGTTTTCTTTTCTCGCTTTTTTTTTTGGGGGGGGTAGATTTGCTTTGAAAGTTTACATTTTTACAAGCATATTACTTGCGTAATTAAAAATACAAAGACAGCACCCCAAGATTTCTTGGCGCTCTGCTGCGTGCTGGGCTCACCTGCCGGGTCCCTGGGACTCAAAAGAGCAGGGCTGGAAGGTGTGGGAGATTGTGGGCGGGCCAGGAAGAAATGGGGTGGGGGAGCCTTAGCCTGCTCGCTCCCGGCCTGTTCTCAGCCATTTTCTATTTCCCCCCACCCACGGATTTCCCCCCAACTGAGAGAGATATAAAAAGAGATGAGCGAAAAGAGAGAGAAGTCAGGAAGGAGGAAGGGAGGGAGAGACCGGTCACGTGGTTTTCTGGACCGCCACCTCACTCCTTATTCTCAAGTAAACTTACTATCTCAAGGCGTTGAATCGGAAAGAATAGTGTTACATCCCCCTGGAAAGGGTCACTTTCTTAAGTTCACACGAACTTATTCTTTGATCTTCCCTCGTGGCTCTTAAGATTTACTTCTCCTTCAAATAAAAAAAAAAATTATTTTTTTTATTCTGAGAAAAGCTTCCTAGATGTGATTTCCCTTTTGAAAGCAACACTTTGAAGGCTTTTCTTCAGACCCTCTCTTCTTAAAGGGATGTGTCAGAGGGGCAGGCCCCGGCCCAGAGCATTTTTAAATAGCCCCTTTCCGAATACTCCACCTTCCCACGAAGACTCTGGAAGTGAAACCTCCTAGCGCTGGAAGACATTACCTTCTGTGGCCCAGAGTGTGGCAGGAACACCCTGCTTCCGGCAGCTCCAGCGGCCTTCTCTGGACCCTGGAGGGCTGTGAAGGTGGGCAGAGAAGAAAGGAAGCTGTGCTTTCGCTGTGTGTGTGTGTGTGTGTGTGTGTGTGTAAAGCTGGTTCCATACCAGGGCGTGTGTGTGTGTGTGTGTGTGTGTGTAAAGCTGGTTCCATACCAGGGCGCTGTGTGTGTGTGTGTGTGTGTAAAGCTGGTTCCATACCAGGGCGTGTGTGTGTGTGTGTGTGTAAAGCTGGTTCCATACCAGGGCGTGTGTGTGTGTGTGTGTGTGTAAAGCTGGTTCCATACCAGGGCTATCGGCTTTGGATTAAGCAAGGGTTCTCAGTCTATTTGGCCCGGTTTCTTTGCACTCCCAATAGAACAGCGGAAATCCAAGGTTGGACATCGCAAGTTTCCGGTTTAAGGACTATCCTCTTCTTCTGGGATTAAAGCACCTATAGGGATGGTGCCAGTTCCAGCACCTGCACCACAGTGGCCAAAAATGTTGACAGCCGGTCCCGCCTCTGGGTGCTCAGATGTTTGTACACGAAGTGACCTTTAATTGTGTCTGAGAAACTCCTGTCGGAGCCACATGTGGTTTCACTTATTCAGCAAAGGTTATTACATTTCAAGCTGTTTTGTGTTAGTTTTCAGCATTTAAATGAAGTATTTTCTCTTTCATATATTTGATGTGGCTCAAAGAAACTTGCTGTCCCCCCCCCCCCTCGCGGATGTATTGTTTGATTAGATCTTTTTGTCAAGTCAGATCAAAGATGGCTTTTCTTTCTTTAAGAGAAGTCTTTTCTTAAAACAAATCAATAGAGCGGATTCCAAGTCAAGGGGCATCTTATTTAAACGATTTTGAAAAAAGAAAAGATCTGAATGAGAGTGAAGAAAAGATGCTTTTATTTTGGCATTGTACTTATCTGTCAGAGAGACAGATGAAAGCAAATGCATCGGTATTCTACACTTCGGATCAGCCATGGAAAGTTTGTAGTGTAGCAGGGCACACACATGAGGATGGAAACACCCACTTCCCAGGATGTGTTCTGGGGGTAGTGGGGGTTCTGCCCTCACGTCCCCCACCCCCTTCATGCACGTTGAGGCTGGCCTGCAGTCCTGAGCCAGGAATGTCCTATCTAACTCCTCCCCACATCAGAGAGAGGAAACTCGGGAGTTTCAAGGATGCCTCCGTTTCCATGGCTACCTCTGGACGGGCCACTGCGCAGCCTCTGCAGCTGGTTCCCTTGGTGGGGCTTCTTAGCGGGAGACATGTGCTCCCCGACTTGGGCCTGTCCCGAGCTCCTTGGAGTTTGATAGCTGTCAATTGGAATTGAACCAAGACAGACGTGTGGTCAGTATTTGCTTTGCTATAAAAATGGACAGGTAGGGTTTGGGGGCAGCAATTGCTAGCCACATGGTAAATGGCATCAGTAACGTGTTGTGGTTGGAATAGGTCCTCTCCCACCTACTGCTTATTATGACCTGGAATGCAGTTTTCTTATTACTGTGTTAACTTTTGTATCATTTTAGCTTAAAATGTCTGCTCCATAAGCAGGGTTTGGGTCTTATTTCCTTCACTACTGCATCCCCAGCATCCAGAATAATGTCTAAACTGTAGCTCAAGCCTTGGTCCTTGAGTGAATGAAGCAAATCTTTACATACCATTTCCCTCCTCCCTCTCGGTGCTGATGGAGGGAAATGGAGAGAACCAGCCACATAATTCAAACCCAAGATCAAATACACACACCCTAGGGGTGTAACTAACCACAGCCTGGTGACTGTTGTTCATAAGACTGTGTTGTATGTTTAAAAGTTGCTAATAAAGTAGATTTTACAAAACTATATACAATTCTGGGATACATCTCCCCCTCTACACACGTATAAACTACCCCCAGCCCCCACCCAACTTCTAGTGCCTTTTGGGCTGTCAGGTGTACCCCTCTACCTTTCCCTCCCATTTCCTTCCCCTACTCCTCTGGTAAGCACTATATTTTTCTTAGAGTGTAAGAGTTGTAAAACAATGTGTTCTTTATTCATTCAAATAATCAGATAATTCCATGGGCAACATCAGGAAAATGTGTTCCTTGGTGTCATGAAGAATTGCCAAAATAAAATTTTAAAATACTTTTGCTTTCATTTTCTCCTGTGCTCTTCAAAGGGTAGGTGCTTCATAGGACTTTCTCGACTCCTCCCTGGCCCAGGAAATTTAAAAAGTCAAAGCATTGGGGCCTCCCTGGTGGTGCAAGCACCACCCTATGAAGCATCCGCAGCCACTGCAACACAATTTTGATCCCTGGTCAGGGAGGTGACCCACATGGAGCAGCAGACCCCTCCTGCCTCGCCTGCTCCCCTCAGCAGTGTACATCAGTTGATCTCCCTGTTCTGTTCTCTACTCTGTTGCTAGTGAATCCTCTTACCCCCCACACCTCTGGCCTGTACCCCAGTGCTTGTATGCATAAATAAATAAATCTTTTAAAAAAAAGTCAAAATGGGCCTCCCCTGGTGGCGCAGTGGGTTAAGCAACGCACTACGAAGCAAATCGCAGCCACTGCAGCACGAGTTCGATCCCTGCTGCCGGCCACGGGGGG
>JAGFMF010011868.1:9962348-9987251 GCA_019455555.1 Galemys pyrenaicus | reverse complement strand
TCTCTTCTCTGCAGAAATCTTCTTATCCTCAGCTCCACCCACTTAGGGCGGAACCAGGATTTTGGGAACTTTCCCTTTTCCTGGGACCACCCTGTTACAGAACCACACTGCTGAGGGGAGCAGCGGGGTGAGGCAGAAGAAGTCTGCTGCACCATGTGGGTCCCCTCCCTGGCTGGTGGCAGGGATTGAACTGCAGTGGTTTGGGTTTGCTTCATAGTGCCTTGCTTAATTGTGCCACCAGGGAGGCCCCCATTGTCCTCTTTTGAGGGCTATTCTGATTCTTGGTGATTTATAATGATTCCCAACTGGGCCTCCTGCAGTTAGCCCTATAAATTTAGATTTTTACGTCTGGGAAATATTTCCTTAAGGTAAATTTTCAACCAGTAGCAATGCCTATATATGTTTTATATTTGGCTCCATATCACCAAATTGTCTTCCCACAAAGGTTATGCCAAATGTCCCTCATTCCAAATGTACACAAAACTGTTGCTTTGGATACCTGCAATTTTTCCACTCTAAGATCACTCCATATCTCCACTTTAATGGATTCCACTCCCCAGGAAAAAAAGATTAATTCTTTTGTTAAGTGGATCACTTCTGAGGGAAAAAACAACCCACAATATAGAAAAGGGGCTCATTTTCCTTTTTGCTTACATGATGCCAAAAAAGAAACATGAGTGTTCCCTTCAGGGAATTAACTAGTGTTTTAAGTGCATAAAATTTGTAATACAAATACAAGTGCAAAGTTTCATTTTTTCCAATGCCTGGGAAATCCTTAAGGAATCTTTTTAAGTAGCTGTGAATCAATGAAGCCAAATATTTACTTAATGTACAATAAACGACTTGTGAATCTAGGACAGAAGATCCCCTTCCAAACCTGTTTCTGTAGCTCTCTTGGAAGCACTGATTTCTATATCCAAAAGGATGGGTTTCTAACTGTGGATTTCTACCTAATCCAGAACATTCTTTCCAACGGGCACTTAATAGATATTCACTAAAAAACAGTGGGTTGATAACATGGTATCTGACAAATGAAGCAGTAAAGGGTCCCTCCTATCAGTGAGGGTTATCTAATCAGCCAGTTATTCAGGAACTATTAATAGGTAACCATGGATGTAAGTATATACTCTGAACCATTCTTTCCCGGACTCTCCCATCCCAGTCGCTGGCGGACTATGACTGCACAATCACACAGTCTGTGTTTTGTATTTTCTTGGTTTTTGCTCAGGAAGTATATAAAATAGTTGCCAGCATTTCTAAAGTAAGTTTTTACATACACATCTGATTTCTGCCTTTCTTTGACAAACTTGAGCTCTGGCTATTCCAAGTCAGAAATCCCCACCAGGGCAAGGGAAGACAAGGAGGGAGGCGGGAAGTGGGAGGAAGAGCACCCTGCCCCCATCTTTTGCTCCCAGCTCCCACCTGGCTGCTGGCTCACTTCTCTACCTGCCTGGCCCCAGTGGGGGCCACACCTTGATTTTGCCACACCTTTTTTTTTTTTAAGTTTGGAATGTGTACCTTGGTGATCTTCTTATCTTAGATAATTCCCTCAATTCAAAGAAACTGACTTCTTTCTCTTCTGATTTTTAAGACCTTGCTGTTCCTAAGCCTTCCTGGACACCCAGGAAGGTTTGTTCTTTGTCTTCACCCTCTAGCAGAGAGAGAGCTCTCTGGAGAGGCTGGTCCCTGAGCAAACCCTTTCCTGCAGGGTTGATGGCAAGGGAGACACTGGAATACTTTCTCCTGATTGTGGGGCGGGAGTGGGGATGCTGGCAGAAAGGAAGAGCCACAAAGATCTAGGAGGGTTGCTGCTAATCCCGCTGTCAGAGGGGCCCCCAAAAGACATTGACTTGAAATGTACTTATTTTTGGAGAGAAACAATTTTGATTCTACTCTGCTTTGAGAAAAAAAACTGCCGACTGTCTATAATTAGACATGGAAATCCAGAGAAATATTCTTACCATTTTGCCATCAGAAAAGCAGACATATTAGGCATTGCAGTTACATACCACACAAACATCTCCAATCCTCCCCCTCCTCCGGAATAACTAAGAATAAATGCCAAACTTCTATTACTAATTACAGGTAGCCTAAATCGGCTTTATCTCCTCCGACAGTAGGTATCTGTATACATGCACATTTTCTTTCCTACCACAATGCTTCCGTCCCACGAACAATTAATTTTGTTTTTATGAATCATAAAGTGAGACCGGTTTATTATTTAGTCTGATTGTAGGCTAGCCTCATGCTCTGCATTTTAATTTAAGTGTAGCTGCTCAGGAAAAATGCAAATCTCTCCTATTCAAATTCAAAAGAAAATAAATGGATTTTTTATGGCCTAAAGGAGCTATTCATTACCAAATCATTTATCTTTTCAGAACGAACAGTTTATATATCCAATATGCCCTAGTGCTGTCTTTATTTCCTTCATCGTTTTCTCCTTTGATAAATATGCTCGCTCTTTCAAATCTCTATGCATCTCTGCCGATAGGGGCAGTTTATAGCAGACTGAACAACAATAAAATTAATAGCATTAAACTGAAAGCAAAGGTTCATAGAGAGCGCCAACATATTGGATATTAAAAAATAATTATTATATAACAGATCTAACACTTGGGTTGCAATGTTTTAAAAAAAAAGACACACACTGGGTTTTATAAGAGCAAAATGACAGGCAGGGGCGGGGAGAAAAAAAAGGGGTGTCTTTAAACACTGCTTTCCTGAGTCTTGCTGCTGAATTCTTGAAGAGCTGGGAACACTGACATTCTCTTTGGGATTCTGCTTCTAACATTACCTGTGATCGGAAGTTTGGCATTTGGAAGCCAGGGCTGCATTTTTATTGAACACTGGTCTTATTGAACAATATTTGTATTTTGATTCAAGAAACCAAGATGTGACTCCTGGAGGGGTCGAAATACAGAAACTGCTGGTACACAAAGCAATTTCTAAGTACTTTTTACCCTGGCTGCTGTGAGGGGCCCCTCTAGAATTCCAAGGCCCCTAAGTGAGAAATCCTTGTGGCAAGTGTGAGTTTTTGGATTCCCCTGCTCCCCTTTTTTCAGACATTTGCTTTTCTTTGGCGTGTGTCCTTTAAAAATCATAGGATTGTGTTAAAGTTACCCAGAATGTTGACTTTCTCCATTCATGTTTATGTATTAAATCAGATTTCAGGGCAAACTGAATAGATTTCTTTGTTCCCACTAGACTAAGTCCAGAGAGATAATCTGGTTTGGTTATGACTGCATTGTTTAAAGAGTGCTAATTATAGTGCTTGCAATCCAGTGGCAGAGGGAGCAATTTAAATGTTCATTTTGAAGAAGGAAAAAAAAAGTCATATGCCCCGATCAAAATTGTACAGTCACTCACACTGGCTCCCCAAAGACCAATGTGAACCCGGGTTTTCAAAGTGTTAATCTTTAAATTCTTCAATGCCAGACAGGCCTCCATACCCTCAGCCTATGGAAAGGGGTATTAGTGATGGGGGGGTGGTGTAGGAGGGCGCAGATTTTTAGTCTTTTTTTAAGATTCATTTTTATTTGTTTATGTATACAATAACTGGGGTGTAGGTCAGAGTTGCAGGGAGGGGTGGGGGAAAACAGGGGTGTGAGGAGAGGAGGGGACACTAGAGGGGCCTCCATCTTCACTAGAGACAGAGTAGGGAACAGAATAGGCAGATCTACTGAGATACACTGCTGAGGGGTGCAGCGGGCAAGACAGCTGAGGTCTGCTTTGCCATGTGGGTCCGCTCCCTGGCCAGGGATAGAACTCAGTCCATAGCAGTGTTAGCGCTGAAACTTAACCCCTAGGCTACAAGGGAGGCCCTGGTTTTGAGTCTCATAGGACAATAGACTAGTAATTTCCACCCAGCCTGCAGCTACTTTTCAGATGCTTTCAGGAAGGGAAGATGCTGGGTGAGACCTCCCTGGCCCACTTGGACCAAAGGTCTCTGCAATGAAATAAAGGGGTGGTTTTCAAAGTGGTGGAAGAGGATCTTGAGCTTGTCCTCAATGGCCAGGGCCACAGCAAGCCAGAACACCTGCTAGTTAACTCCTTAGGAGACAGAGCAGAGTGAGGGTTTAACAGGTGCTTTTCTGTTTATTGTGTCTCCTACAAGGCCATGGAATTGGCATGGGACAGGGACCAGAGGATGGGTCATGCCTGCCTGGGTCCCTTTTCTAGACTCTAGGGACTGGCCCTTCAATTAGCTCCATAGCATGATTTATCTGGGAAATTTCCAAGGTGGAAGTAAAGGGCTCTCTCAGGTCTTGGCACAGAGAACTAAAACAAACAGCACGTTGGAATATACTTAGCAGATAATGACGAACACAGAAAAAGAGATGGAGGATGTTTAGCAAGGAAAAGAGGCCCGTCTGACTTGAAAATGATGGAACACAGACCACAGGTGCAATAATTTAGGGACTATCTCTGGAATTTTTCTCTATGAACCATTAATCACTCAGGGTCGACGTGAATAGATGAGGTGGACGGACAAACACTGCCTCACTTGAGGAAAGGAAAGAAAATTTGTGAGAATCACAGTGCCAAGGGCAGCTTCCTTGTTTCATGTGTCAAAACCAGCAACACAGGGCATCCATGGTGGCGCAAAGGGTTAAAGTCTCAGCACTATCAAACTATCCCTAGCCACTGCCGCATGAATTCTATCTCTAGCCAAGGGAGCTGATCCACATGGTGAATCCCACATCTCTGGCCTACATCCCAGCTCTTGTATGCATAAATAATAAAATAAATCTTTTAAAACAAACAAACAAACAGTAACAGAGATACCAGATTATTCTTTTAAAAATTCCATGGAGGGCCTCCCTTGTGGCACAGCAGGTTGAGTGCAGGACTGTGAAGCAAACTCCCCACACAGCAGCATGAGTTCGATCCCTGGTCAGGGAGGGGACCCACATGGAGCAGCAGATCTCCCCTGCTTCGCCCACTGCTCCCCTCAGCATTGTATTTCAGTCGATCTGCCTGTTCTGAACCCCGCTCTGTCTCTGGTCAATCCTCTCACTTCCCATGACTCTGGCCTATACCCCAGCTCTTGCATGCAAAATTAAAAAAAAAAAAAATCTTTAAAATAAATAAATAAATAAAAATAAAAATTACATGGAATGTGTCAATTGGGTCCTGAATCACACGTACACATTTTCTCCTATAAAGGATAGACAACGTTTGAATGTTTAAGTAATGGTGTCCACGTTAATTTCATGATTTTGATCATTATCCTGTAATCAGGTAAGATAATGTCACTTTTATTTATTTATTTATTTTTTAAAAAGATTTATTTATGCATACAAGCGCTGGGGTACAGGCCAGATGTGTGGGGGGTGAGAGGATTCACCAGAGACAGAGCGGGGAGCAGAACAGGCAGATTAATGGAAGTACACTGCTGAGGGGAGCAGCAGGCAAGGCAGGAGAGGTCTGCTGTGCCATGTGGGTTCCTCCCTGGCGGGCGGCAGGGATCAAACTCGTGCTGCAGTGGCTGAGGTTTGCTTCATAGTGTGTTGCTTAACCCACTGCACCACCAGGGAGGCCCCTGATAATGTCACTTTTAAAACCAAAATCACAGCCTAAGAAAAGAACCAAAACATTGGGAATGTGGGAAGAGTTGACTTTTTTTGTTCTCACATTTCTAAGGCATGTCCTTGACCGGAAGCAACTGTGTTTTCCCGCAAGATAATAATTTTGGGAGGAAAGTGAATTGCTCTGTTTCTGGGTTAATTTGCTCTATTGTTTGTATTTCCAGTCGATCTGCCTGTTCTGCTTCCCGCTCTGTCTCTGGTGAATCCTCTCACCTCTGGTGCCTCTGGCCCATTCCACAGCTCTTTTTTTTTTTTTTTTTAAGATTTATTTATTTATACACATAAGAGCTGGGGTACAGGCCAGAGTCACGGGAGGTGAGAGGACTCACCAGAGACAGAGCAGGCAGATGGACTGAAAAACACTGCTGAGGGCAGCAGAGGGCAAGGCAGGAGAGGTCTGCTGTGCCATGTGGGTTCCCTCCCTGGCCAGGGGCAGGGATCAAACTTGTGCTGCAGTGGCTGTGGTTTGCTTCATAGTGCGTTGCTTAACCCACTGCGCCACCAGGGAGTCCCTGTTCCCTAGCCTTGTATGCATAAATAAATAAATCTTTAAAAAAACTTTTTTGCTCTACTGTTTAAGATTCTGGACAAACTAATAAAGGACTTGCTCAGGATCTTCATACCCTGAGCTATAAATGGGCTTAATACTAATTCATTCCATTTATGTTGTGGCAAGGATTAAGGGGGGTGATGTTCACAGACCACTCAGCTGGCACCTGGATCAAGGCAGGTATCAGAAGCTAAAACCACTATGTTGGGCCTCCCTGGTGGCGCAATGAGTTAAGCAATGCACTATGAAGTAAACTGCATTACTGCAGCATGAGTTCAATCCCTGCTGCTGGGGGATTGGTGCTGCAGAACTTTTCTGCCTTGCCCGCTTCTCCCCTCAGCAGTGTGTTTCAGTGGATCTGCCTCTTCTGCTCCCCCCTCTGTCTCTGGTGTATCCTCTCACCACCCACACCTCTGGCCTGTACCCCAGTGCTTGTATGCATAAATAAAGGAATCTTTAAATAAATAAATAAATAAACCCATTGGGTCATAGCTCAGGGGCAGAGAATTTGACTGCAGAAGTTGGTTGGTATGTGGTCATGATTATGCCTAAATGTTCGTGGCGCTTCTATTTTGATGAGTTGGGTTTTGTGTTTTTGTTAATAATTTACAACTGATGAGATAAAGGCCCTATCATATACTTTAAGAACTGTGAGGTTTATTTCATGTAACTTAAGAGTTGTGAAGTTTTATTTCTCTCTTCTAGGTTGGCTAGATGTAACACTTTCAGCAGAATAGGTGAGGGGCAGAGAAAAGGCAGATGGAGACTCAGCCATGAGCTCACAGTCGGGGCTGCCTATTGGGGGACCCTGGTGATCACCTCCTTTTACACCCTGTAAAGCGTGCCCACCCACCCCAAGTCACACCGTTGGTGGTGGCTCTCCTGCATTGCTTTGTTCTGCAACCATCCCAGGCGGTATAGGTACATTGTTGCTTCAGGCAGCTTAAAAGAAGAATCTTGGAGCCCTTGGCATCATCTTCACAAGCTTTCTAGTTGTGCGCAGGGGAAACAAGCCAACAGGGATTTAGCAACTTAGCCCCCCTTGAGAATCCCTCTATGCCCTTTCCTCTTGCAGCCGTTCTGCCGCTCTCCACTGCGCCCAGCGCACCATCCTCCGTGATGCCTCTCTGATAGGCTCAGCCTCCTGGATCAGGAGTGCCCACTCACTCACGCCCATGCCATACTCCAGGTGTCCACCATCAGACGCATGTGCCTGCGCCCACGCTCCCAAGCACCTCCTGCATTCGGGGCCGTGGGTCATAGCCACAGAGGCCAAGGGTGCAAAAGCCTGAGCATCTTCCTTTACCCTACACGCATCCTCCACTACTTGTGCTGGTGGCCTCACCGACTCCAGCCCTGTTTTTGTCTTCAGGGACTCTCTGTGGACCATTTCCCCAGGAAAAGGCCCAGGGATGCAACTTTTGGGGCACAGCTCCAGGTCTTACAGACATGCCCCAAGCTTATTTGGGGATCTCTTAGCCTCCTGGCTAAGGACATAGGGGCTCCCTCAGGCCTATCGCTGTGGACTCACAGGTTATGTGACTTGTGCCTGAGACTGGACTCGGTGCCTGATGCTATTTGAGCAAACTGCTTGGCCTTGGTACTCTCACCTCTGATACATAGAATTATCAGACACAGGCTGCCTCATAGTACATGTTCTGGGCAGCCCTCAGGGTCCACGTTCAGGAGGTCCCCACCTGGCTAAGTGCTCTGCTATCACCACCTTGAAATTCTTAATAGTATTTGAAAAAGGGGTTCACATTTTCATGTTGTACCAGTCCCTCTGGATTACGTATCCAGTCCTCATTAGACATTATGGCACCCAAGAGAGACCTGAGAAGATGGAATAGTTAAACATAATAATAATTACTGGGTAGGTTTTACTGCATTTCACACCCTGAAGTGACCCAGGGTGCCCATTTATAGTCTTACCCCATTCTGCTGTCAATAAAACACCTTGTTCATGGGGCCTCTCTAGTGGCACAAGGGATTAAGTCGCAGCGCTGTGAAGCTATCCAGAGCCACTGCAGCACAAGTTCGATCCCCATCCAGGGAGCTGACCCACAAGGCACAGCAGACCTTTCCTATCTGGCCTGCTCCTCCCCTCAGCAGTGTATTTCAGTAGATCCGCCTGTTCTGTTCCCCATTCTGTCTCTGGTGAATCCTCTGACCCCCCCTGCACCTCTGGCCTGCACCTCAGTTCTTATATGCATAAATAAATAAATCTTAAAAAAGAAAACAAAAAACACATCATTCATGTAGTCGCTCCTCAAAATGTCTGGTGTTACTTAGTAATCAATGAGCCTGATTTAGAGCAATGAGTTTAGAATTTTCACCCTCTTGTATAAAGTCCCTATCGCTTTGGAACACACACAAAAAGTTAATTTTCTAGGGGCCTTACCTTGCTGTAGATATTTCCTTTCTGAAAATGTCAATTGTCTTCTTGTGTTTCCTAGTGTCTGATTATGTGGAATCCAGGTCCCCATAACACTGAATATGGTTTACAGTCTCCCTCTAACTGAGCCCCTCTGCTGTCTGGCGGGGGAGGGAGAAGAGAGTGGCCAGGGCTTCCTCGCAGCTGGAGCCTGAGGCCGCATCTCAGCAGCAGTTGGAACCTCTCTAGGTTGTTGTAAGTTCTTCTGGGAAGCTGGTTTATCAGGTCAGGATTTAGAAACTTGAATTTCACCTTTACATTCATCCCAAGTCAGCTCACTGCCTGGCTGTCTGGGCATGACTGAATTGTGATTGCTTAGAAACAACGTGGATCGGCAACTCAAAAGAGAACTGAAACTCTTCTATTTTTGTACTAAGAAAAAGGATCTGTGGAAACGTTGAATGCTAAAAGATACCCTATACTCCCTAACTAGTCTTCATCTTCTCTAATAAAAAAAATTATGGTTCTCTAGTTCAAATGGTATCTTGTTCTCATAACATTTTAATTTCATTAATGAGTGTCAACATATATATTACCTCATATAGACTGAAATTATTTTGCTCTCCCCGCCCCTCAGCTGCCACAAGCTCCCCCCTCCTCCCCTTAATGTCCCCCTCCCTCTCTTTTCACCTCGGTAGCTCAGGGAGTTTGTTGATGTCTTTAGTTTTTTAAAGTGTCTTGCATTATTGAATTGTCTGCTATGTAAATGACCTGGATTTCGTTTTCTCATTCTTACTTTGCTGTCCATGATTCTCCCAAACTCCCCCCACTTGTTGAAATGGCTGCTTTTCATCCTCTGGAATACCCTGAGGTCTGGGTAGACCACACCTTGCTCCAGTTGTCCATTATGGACGTCCAGGCCACTCCTTTGTCCCAGCTACTGTAAATGACACGGCTCCCAGAACATTTTAATTGAAAAGGAAAGGCGTTCTTTAAAAAACATATTATTGTAATATTGGAACTGAAATCATACCTGTCTTTCCAGGCCATTGCCCATGGAGTTTTTGATCTTTCTCATTATAGCAATTTGTGAGATTGTTTTTCTTTCTGTGGGAAAACCCCGTGGGCTGCCTTCTCTTTCCTGCCACCTTTCTTCTCCTTCCTTTTCTTTCTTTCGCTTAATTTTCTCTCTTTCCTTTAAAAGGAATCAATTGTTTTCTCATTTTTTATGATATGTGTTGCTAACCACATAATTCCATGTATGAGTTAGCAACCTCATGTGAGTCATTCTTTAATGACAGTAATGTACTCCATGTAAAAATATATATCTGAATATTATAAGTGAGCCTGATTGCGCTGGGTAAACTTGCAAAATGGAAATTGAAATAAATTCTCAAGTGGGTTTTTAAATATCCAAGTGCTAGGTTCTGAGATCGGAAACTGAGAATGAGGAACTAATGAACACCCAGTTTGAAAAATTAATTACTTTATTCTTAACATTTATTGAGGTGCTAGGTTAAGAGCTTTAAATGGATTATTTCTTTTAATCCTCACAACCATCCAAGGAGATAATTTTATTATCCTTGTACTACCGATGAACAAAGCCCAGAGAGGTTAGACAACTTGCCTAAGGACACACAGTTTTTAATGTCATGCCTGATGGAAAACCAGGTCTGACTGCAAAACCAGATCATTGATAACTTCCAGGCACCCAGGAGCCTATCTTGTGGAGCTTTGCAGGAAAACATAAAGGGCTTAGGTCTTCATGGGGCCTAATATCTTTTTTTAAAGTCTCTTTTTTTTTTAAAGATTTACTTATTTATGCATCAAGAGCTGGGGTACAGGTCAGAGTTGTGGGAGGTGAGAGGATTCACCAGCGACAGGGTGGGGAGCAGAACAGGCAGATCGACTGAAACACACTGCTGAGGGGAGCAGCGGGTGAAGCAAGAGAGGTCTGCTGTGCCATGTGGGTCCCCTCCCTGGCCAGGGATTGAACTTGCTGCTGTGCTGACGCTTCACAGTGCAGTGCTCAACCTGCTGTGCCACCAGGGAGGCCCTGGGAGCCTAGTGTCTTATTTGACTTCTCTCCTTCCCCTCCCCTCAAAATAAAACTCGAAGTATGAAGTCCTTTGATTTGATTCTACTTTTTTTTTTTTGTCTCCAAAGAAATAAGACTCACTTGTTTCTAAGCACTTAAGTTCTGGGGTTAGACTATCTGTGTGTGACTTTCAGTCCTGTTCCTAAGAAGCTATGAAAGCTGGCAGGTCACTGCACTGCTCTCCGGCTCAGTTTCCCAATCCTGAAAATGGGGATAATAATGGACCTTCTCAGTGATGTTATGAGGCCCAGATTAGCAGATCCACATAAAACACAGGTAGGAACGGGTGGCTGCCTTATTAAACTCATGTGTTTTGCTGGATGATTGAAATTAATTATTAGGACATAGATTTTATTTTTATTAAAAAATACATATTATTTTTTTGGGCCTCCCTGGTGGCACAGGGATTAAAGTCTCAGTACTATGGCCTGAGTTCAATCCCCGCCCAGGGAGCTGAGCCACATGGCACAGCAGACTTCTCCTGCATTGCCCACTGCTCCCCTCAGCAGTGTACTTCAGTCAATCTGCCTGCTCTGTTCCCCACTCTGTCTATAGTGAATCCTCTCACCCTCCCCCCACCTCAAGCTTACACCCCAGTTCTTGCATGAATAAATAAATCTTTAAAAATATGTATCATTTTTAGAGCAGTTTTAGGTTCACAGCAAAACTGAGAAGAAGGGACAGAGATGTCCCTTGTACCCCTGGCCCCCTCCTTACATCCCTGGTCCCTTATACACACAGCCTCCCCATTATCAACATTGGGCCCCAGAGGGGTACACGGACCCCACAGACACCCTTAGTGAGGCATCATCGCCACCAAAGTCCACTACAGCTGACTTCAGGGTGCACTCTAGGTGCTGCATGTTCTAGGGGTTTGGGCAAATGTATAATAATGTGCACTCACCACTACGGGACCACACTGTCTCTTCGCTGCTCCAACGGCCTCCGTGTTCTGCTGAGTCATCCTTCTCCCCCAACACACAGCTATTAAAAAAAAAAAAAGATAAAAAAAAATCATTCTATTTTTGTCTTCTAAAAGTTCATCATTGGTGAAACTGAGCAAAGAAATGGATTTTCAGGGGCCTCCCCGGTGGCGCAGTGGGTTAAGCAACACACTATGAAGCAAACCGCAGCCACTGCAGCACGAGTTCGATCCCTGCCGCCCGCCAGGGAGGGGACCCACATGGTGCAGCAGACCTCTCCTGCTGTGCCCGCTGC
Source organism: Galemys pyrenaicus (assembly GCA_019455555.1). NCBI lineage: Eukaryota > Metazoa > Chordata > Mammalia > Eulipotyphla > Talpidae > Galemys > Galemys pyrenaicus. The sequence continues at coordinate 9,975,423 of JAGFMF010011868.1, read as the reverse complement.
TCCCCTCAGCAGTGTACTTCTGTTGATCTGCCTGTTCTGCTCCCAGCTCTCTGTGGTGAATCCTCTCACCCTCCCACACCTCTGGCCTGTACCCCAGTGCTTGTATGTATAAATAAATAAATCTTTAAAAAAAAAAAAAAAGAAATGGATTTTCAAGAACTGAAAGATGGCATTCGGAGACTAGGTAAGGAAGAGGTGGGGCGGGCTTGCAGAGGAGAATAACTTCTTAAGAGAGTTCTGAGGTGTGTCCTGGAGGTTTGTAAATAGTGTTTTTAGGGCCTCCCTGGTGGCACAAAGTGTTAGGCTACAGCATGAGTTCGATCCCCGGCCAGGGAGGAGACCCACATGGCACAGCAGACCTCTCCTGCCTCATCCACTGCTCCCCTCAGCAGTGTATTTCAGTCAGTCTGCCTGTTCTGCTCCCCACTCTGTCTCTAGAGAATCCTCTCACTCCCCAATCTCTGGCCTGTACCCCAGCTCTCGTATGCATAAATAAATAAATCTTTTTTTAAAAAATAGTGTTTTTAGACAGCAGTTTCGATAAAGGCAGTTTATAACCCTGAGGTTATGGAGGATCTTAAATAAATACCTAGTTTGGGAAGCAGGGATCCACTGAAGGTTTTTGGACACAGATGTGGCATGACCTCATTGGTATTTTAGTGGAGTCATTTTGGGGTTGAATGTTGACAATTTACATGTATACACTGAGCTGCCACATAGTAAAAATCTTGGGACATGATGACGATGAGTAGGCCAGAGACGGTCTCTGGCTCCCGTTGCCCCAAGCTCCTGGTATTCAGATCCTGGGGTGTGCAATGAACCCAGTGACTCACTTCTGATGACTAGAATAACAGAAGTGAGGAGACACCACTTCAAGTGTTCACTGACACAAAGACTGACTTCCATGTCCCTTGCTTTCTGGGCTTGCTTGTCCCAAGGGAAGCTAAGGGCTAGGTTGTGAGCTGCCCCAAGGGGGCCCCTCGGCAGGAACTGAGCTAGCTCTGCAGCCATAGCTGGAAGTAGATGAGAACTGTGTCTTCAGTCCAGGAGGAACTGAGCCCTTGCCAGCAGCCATGGAGTGAGCTGGAAGTGGCTCCTTCTGTAGCTCAACTTTGAGATGGGGCTGCAGCCTCAGCCAACACTCTGATTGCATCTTGAGCTAGGGACACCCTCTTAAAGCACATCCAGATTCGGGACCCACATATTGCAATGTTAACTGTTTTAAGCTGCTGTGTTTTGGGGGTAGTCTTTTATGCAGAGGTGGATAATTAATACGGTCTGTGTCATCATGGAACTTACAGCCTAGTGGGGGCGAAAGATGTCAGTTAAACATACCGGTTCGTGTGACATCACAGCTGTGTCAGGTGTGGTAGAAGCAAGTTGTAGGAAATGCAAATCAGGCCACGCAGCAGCCTGATGGTGAAGCTGGGATTTGGAAGGTACATTGTATTAACTTCGGTATCAGAGATGGGAAGCACATTTCTGGCAGCAGGAACAGCATATGCAAATGTGTCATGAAAGGTGGCACCCTGGCAAGGGGGGTGAGGGCTAGACCTCATAGCATCTCTACATCTTCTCAGTTCAGTGAGGAGTGTTCTAGCAAGGGGGTGGTATGCCCAGAGACACAGGCAGTGAGTAGAGATTTACAATTTTCAAACTTAAGCCGTGGAGCAGGGAGAATGGTTGTTCAAGGACACAGTGGAAGCAGGGGCCCAGTTTGGGGGTGCCTGCAGTTGTCCACTCTAGGAAGGTAGATTGGATGATGGATATATGTATGTGGACAGTCTTGAGAGATTCCTAAGCAGTGAAACTAGTAGGACTTGTTGATGGTTTAGACAGGAGGGTGAGGAGGAAGGAGCTATCAAGATTGACTCATAATGTTTTTAACCTGAAGGAGACTGAAAGGAGAGAAGCCATCAAAGTATCCAGCACAGCAAGGTCAAGGTCAATGATAGGAGGATCCCCAGGGCACTGCTGAAAATAATCAACAGGATTTAACAGCTAATTGGCTGTTGGAAAAGGAAGAGTCTGGAAGGATATCAGTCCCAAATGTTTTTGCTGTCCTCCTCTTGAATTTGTTGAGTATGATTGTAACTATGTATAAAAGAACATAACCTCTGTTCATTTATACAGAGCGAGCTGGTTTGTGAATGGTAAGGAGGAAGCAGTATAAAAAGTATATAGAGCTTTTCAGCATCAAAAAAGTTATTACTAGAGCCAAAGGAAACAACTCTGTTTTAAGAAACTTATTAGTCAGGGCCTCCCTGGTGGCGCAGTGGGTTAGGCAATGCACTGTGAAGCAAACCGCAGCCATTGCAGCACGAGTTCGATCCCTGCTGCCGGCCAGGGAGGGGACCCACATGGCATAGCAGACCTCTCCTGCCTTGCCCGCTGCTCCTCTCAGCAGTGTGTTTCAGTCAGTCTGCCTGTTCTGTTCCCCACTCTGTCTGGTGATTCCTCTCACCTCCCGCGACTCTGGCTTGTACCCCAGCTCTTGTATGCATAAATAAATCTTTTAAAAAAAAAAAAAGAAACTTATTAGTCAAAGTGGGATTTATTGCAACTGTAGAAATGCACCTGGATGAGTTAAATGATAGAAAATCGTGCTCCAACTGAATAAGGTTATGCTGATTCTTCAGTTAGAACTTTTAGTCCAAATGTATGTGCACAGAACTTAATGACTAGGTGGGTCCAAATATGGATACACACTTCTATTTAATATATGATATACCAATATCTAATAAGATAGAAAATATTACGTATAATAAACTAAAGGAGGTATATGCTATGACAACTAGTTTACATTAATTTAGAATTAAAGAAATAGAAATCTAATTTTAATTTATATAGTAATATTTTATAAATGAAGGATGCAGTAAGTATATGTCCTTCATATATACACATATTCCCTTAATTTATAGCTTTCCCTTTTTAGAAATCACTCAAGCTATTTGACACCTATGAGCAAATGAGTGACATTCGTGACTTGTGGTGGCAGGAGTCACACTACAGGATGTCAGAGCCCAGCCCACCCAACCACGAGTGCACTTGAGTTGTCGAGATTAAGAACCTACAGGCACTGGCAGGTGAGTTTCTGCAGAGGCCCCTTCCCGGTATTTCAGCTCACCCCTCTACATTTCTGCTCCATCAAATCAGGCTTGTACATAGTTGGGTCATTTAAGCTACAAGGAAAGCCCCTTTACCTGCTCTGGAGAGCGTGGTGTCCTAGCTGGTCTGTCTGCCCCACCCCTGTCCTCCCACACCCTTACAAGGCAGTCAGAGCCATCTTCTCAGAAAGTCAGTAGGCTCATACCCCTGCCTTCCAGCCTGCTACAGGGCTTCCCATCTGACTTGAAACAAGAACCAAACTCCTTCCAAAGGCCTGAAGGCCTGGGTAAACTGGGCCCTGCCTACTTCTCTCCTTCAAGCTCCTCCCCTGCTCAGCCGTAAACCGCACCAGCTTTGCAGCTTTGTTACGACACCTCCAGCATGCCTGCCACAGGGCCTTTGCAACTGCTACTCTCTCTGCCAGGAGCTTGCTTCCCCTGGAGCACCCAGCGCTCGCTTCTTCTCCTTATTCAAGTCTAGATTCCAATAGAATCTCATTTAAAGACTCTGTCCTAGCCCTCCTACTGTAGTACAATTTTGTTCCCATCAGCACTTTTGTCATTTTCTGAAATTGTGTTACTGAGCTACACAGTGGCTTCCCCTTGTCTGCAGTTTTGCTTTCTGTGGCCTGAAAATAGGTCTCATAAGCTATTTTGAGAGAGAAACCACAGTCACATAACTTTTCTTCCAAGATATTGTTCTAAAATTGTTCTATTTGAGGCTTAGTTATTGTTGTTCATGTTTTACTGTGCCTAATTCATAAAATCAACTTTATCACAGGTTTATGTGTCTAAGAAAAAAAATACGGACTATACCAATTTGGTACAACCCGTGGTTTCAGGCATCCACTGGGGCCTGGGAATGTACCCCCGTGGGTGGGCAACGTGGTAACTAGTCTCTGATGGCTCTCTCACTTGGGTGCCACCTGCGTAAGGGCAGAGTCCTTCCCACTGTATCTCCAGATCTCTTGGAGCTATTGGCACTTAGTAGGTGCTCCCATTTTTCTTTTTGAAAGGGATTGGTTGAAGCCACATTTAATGCTAAGCACATTTTTGGGTGCACTATAGTGACCATTCTCCTGGACAGTCTTTCAACACGTTCAAATTTATCCCTAGGGGCTGAGTCCACACTGTGCAAACAGAACCACGTGGGATGGTGACCTGGTGTGAGTCAGGGGGTTTGGCCCCCGCAGTGATTAGTTATACATTTTAATGAGGACCCTGTCAGTCATCCGACTCCTCCCCAGGCGTCATTGGTTCCTTTTAAAATAGCTTCATGGAGATGTGATTTACATACCACACAACACACCTATTTCAAGCACACATTTCTGTTTTTGTTTTTGTTTTATATATTCATAGAGTCACAGCGCCATCATGACTAATTCTAGAATATTTTCATTGTTTCATTTCATTATTCCAAAAAGAACCCCAGTTCTTCAAGTGTGTTCATTACCCTTCCTCCTCCCTCTAATCCCAAGGACTCATCTCTGTTGTCAAGGAGTTGTCTGTTCTGCCCAGTGCATAGAGATGGAGTTATACAACTTGGGGTCCTGTGTGCCTGACCCGGTTCTTTGTTTGCAAGGTTCATCCTTATTGCAACATTTATTCCTTTTTATTGCCAAATATTCCATTTTGTGGCTGCATTCACTTGTTGGTGGATGTTAGAGTTACTTTGTGTTTTGGGCTGTTATGAATATGTCGTCTTGATGATCTTGGGGAATCAAGGGAAGCGGGTAAATGAGGGGTGGAATGAGTCATAAGGTGACTTTGCTCATCCTTTTGAAGAACCATCAGCCTGTTTTTCAGAATGGTCACACCATTTACAGGAGCACATTAGCTCCTGAGAGCCTATCAGCTCAGCTCCCAATATCACATGTCTGAGAACTAGCACTCCCCCGGCCCATGTAGATGCCTGTGAGATGGTGGAGGAAGTGGTCGTTCCTACTGGGCACAAGTCTGATTGCCAGGAAGGTGAGAGAAGATTTGATGATTTGACAAAATGTTCCGTTTATGGTCTGGAAGAGGACTTAGTGGTATAGGGACAAGGAAATAAAATGAGGATCCTCAGAGTAGATCTATTGTTTTGTTTGTTCATTCATTCATTGATCAATCACAGCTAGTATATACTGAGTGCCTTTCATGTGCCCGGGACTCTTTTTGACTCCAAGGGATCAGTGATTAATGTGATAGAAAGACCTGGATCTTTGTAGAAGACCTTATCTTCTAGAGTGGTTATAAAGATATTGATGATGTCATGCCCATGATTTGACAATAAGAACCATCTTTGTTTTTTTCTGGCAAAAGAATGACTTGATTAGACTTCCATTTTAGCAGAATGACTGGCAGAGATGTTACAAGAAATGGAGGCAAAAACAAGGGGGTGGGGTGAAGACTTTACTTGGAGATGAAGGGTCCTGTGATCCAATGGTGCATCTCAGGAGAGGCAGGGCTAGAATTTATGGAGTGCTTATTATGTGTCAGACGCTGAACTTAGGATTTTACTCTTATTTTCTCAATCTAGCCCCATAACACCTCTGTGAGACAGAGATGGTTGTGATCCATACTTCAGAGTTCCCAGTAAAAGAAAAAGTCAAAATGGAAATTATAGTCCAATTAGATCTGAACGGTGTATATATGCAAATGCATGGGATGAAGTCAAAGCAGTATTCCAAGGGAAAAGTATAGCTTTAAAATACATTTATTAGAAAATTTTAAAAAGATTGGTAATAAACATTTTAACTCAAGAAATGTGGAAAGAATAACAAAATAATTTCAAAAAGAATGAAAGGAGATGAATAAAGTGAAATATAACAATTGATAAATGAGAAGTAAACCAAAAACAGGGGGAGGGATTTGATCATCTTACAGAAGAGGAAGCTGAGGCCTAAAGTGGCTGATAATTTGTCCAAGGCTGACAATCAGTAAGGGCAACAAAACTGAGGATGTCTTTAGATTCTAGAGTCCAATTTCTCACCTACATTGGGTTAGAGGCCTATGCGCTTTCACGTTCTTCTTAGGAGATGGACATAAAATACACTTTACGTGGCTCTAAATGGTCCCTTCTGCAGTCCCAGCACATGTGAAACAAATGCTGAGGTGGGACTTCTGGAGGGGGAATCCACTCTGCTCAGCCAGCCCAAGGGGAAGTAGCTGGGCTGCTCCTGCAGGGGCCACCTTGCACTGTCCGCTCCCTCCTAAAGTAACGGCTGACCACGGGCTCCATGGGCCTGGGACTTTCCTAGTTCTAGCACTAAGCTTTCCATGTCCTGGGAATCCCCTCAGTCCTGAGGTGGTCACTTCAGCAGATTGCCCCAGGTCATGGGAATTCCAGAGTGTTCTGATGACGGAGTCCGGAGATGTTGGCTAGTGGTCCTGACAGGCTAACTAATAATAAACGGCAGCTGCTTATTAGAAACACCTAATATAAGTGAGGGCTCTTCCTTCCCCTGCAGACCACTGCAGAATCTACTGGGATGTGGGCTAGGCATAGGCATTTTTCCCCAGGGGATTTTATGCACACTTAAGTTTGGAGATTCAAGCTTCTTAAATGATAGAATCCCAGAACCACGATGGAGAATGTGAAGACAGCCAGTGTGGCCAGAGATGTGGAGGGAAAGAGCAGAGAAGAGAGAAGCTGGGGTCCAGAGTGGAGTAGACCTTGACTTCCCGTTTGTCTCTGGATAATAGACAAGCACTGTATTAAGTGGGGCTAATGAAAGGATATTACAGATACGACTGCTGTGGCATCGAGGAAATACCTGACACATTTTATTTGTCCTGATGGAGAGTCATTACAAGAAATGATTTTGGACACATAGAAGCTCCTAGTCAGAATATTTCCTTGTTATGAGCCTAATTTAATCTTCCATGGGGGCCTCCCTGGTGGTGCAGTGGGTTAAGCAACACACTATGAAGCAAACCGCAGCCACTGCAGCACGAGTTCCATCCCTGCCGCCAGCTGGGAAGGTGACCCACATGGTAAGGCAGACCTCTCCTGCCTCGCCTGCTGCTCCCCTCAGCAGTGTGTTTCAGTCAGTCTGCCTGTTCTGCTCCCTGCTCTGTCTCTGGTGAATCCTCTCACCCTCCACATGCTTGGCCTGTACCCCAGTACTTGTATGCATAAATAAATAAATCTTTAAAAATAAATAAATAAAAGAAGATTTTATTTTTTTCTTAGGCCATGGAAGATTTTTTTTCTTTTTAAAGATTTATTTATTTATGCATACAAGAACTGTGGGGTACAGACCAGAGATGCAGGGCGTGGGAGGATTCACCAGAGACAGAGTGGGGAGCAGAACAGGCAGATTGACTGAAACACACTGCTGAGGGGAGCAGCAGGCGAGGCAGGAGAGGTCTGTTGCACCCACTGTGTTGGTTTCCTCCCTGGCTGAGGATCGAACTCAGTGGCTGCAGATACTTCATAGTATAGTACTTAACCCTTAGTACCAGGGAGGCCCCATGGTGCATCTTTTAGAATGTATCATATGAGTAATGAAGTTTTCCTCTTGGTCCCCAAGAATCCAGCTCATTTCCTTCAAGATTTTCCTCTTTTATGGTTCAGCTTGGAGAGACTGCCAGGCAGTGCTGAAAATGTCATCATCTGAGAACTGAGGCTTGACTGGCATCCTGTCTAGTCCTCCTTGTAGTGGACTTCATGACAACTTCATGCTGTTGTTATTGCATAGACAGGATTGGTTTTGTTTTTGTTTTTAAACTTTTTATTTTGAAAGACTAAAGTTCCACAGGAAATTGCAAGATAGGCCAGTGGTTCCTTGTCCTCAGCCCCAGTTCCCCAGCGGTCACTTCTCACTTAGCCAGATGGCAAGAGCCAAACCTGGCAACCCCTTGAAGCACAGTGTATGCGAGGGGTTCAGGGCCAGCGTCCCAGGTGCAGATTCAGGTGACACCACAGTCCAAGATATAAGGTGTTTTATTGCCACCAAGATCCCCACCTTTAGCTGTGCTCCTGCCTCTCGTGACCATCCCTAAAGGTTAGGATGGCCACTGCTGACCTATCCTTCATCTTTTTTTTTTTTTAAAGATTTATTTATTTATGCATACAAGCACTGGGGTACAGGCCAGAGGTGTGGGGGGGGTGAGAGGATTCACCACAGAGAGCAGGGAGCAGAACAGGCAGATCAACAGAAGTACACTGCTGAGGGGAGCAGCGGGCACAGCAGGAGAGGTCTGCCATGCCATGTGGGTCCCCTCCCCGGCCAGCAGCAGGGATTGAACTCATGCTGCAGTGGTTGCGGTTTGCTTCATAGTGCGTTGCTTAACCCACTGCGCCACCAGGGAGGCCCTATCCTTCATCTTTTTAATTTTGCCATTTTGAGAGTGTTATATAAATGTGATCTTTCGAGACTAGCGTTTTTATTTTTTTAAGCATAATGATCACAACTACATTGAGTATTTGGAAATTTTGTGTATATATAAAATATATATATGTATTCTTCTCCCTCCTCCCCCACCCTTTGTACCCTTTTGACCCTTTCTCCTTCCAACTTACCTCCTAACCTCAGAAACCTCACTTCATTTATTAGTGTCTGCTAGTTTTTATAAGGGTTTGCTTTGACTAATTGTCTGCTATGTAAATGTTCAGCATTTGTCTTTGTCATTTTGACTTGCTTTATTACACATCATTCCCTCCAACTCCTTCCATGTTGCTAATGTAAATGCTAACATTTCATCTCTTATAGCTGAATAATGTTCCATGGTGTGTGTAAGCTGCCTCTTCCTCCAGTATTCTATCAGTGAGCATGTCCTATCATAATAATGCTGCAATAAATATTACAGAACATACAATTTTTTTAGTTCATGATTTTATGTTCTTGGGATAGAAGCCCAGGAATGGGATTGCTGTGTCACCTAACCTACATCACCATCAACAGTGTGATTAGGGTTCCTTTTCCCCACATCACCTCCAGCACTTGTCTTTGTAGTATGTGCTGTTGACATAGATGTGGGATGATATCTCATTGTGATTTTGACCTGCATCTCCCTATGAGATACTGACTTTTTCACTCAAGATAAAGTTCTTGCAACTTGTACAAGCTGTTGCAAATATCAGTAGCACATGCCTTTCACTGCTGAGTAGTATTCCACAAGCAATTATTATGTACTACATTATAAATATTATGGTATGCTATTACATAATATTTAGATAAAAAATTAAGTGATTAAATATTTCAATCACCCTAAAATTCCAAGCCAAAGGTCAAGCTATAAACAGGATATTTAAAAAAAAAATCTGATCTCAGTGTGTGCCAGGTACAGTTCACGTACTGATTCATCTGCTTCTCAAAACAGCTTTGTGAACTGGTGGCTGTGATTTTTCTCCCTTTTATATATAAGAAGAGGGAGGCCCAGAGAGGTAAAGCCACTTGTCTAAGGTCACAAAGCCAGGCAATTTGGCCCTGAGCCCAGTCTCTCATCCATGACACCCTCCCCGCCCACACCACACCACATCGCTGTTGGCCTCCACGTCACCTATACATCGGTTGAGTATGCCCACTGGGACCGGTTCTCATCCCACTGGTCCCCAAGGAGTCACAGGTGCTAAATTTTCCAAGAAGATGTGATTCAGTACACTCCAGTCCAGCAGGAGTCAAACTCTTCAGGCTCAGTTTTTTTGATTAGAGAACACATCTGTGGCTATACTACCAGACACTAAATAATACACTGTTAGTTCAGTTTTGAGATCTGAAAACCAAAAGTGGGTGAAGCAAGATAAAATATGTCAATTTGATGAGTATGAACATGTATTTTTACATAGAATCAGAGTGCCTTTTAAAAATAATATTTTCATATGGTAAAAGTAAATAACATAAAATGAGCTGCTTTAACTAAAATATCCACTGCAGTTACATTAATTACATTCACACTGTTGTGCAATCATGAACTCTATTTCCAAAATTTTCCATTATCCTAAAGGGAAACGCTGTTCCCATCCCAAACAATGGCTCCCCATTCCTGTAGTCCCTGATAACGTCTAATCTACTCTGTCTCTACAGATTTGGCTAGTCTAGAGATTTCTTATAAACAGAATCCTATCCGATGTGTCCTTGTGTGTCTAATTTCTCTCACTCAGTATAGTATTCTCAAGCTTCCTCCATGCTGTAGCAGAGACCACAACTGTATTCTTTATTAAAGATGAATGTTGTGGGTGCCCACTTTGGGGGGACCCATTCATCATCTAGTGGACACTGAGACCATTTCTACCTTCTGGCTAGTGTGAAGAGCCCTGCTAATACACAGGGGCATCCGTATGAATTCCTATTTTCCATTCTCTTGGATTCCACCTAGGAGTGACTTGCTGGGCCCTAGGGTAATTCTAAGCTTAAATTTTTGTGGCACCTCTTGATTCCATTTTTTAACAGAATATTTCCAAAGGAGAAGTAGACAAAGAAAAAGCAGCCACACCTAATCCTCACCGTCTGACTCAGAACAGGTGTTTTGCACTGATTACTTCCCCCCCCCTTCCTATCAAGCATTCCATCTGTAATCCTGCCGGTTAATACTCAGAATGAAAGACCTAGAAAACTATAGTTGGGTTTCCTTTTAAGGCAAGTTGATCTTTCAGATGTTGAGATCTAATAAAATTTCTCTTGCACTTGAAACTGTATTTTTAAAACATGCTTGCCACTCAAGTCAAAATAAGTTTCTCCTTCTGAGTAAACTCGGTTTTGATGTTGGGAGACACACATGAATAATTGCACCCTTTGTGCAAGAGCAATATTACTCACTTATCTCCATCCTCAAGGATGTATTTCCTTGAATTTTCCAACTTCCTGGCCAGATCACAATTAGTAAGTCAATTTTCTTGATGACACCTCACTTTATAAGTAGCCACAGTCCTAACTAACTAAAACGGGCAACGTTTGATTCCATCACCTCTGGGGCTTTTCTAATAGGGTAATTCAGCCGTAGAGGCATAATCAATGGAGGATAAAATTCTTTAGGAAACGGAAACTATTTCAGGAATCTTAAATATTCTGCTTCCAGATAGTGCAAAATGTGCTCTCCATCATAGGAAGCAGAGTTTGTTATAATTTCTTAAAGAAGAGAGAAAAATCCACCCTGCTTTTGGCATTGGGGAGGTTCTTGAATGGAAATCTCCCTATACAGTTCTGAGAAGCAATTTGTTATTTTCCTTTAACCACCTCAGTTGTGGTGAGACTTTCTTCCCCGTTGAATCAGCCTGCTGCAAGAGTCTGTTCACTTGACATCTGATCCCTTACTGGGAGTCCGTGCAGGATTTCTTGCCAGAACTAGAAATTGCCCTTTATAGGTTCCCTTTTCCAAGCTGCAAGTATGAGAACCCACATCTGGGGCCACTAACATCTATCAGTGTATTTTTAAACAAGAGAAAAGAGCTCCCTTTTGTATCAGAAATTACAGTAACATCGCTCCTAACCACAGAGGCGCTGTTCACGAGAGCTGAAGCAGTCTATTTCAGGATCTCAGCAGGAAGCAGAAATTTTCTAGTAGAAAAACCAGAAAGCTCTGGGCCAGTGGCATGTGGGGCCAGCGGCTCTGGTAGGTGGAACGGGGAGCCTTGAGTGTGCCAGTTTCCATGGTGTGTTGAATTCGGACGTCCAAGGGGCTGGTATGGCAGGCAGTGGGGGCCAGCTCCATGCAGGTCAGCTCTCTAGAAACTCTCTGATTCTCTGTTGATTCAAAACAAAAACCCTGATCTCTATTCTTCTTTCTTGGAGAAAATTGAAAATGAGGTTTTGCTATAACAATTATCTCTGTCTCCATCACAAAATCCCAGAGGCTCTGCTAATTCTTTCCCAGTAATAGAATTTACTTAAATTGTTCCAAAGTTAATATTAAACCTCAACCACTGTTCTGATCTAGAGGATAAGCATCCTGAGAAATCAAATATTTTTTGTATTAAAAAAAAAAACCAACTCAGCATCTCATTGAATGCCTCCCTGCTGTGGAATTAATCCCATTTAAAAATAATTGTCACATGTACTCTAGGACTTGGAGTTATTTTAACAAAATGTTCTTGTCATGTTGATGTCATTCTAATGACATGTTATTGGTATTTTTGTTCTCAGAATGTGGATGTTTCCCAGGAAACTGACCAGTGGGAAGGAAGGTGGGTGAGGAAGTGAAAGTGTCAGAAACTGCCAGTGAAGGTCTGGTTAACTGTTCTGGTTTAAGTTTTAGAATGATGAGAATTTTCTAGGGTGGGAGAGCTTTCTGATTTCTGAGGAGTGGCCAAAATTCTTCTCTCTGGGATCTTGCAGGCAAATCTGGGTAAGACTGATGGAGGGTTGTTGTTGTTGTTTTTAAGATTTATCTATTCGTGCATACAAGCACTGAGGTACAGGCCAGAGGTGGGGGGGGGGTGTGTGTGAGAAGATTCATCAGAGACAGAGGGGGAACAGAACAAGCAGATCCACCGAAACACACTGCTGAGGGGAGCAGCGGGAGAGGCAGGAGAGGTCTGCGGTGCCACATGGGTCACCTCCATAGCCAGGGATTGAACTCATGCTGCAGTGGCTGCAGATAGCTTCATAGTGCTGTCCTTAACCCCTTACACCACCAGGGAGGCCCCCTGGTATAGGGTTTTGATGCAGAATTGGTGCTGCTGAATTCTCTCCCCTTATTCTATTAGGGTGGGAGCTTCATCAGGAGCTGGCATAGCTCTTGACTCTCCCATGCCAGAAAAGCTCCTGGATTTGGGTGGGGATTGAGTGGCATGGATTATTTTCAGAACTAAAACAGTACCACCGGGCTTTCAAGAGTCTAATAATGCGCTCATTTTTTTCATGAGTTCGTACTATACAATCCAGCCTCCTTTTAAACCCACCGCCATTAAGAATCAGTTGAGCAACCAGCTCCATTGAAAGTTGCATAAGAGGGCCTCCCCGGTGGCGCAGTGGGTTAAGCAACACACTATGAAGCAAACCGCAGCCACTGCAGCACGAGTTCGATCCCTGCTGCCGGCCAGG
>JAGFMF010011868.1:9938149-9962156 GCA_019455555.1 Galemys pyrenaicus | reverse complement strand
CTGGCCTGTACCCCAGTGCTTGTATGCATAGATAAATAAATCTTTAAAAAAAAAAAAAAAAAAGAAAGTTGCATAAGAGAGGGTGGTTTTTGCAATGTCTGAAGGTGTTGTCAGCCCTGTGGGTTAAGGTGGCAGATTAACAGTGTGGGCAGAGAGTGACGAATGGGGGTGTCAATCACAGCTTTGTGACTTGCTAGTTCCAAGCACTGGTTTGTCCATCTGTAAACTGGGGTCACACTAATGTCGAAGGACTTTGCAGAGGTGAAGTGAGATGATGTGTATAGGAGACCCAACAGGCTTACTGTCCCAGAGTGAGTTCACGCCACAAACATTGCCTCTGTCCGCCTCCCCCTCCTAATCTTTCTCCCTAGCTCACTTGCACAACTGTGGTCACATCTTTATAACATAAAACTGACCATTTTAGCCACTTTCAGGTGTGCAATTCGGTGGCATTTCAGTGCACTCACACTGCTTGCTGTTCAGCTATCACCACCCTCTGTCATCCCTGAGTGACACTCTGTCCCCATTAAACACCCCCTCCCCAGGCCCTTCCTCCCAGCCCCCAGCACCCACCATTCTATTCCCGGTCTCTATGAATTTGACACCCCAGGTCCTTCCTGTGAGTGTGATCATTGTCCTTTGTGGCTGACTTATTCCACTCAGCGCAGTAGCTTCAAGGTTCATCCATGTTCCACCACAAATCAGAACTTCATTCCCCGTTAAGGCTGAATAATAGTATATTGTCTCGATAAGCCACATTTTGTCTACCCATTCATCCACTGATGGACATTTGGGTTGTCTACACCTTTTGGCTGTTCTGAAGAAGTCTGCAGGAACATGGGTGTGTGAACGTCTGCTCCAGCCAGCTCCCCTTTCGGAAGTGTGTAGAGATCTGGGTTCCATCACACCCCAAACGTTGAGGGTGTAAGGCCAGCAGCAACCTCAGCCCCCTGGCTCCTACAGGTTTCTCACCCCAAAGGAGCCCACCCTGTTAATCTCCACCTGTGCTCGGCTTATTTTTCTCAATTTATTGCCATCTTATACCTTAGATATTAATTTTCACTGTCTCCAGGGATTGCACTACAAATTGCATAGATTGATCTTGATTACATTCTTCTACTTAGACGGCACTTGGCTTACAGTAAGCGCTCAATAAAAATACATTGGCTGGGCCTCCGTGGTGGCGCAGCGGGTTGAGCACCGTACTGTGAAGCATCTGCGGCACAGCGGCGTGAGTTCAATCCCCGGCCAGGGAGGGGACCCACATGGAGCAGCAGACCTCTCCTGTCTCAACTTCTGTTCCCCAAGACAGTGTATTTCAGCAGATCTGCTTGCTCTGCTCCCCACTCTGTCTCTGGTGAATCCTCTCATCCCTTCCCCATACCTCTGACCTGTACCCCAGCTCTTGTATGCATAAATAAATAAACCTTAAAAAAAAGCCATTGGCTGTCCACCCACCTACTGGCTGCCTCACTTCCGCCTGCCAACCACCCACCCTCCGTGGACCACAGCTGAAACACAATCTAGTTCTGGAAGCGCGTCCCCCAGGGCCGGGAGCAGTGGCCCAGCGCCTGGGTCCTCTGTGCAGGAGCCCAGTGGGGCTTCTGCATCCTCCCACTCTGGGTACCACGCAACCCAGCGCTGAGTTGCTGACTCCTCCTTCCCCGGCGGTGCCTATAGACTTGGTCTGACACTCGGCCTTGATCCCCAAGGTTGGGAGCCAGCTCTGACTCACACTTGCTCACAGGCTGAGTAAGGCTCAGGGAGGACAACGCAGGACACGCGACAGTCTCCTTTCAAAACAAACTGACCAGGTACGCTGGCTCCCGGGTGTTTTATGCAAAACATCGTGCGGTGGTGTGCACTGGCTCAGCTGTCAGCTACTTCATTCCCCATGAATTTCTTTGGACACCTTTTCCTTCTCTTTCTGTTTTTCTCTTTTGCTGCCTAAGCTTCATAATACTCCTCAGTTGCTTACGTCCAGAGGGCTGCAGTGGCCGGAGTGACCCTGCCTGCTTCAGACATTAGGAGCCTCGGGAGCCCCGGGGAGCTCACTGGAGATGGAACGGCTGTGCCCTTCGCCCAGCGGCTCACTCTGTGCGAGGCTGAAGGAGCAGAACCAGCGCCCACTGCCAACTCAAAACCGGATTGTTTGGCAGTGTCCCCATCATTGCTGCAAGCTGGCATTGAACACATGCCTGCTCGCAGCTGGCTGCGTCAGCTTGGGCTAGTCAGTGAATCCACAGGCTTTGGTGCCCCCACTTCTAGAATAAAGCAACTGGATGAACAGCAAGAGCAAAACAAAAGGAAAAAAAGAAAGGGAAAGAAAAATGAAAGGAAAAAAGGAAGGAAACGAAAATGATGAACAAATATATAAATGGATGTCTTGGGATCCCCATGGCCTTGAACTCTGCAGAGCTTGCTTCGAGGGAAAACCCAGAAGTCCCAGCTCTGCTCTGCAGCTCTGGGGCTGGATGTATCAGGAGGTTCAGGACCCCTTAGGGTCTTGGAGAAAATGAGGTCTCAGCTGCCTAGGGCAGCTGGGGAGAGGGTTGCTGCGGCTTTCTAGTGTGTGGAGGCCAGGGGTGCTATTGGACATCATACAGCCCCTCCTCCCCCCTTACCTGACCACTCCCCATGACAGACGTCAGCAACATGGAGGACAAGAAGCCTTGCCTGGTGCTGGGCTTGAGATGGGCCCACTGTAGACCCCCTTTTATTCTCATGAGCCAACTGCCTGCTTAGGGACAGCATGGGGCCCCAATCCAGGATCCCTGCACTGACATTTCCCCAAACCGAAAGCCTCTCCTTTCCCACAGCCCTTCCTGTCTCCTAGAGGGAAGCCAGTGATGAACCCAGTGATACTCCATCAGGTTCAGCAGGGATTTGCTCTATTTCATTCATTCACTCAACAAACATTTCTCGAGCACCCATGCTCACTTGATCCAGCTGGAACATCAGATGGGGGAGGGGGGATGGCTTGGGCTTCCCATAACCTTTCCAAATGGAAGTTTATAGGAGTTAGCCTGGAGGCCCTGGGATGTGGGTACAGAATCCCCATCCTGTTCTTCTTTCCCCATCCCTGAGGGGTGTGCTGAGGTTTCCTGCACCCTTTTGAAGGGCTGAGGTTTGGCTTTCCCCTTCACTATTCCCCTGATCCAATCTTGGTCTGGCAAAAACTTCCTTGGTCAACTTCCCCCCACCCATCTGAGGGTGCCATGGAACTCTCTGGAGGAAAGCCTAGCCATTCATCTTGAGGTGGTGTAGCCTAGTGCTTGAGGACAGGGTTCTGGAGTCAAACAGCCTCGACATGTGTCCTTTATCTAGGACAAGTTATTATCCTCTCTGTGCCTCACTCTCCTTATCTGTAACCTCTCTGGGTTATTGCCCTTTTTTTCTTTTTTGAAATGATTAGCTGGGTTGTTTGTTTTTTTTTTAATGAAGTACCATTGTTTCACATCCTTGTTAATATGTTGACAGTATAGGATTGCCCCTCCAGTGTGGTCACAAAAGCTCTCCATCACTCAAGCAACAAGAGTCCTCTATACTTCCAATCCATTGTGCTCCCCTTCCTGCCCCTCTAGATGCCTCACCTCTATGGTCAACTTTCAAGGGTTGGTGTGCCTTTGTCTGACGCTTTGTTTGGTTCCTCTATATTCCACATATAAATGACAACACCTGTTACTTATCATTCTCCTGACTTATTTTGCTTCACATCATCCCTTCCAGCTCTATCCTTGTTGCTGCAAATGCACGAGTTTATCTTTTTTGATTGCTGACTAGTATTCCATGGTGTATATAGACCACATCTTCTTGACCCAGTCATCTGATTTTGTGTTGCTTATTTTCAAGGAGGTAAGCACAGAAATAAAGTCAGTCCTGTGAAATTTTATAGGAATATGATAGATTCACTTTATGTCTGTTGACTCCGATAAGAGGTTGGACTTGTATGCCTTTGCTTTTTGGTTTCATTTTTCTAATATTCCGTTTTTATGGCATTTAATCAAGGTGTCTGTGACAGATTGGAAACTGGTTTTGCAGCTCAGCTAGTTTCATTCTGGATCTTTTCGTGCATCTGTCTCCCTTCCCCCTTTCCAGCTATAGGGGGAAATGTGTTCATACTCAACAACCAAAGCAAACAAAGCAAAGCCCATTTGTAGCTTGAGTCCTACTAGATTCCATGACCTCGAGTGGGAGTTTCAAAGCTGGAGTGAGGTAATGCTATTCCCACTTAATGGGTGAGAAAGTTGAGTCTGAGAGAGATTAAGTAATTTGCTTAATTTACAAAACAGACTAGTGAGTAGACATCGAAACAGGAGCCAGGCACTTGGGTGTCAATACCAGTTCTCTTCGAATGTCTGTTGAATGTAACTTTTTCCTGCTCCTGGCTTTGGAAACACATAAATGTTTCTGGGTGATAGAAGGAAAGATGCTGCTGAGGGTAACAGGTGCAGTAAAGGGGCTTGGATCCAGCCAGCTTCCTTTGTCCCTCGGGGGTGTGAGACGAGGGCCAGCTTCCTAACCTCTCTAAAGCTCTGTTCTTTAGACTGTGAAATAAGGTAAGGCAGGTGCCTAAACAAAGGGCTGTTGGGAGGGTCCCATAGTCAGTGCCTTATAGGTAGTAAACGCTCAATAAAATTTAGCTATTATTATCATCATAAATGCTGTTTGTGACATCACAGAAGTACTAACAAAAATGCTTGGTAAGAACTCAGGAACTTCAGCGCCATCTATTTACTCTTCCTTTTCAGCAAATAATCCTTGATCTCTAAGCTCAAATACTGTTTAAGGCTCTGGGGATACAGGAGAGGCATAGACCTCCTCCACCTCCCACGATGGAATTACCACCTTGTGTGGGAGAGAGACAGTCCTCAATCAAGTCCTCAACCAGAAGTGAGATAATTTGTGAGTAACATATGATAAGGAAAAAATGAGACAAAGCGATTGAATGAATGTATGGAGTCTCAACTTGGGCTCCACAGCCCCCCCTCCCACCTCTGAACAGCTTTAGGGGATCTGTGAGCTTAGATGGGACCAAAGTGACATCTTTAATCTCTTGCCTATATTTTAAAGGTGTCACTTTGTCACCTATGACAGAGGTGTGTGTCTTAAACGTTCTCATGACTGCACGTCAAAAGACTTGGCTTCCTTTGTTATCTTAAAATTTTACTTCCTGCATTTAACATCCCTAAAAGGGTCCATATCTGTCAAACAGACCATAGCAACAAAAAATGTTGAAAATTCCTGCTTTTAGTGTGAAACTCAGGTGGGTGGATGACAAATTTCGACAAGGTGAACATAGAGTTTCATTGAAGGTGGGATCTTAATGTGGAGAAGGACCCCACTGTCCAGAGAGCCTGGGGAAGATTCCACAGGAGAGGGAGTAGTCTTGGCCTGGAGAGAAGCTCTGTAGGGGAAGAGGCATCAGATTTGTGTTGCATTTGTGCCCAGGCACAAGCCAACGTCCTCCCGCATCAAATCAAAGCCTTACCTTTCCCTTCACTCTTCCTATTGGCTGAGAATGGAGCTGATGTTAAAACAGCTGATGTTAAAACCTTGACTGTCACCAACTGGAAGAGAGTAAGAAGACAGGTTGATCACACACAGAAAGGATCCTGGGACAAACAAAGGACGTTAGCAGAAAAGGCTGGTGAGGTCAGAATAAAGCCTGTAGTTTATAGCATTACAGCAGTACAAACTTCATGATTTTAATAAATGAACTAAAGTTCTTTAAACTGTTAATAATAGGGGAAAGTGGGTAAAAGCTATCCCTGCAGCTTTCTGGGAAATTTCAAAGTAGTCCATATAAAAATACCAAAGGAAAAAAAGAAAACACAGTTTAAATTATTTCCTATCTTCCATCAAGACACATCAATAGTATAGTTCTACATTTTATTTGGGCTTATTATTTAAACCATTAAGCACCCCACTTATTAAAAAAAAATCAGTACTAGCCCTACTATCAAATTTTTAAGGTACAAAAAGCTGTGAAGCTTCTTCTACATTCTGTCTCCAGTGGCCCAGTTCCTTTCCTTGTAGAAAACTTGTATTACAAGTTTCTTATGTACCATTCTAAGAGTTATTCTATAGCTATGCATACTGTGTATATTGGGGTTTGTTTTATTTCACAGTGATTTTTTGAAATCGCATCATATGTATGAAGTACTTCCTCATTCTTTATTTTTTATGGCTGTATAGTATTCCACAGAATTTATGTAATCAGACTCCATGGATGAGTCTGAAATCACTGAAATTATTTCAGCTCCTCTGCTCTGGCAGAGTGCTTCTATAAATAGCCTTTACACTATTTCTTGTAGGTGGGCATACAGCTGAAGAATACATTTCTAGGAGTTACACATACATTTTTAGGGGAAACAAAAAACAAAATCTCAGCCAAATTTTTGCATTCGAGACTTGAGAGGTAATAAAACATAGTTTTAAGTACCAGCATTTGGTTTTGAAAATGCCATCTTCAAAGACAGCCTTCACTTTCAGCCCCACAGGGGCAGAAGTGTTTGCTTGCAGAAACTAAGCTAGTGGGAATAGCCTCCTGAGAGCAGAGAGGCTGACCATAGTTATTCACTTTCACACACTTGAGAAATAATTTAAAAATAATTAGTGCCCAGAAGCCATCTTCAGGGGCTGGGGGGCCCTTCTCTCAGGAGCCAGTGTGTTTATTCCACCCACAGAGCTCCATGTGGGCATCAGCACCCAAAGTCCTTCAGGGGGTGGAAGCAGGAGGTTGTACAGTCTCCATGCTCTCACATGGTCTCCAGGCTGAGCTAAGTCCAGAGATAGCTGCTTCCCTGCTTTCTCCCCATCTGCCAATGAGAGACGAAGGCTGGTTTGCTTTGTTAGCTTTCTAAAATATTCTTACAGGTCTTTCTGATGGCTTGTGAAATTCATTTTTTTTCATTTCACTTGGAAAAAAGGAATTTCATTAGCTCACAAGCTTTTGATAAAGGTCCTAACTGGGGTAACTGTAAATTATTCAGCCATTTTAGTCAATGAAACCCAGAGTGGGGATATAGCCACCCAAAAACATATTGATTAATGATAACAAAATTATCATATCTCCCTTTAGAATTGTATTATTTTATAGGTATTGTCAAATTTAATTACACAACAAACTCATGAGATAGAACTGTCATTATGGACAAGTTCCAGAAAGAAAACAGAAGTGTGCAGGGTCCAGTTCTGCCTAAGTTCCCACAGCTAGTAAGTGGTGGGTGCTCAGGGATGAGGGTCACGGTGATTCTCACCAGGCCTAAGTTTGCTCCCAGGAGACCCTGGCTCTCTCCAAGACATCTTTGCTTGTCACATCTGGGAAGGAGCTACTGGTATGGAGTGGGAGGAGCCCATGGAGGCTGCCAAACATCCCACAGTGCACAGGACAGGTCCCCATGGGAAAGAAGTTTCCAAATGTCAAAGGTGTAATTTCTTTTTTTTTTCTTTTAATTTATGCATATAAGAGCTGGGGTACAGGCCAGTTGTGTGGATGGTGAGAGGACTCACTAGAGACAGAGCAGGGAGCAGAACAAGCAGATTGACTGAAAAACACTGCTGAGGGGAGCAGCAGGCGAGGCAGGAGAGGTCTGCTGCACCAGGTGGGTCCCCTCCCTAGCCGGTGGCAGGGATCAAACTCATGCTGCAGTGGCTGCAGATGCTTCATATTGTGGTACTTAAGCCCTTGCGCCACCAAGGAGGCCCCAAAGATGTCATTTCTGAGAAACCCTATGAGGTAGGGACAGGTCATCTCATCCAAGGCATTTCAGGCTGATATTCATACCCTCTGTTTTTCTGAGAAATTCATACCCTCAATTCAAATTAAATACAGTATTAGCCACATTAGGAACAACTGAATTATATGAATTTCAAAGAAAGTTACATAAAATATTAAAAATGCCTAACTGGTCACAAAAGTTGGCAGGTTGTGAATTTCCTTTCATTTCACAAAACTGTCAAGAAACCCAGTTTTGGAGCCAGTGAGGTGAGCGAATATAAACTCTATAGACTGTAGCTGTGATGACACTGATCATTTGGCAATCAGAAATTATGAGAAAATCTGAATTATGAGAGCTATTCAGGTGCAAATCCCTAGCCAAAACGGCTGTCTGTTCTGTCCACACTGAGAACCAAGTACCAGAAGGGCAGGCAGATCCTGACGGACTCAGAGAGATACATATTGGTGATTTGTCTCAGTCTAGAGAGATCTGCTATCACACATTCTTTAACCAATACTCTAGACTTGTGCATAATTCTCACAGAAATTACTCCTCAGATAATTTGCACTTATCAGACTTGTAATTATCGCTGCAGATACGAAGTTGCCTTTGAATGAGACTATTTCCATAGCGTACAAAGCTGGATAATTTTAGATTGTTCCCGTGTATGAGGCTTGCAAAATGTCTGTGGGCATCTGCAGGCGAAAAGTATATGCATTCTTTAGTGAAAATGATTTCCATCGTCGGGGGAGGCGACAGTTGCTGAGCCCACGATGGCTCGGTCCGTGCAGCAGATGCTAGTGAAAGTGCTCTTGGGTCTCAGATGGTCGCTGACGTTGTTCGTCAGAACAGCAGCCGGTGACGGAGAGATGCTGGAACCCTGACGCTTGCCTAGCGGCTCTTCTGTTTGGGCTTCGTCTCGGTGATGAGTCACACGGAGGCACACTGTGTTTTTCCAGAGATCATACTAGGGAGGGTAAGACAGGGATTGGTAAACTTTTTCCAAAAGGGGCCAGATAGGATCGATTTCAGGCTTGTCGGTCGGAGGGCCTCTGTCCACGTGGCCAGTCTAATGTGGAAGCAGCAGAGACAGCAGGTAAACTACTGAGCATGGCTTATTACCAACAACGTGGTGTTTATAAAGTTTTGTTTACAAAGCTGGAGATAGGTCTGGTTTGCCAGCCCCTGCAGTAAAGCATAATATTAAAAGATAAAGATACAATTATGTAGATATAAACAGACACTTGTGTGGCAGAAACTGTTCATTGTCTGCCTTCTGCCCCTTACCTCTTCCTTGAGAACAGAGACACCACACTGGGGTGGCCAGCGGTAGCCTGGTCTTTCTGGCCAACAGCAGTAATTCTTGAAGTGGAAGTAGAAAACAGATAAGACATCTGGGAATGTTCTAGTATAAGCCTTCATCAAGCTAGCAGGTGCTCTTTTGTCTTTTACTTTTCTCTTTTTTTCTGGTCTGCAACAGGGCTGTGATTGCTGGAACTTATGTGGCCTATTTGTGACTAAGAGGACCAGTTCAAGAACATGTCAGAACATGTCAGAAACCTCAGTCTTTGCATCCTTAAGCCCATGAACCAATGCCAGCAATAGCCAACCTCTGGACTTCTTGTTATGCGCAAGGAGCAGTCCAGATCTGCTTAAATCACTGTTTAAGACAGGTTAAGACTTGACACCTAACCAAAATTCTGGTACATGTTGATAAGGATAACAATTGTGTAACTCGGCACACAAATACTAAAAGCAATAGCAAGTTAGCACTGGGGAACTATGAAGAAGTAGTGGTTATGATGAAGGTTTCTGTACCTCTCAGGTCTGGATCACAAATCCTAATTTCACTACTGATCACAAATAATTATGTTCTCTATGCCTCAGGCAAAAAGGATAATTCAGTTACAGGACTTAACAGGATTGTTGTAAGACTTAAATGTGATATAATAGTACACTGGCACACAGTAAATGCTCAAAAAATATTCATTAATATTACTGCTGTGATTATTGTTTTATTGATATGGTGAGTGGAAATAAGGTGATGGCATTTTTCTCCACTCCTCACCTTCCAGACCTCCCTTTCATTGCTAAAACAATATATGAAAATCCACCCATGCCCAAATCTCTAGGGTTTTACTAATTGTTAGGCAGAGTGTTAGGGTCTGGGAATTCCAAGATGAATAAGACAATTCCTGACAGTGGGCAGATGCAGAACAATGAAATGTTTTAAACAAAGTTTTGGGTGGATGATAGAAATATGAATGGGGTACAGTAAGGAGAAACAAAGAAGGAATTTGCTTGAACATTGTTGGGTGGAAATGGTTTAAAACATAGAGGAAGGGATCTAAAACACAAGTAACAAAGAGGGCATTTTAACAGCATCTGTTATTAGTTGCTAATAGTAATAATAATAATTATAAAATCAAAGGTGGTGTGTTAACTATTTTTTATTTCTCCCTCATTCCATCCTTCTCCTTGCTCTGTGGCTGTCTCTTCTTGTCTGTGTTTAGAAACTTCCCCACTCTCTGGTTTCTACTGGGGTGTGCCAATGGAAAGTACTTACAAGAGATAGTGGGAGGAGAGAATGAGGCTGGGGTATTTATTTTCCTATTCCCTCTCTGCTCTTTGTTTAACTGCTTATCTCTTATTAAACCCATAGCTTTTGGGGTGGGGGTAGGAGCTTTCTTCTGCAGCCACTCTCTTCAGGTGTGGAAACCACACCTACCTTTGCTCTTCTAGCCTGGAGCAGCAGTGGCACCCTGGTGATATAGCCCTAGCTAGCTAGCCTCAGGGTGCTTTTCTTATTCCTTTCTCCCTTGATTCTGTTCACCCTTACTTTAACTCTCCTTAGATAACTACCTTATTTCTGGAAGGTGTCATTTTCCTACTGGGTTCCTCACTGACAAACTTAGTTGCCAACAAAGACAAGGTATGAGTGAAGTGGAGCAAGTGTAAACAATATGGAGGGGTAGTGACTACAGCATACTGGAAGAGTAGGCAGCAGCCACTCAACATTATCTATCGGTGCCAACTGAGAATTGGATCCCAGTATTGCTAGACCTTCTAATTTGTCAGTGAAATAAAAAAAACAATTTAAAAAATTTTTTGCTTGGAACAATAGAAATTTATTATTTCATAATTATGGAGCCTCCAAGTCGTACAGGAAGGTATGGGCTGGACAATTACTCTCTCTGAAACCCATAGGGGAATCCTTCCTTCCTTCTTCCTAGCTTTTGCTGATTTACAGTAGTCTTTGGTTCCCTTGGCTTATGGATGCACTGCTTCTATCCTGTCTTTCCACGGCCTTCTCCCCATGTGTCTTCTCCTTATCTTCCCTCCATGTCTGTGAATCCAAGTTTCTACTCATGAAGATGTCAATAATATCAGATCAAGGCCTACTCTGACCTCCTTTTCACTCTATTACATCTACAAATACCTTATTTATTTCTGAACGAGGTCACATTCTGAGATACTGGTCAATCTATCTTTTTTTTTTTTTTTGAAAGTGGGGAGTTGGAGTGGGTTGGGTATAGGTTCAGCTTATAACTTCCTAATGCTCTTGTAATTGTTCTTTGAATTTAAGGTTTCCAGCTAGGACCTGTTGTTCTTCCTCTGGAATGTTACATTAATTAAATTGCCTATTCGGTTCTTCACCTATCGGAGACATTTCCTCCTGGTAGCAAGCAGATAATGTGTGTGTATGTGCGTGTGTAACACTGCATATGATTTAGGGGGACAAGTTCACACTTCTCCAAGTGAATACTGGCATACCACACCTACCACCGAAGTACCCACAGCCCTTCACCCTCATCTAAGGGGCTTCCTCTTCCCCTTGGCTCCCACCTACCCCCGCTGGTTGGCCTCAGTTCTGCAGTTGGATTTCTAGGGTTTAGTTTTGTCTCTTCCTCTGTTTTGTTTCATTATAGTCCACATGTGAGTGATATCATCAGGATTTGTCTTTCTCCTTCTGACTTATTTTGCTCGGCATCACCCCCTCCAGTTCCATCCATGTTGTCATAAATGGCTAGAGTTCATCTTTCTTTTCACTAGCTGACAGAAAACACAAGGTAGAATTGTGGGAGGTATGAAAAGACCACCATAAAGGGTCCATCATTAACATCCTATGGACCCCATCCTCCAACGACAGGGCATTCGCCCTGGAACAGCGGATCATGTTTTCTTCAGCTCTTAGAGTGTCTTTACAAATGGGGAGATTTCATCTTTTAAAGTATGTGTTTTCTGTCAGCTAGCAAAAAGAAAGACAAACTCTGGACAAATACCAATGATATCACTCATGTGGAATATAAAGAAAGACTGATACAAGTTGTAGTATGGGAGAGCCTTGAAAACATGGTCAGTGAAAGGAGCCAGTCACATAAGACCACCTACTGTGTGATTCTCTTTACAGGAGGTGTCTGGAAGAGGCAAATCCATATCAACCGAATGTTAGAAAATGTGTGTGTTGCTCATTCATACTCAGCGGCTCATCCGCCCCAGAACCAATCCCGTGTCAGCCACCCACAGAACACTACTACTGCGCTAAGAGATGAGCGCAAAAGGGGAAGCCAGAGAGCCCTGCTATGCCTTCCCCGGGAAGACGACCTTCATCAAGCCAGCAGAGGACAGTGTGACAAAGTGAGAAGTATACTGAAACAATGTGACAATCAGAGGAACTGGACTGTACTGAGGTGGGGGCATGGAAGCAAGACACTCTTGGGGCCTTCCTGGTGGTGCAGCGAGGTGAGCGCCGCACTGTGAAGCATCCGCTTCGCAGCAGTGTGAGTTCAATCCCCGGCCAGGAGGTAACCCACATGGCACAGCAGACCTCTCCTGACTCACCCGCTGCTCCCCTCAGTGGTGTATGTCAGTAGATCTGCCTCTTCTGCTCCCTGCTCTGTCTCTGGTGAATCCTCTCATCTCCCACGACTCTGGCCTGTACCCCAGCTCTTGTGTGCATAAATAAATAAATCTTTTTTTTTTTTTTTTTTAAAGGCACTCTTGAGGCAACAGGAAGCAGAGATCTGGAGGTGAAAGGTGGGTGGAGGTTGGAGAGGGGGAAAGAGTGTGTTCATCAAAGGAAAAGGCAAAACAGCTGAGCAAAGGTCCAACAATAGGAGACAAGTTGGACCCGAGACCCCAGAGAGGGAGGCACATGCCCCACCAGGCAGGTCTCTAGGTCTGCTATAGGTTTTTTGTGCCCACTCAAAAAGATTGGTGGAAGTCCAAGGCCTCAGATCTCAGAAGGTGATCATATTTGGAAACAGGATCCTGTCATTTGTTAAGATGAGGTCTTACTGGGGCACGGTGGGCTCTGAGTCTAAAAAGGCTGATGTTGGGCCTCCCTGGTGATGCAAGGCGTTGAACGCAGCATGTGGAGCTTCCGCAGTCACTAAAGCATGAGTTCAATCCCAGGCCAGGAAGGGGACCCACATGGTGCAGCAGACCTCTCCTGCCTCGCCCGCTGCTCCCCTCAGCAGTGTACTTCAGTCAATCTGCCTGTCCTGCTCCCTGCTCTGTCTCTGGTGAATCCTCTCAACCCCCACCTCCGGCCTGTACCCCAGCTCTGTATGCATAAATAAATAAGTAATCTTAAAATAAAATAAAATGGCTGATGTCCCTCTATGGAGACTCAGGCATAAGGAGGCGGCAGAGGCACAGCTGAAGCGATGCAGCTGCAAGAGGAGGCTGGGAGCCCAGGAAGGAGTGTCCCCACTAGCTTTCAGAGGGCACACAGCTTGGCCAACACCTGGAGTGTGAACGTCTGGCCTCAGAACTGTTGGGCAATGCGTTTCTATTGTTTTGCTTTGGTGGCTGCTTGTGTTCTGCCCCGGCAGCCATAGGAAACAAACACAAAGGGCGCAGCTGAGTTTTGGTCTTTGTCCCAAGAGCAATGGAGAAAAGGTAGGGCGCTCTTGTCATGTCTCACTGGCTAGAGTGGGAATATATGTGGGAAAGAGGCAAGAGAGCATTCAGGGAAACTAGCCAGGTAATGTGGGGAGCTAGTTAAAAGGTGGCAGGGAGACTAGTTAGGAGTTGGGGGCAAGTTTTACAGGGAGACTAGACGTTGGATGTGTCTGCTGATAACTTAGAATTAGGCTTGAGGGTTCAAGGCAAAGCACAATGGATTCCCTTATGGTAGGCGAGAGACAGGGATCTCTACCGTGGCTGCAAGGCCTGACTTGCTCCACTGGAGGACGGTGGCAGCAATGCCTGTGAGAGCCTGAAAGACCAAACTCCGCTCTGCCAGGGCCTGCCATGAGCAACTTGACATTCCATGGAGTAAAATGCACACACACACACACAAGACCTTTTGATTCATAAAAGAAAGGTCTGTAATAAATATATTCTGCAAAACTTTCCATTTGTACAGAATAACACCTCTGGTGTCCAGTACAGAGCAGAACATGGAAATTGATGCTCTTTCTTACTACCCACAGCATGTGACTTCAGGTATCAAGTCCCTCCCCTGTTGATGCCTGTGGGTATTAAGATATTTGACTGCAGGGCCTCCCTGGTGGTGCAGTGGGTTAAGCAACGCACTATGAAGCAAACCGCAACCACTGCAGCACGAGTTCGACCCCTGCCGCCAGCCAGGGAGGGGATCCACATGGTGCAGTAGACCTCTCCTGCCTTGTCCGCTGCTCCCCTTAGCAGGGTGTTTCAGTCAGTCTGCCTGTTCTGCTCTCCACTCTGTTTCTGGTGAATCTTCTCACCACCCCTACCTTTGGCCTGTATCCCCACTCTTGTGTGCATAAATGAATAAAATCTTTTATATATATATATAAAATATATATATATTTGACTGCAGGTTCTTCACAAGTTTAAAAATTTGACCCACTAAAAGAAAGACATTTTTTACATGACGATTCTGGATGCACAAATTCAGCGCGTGCGCACACACACACACACAGAGCACACAGTGGCATAACAAAAAGTTTAATGAAACAGTCTCACCTTCCATGTATCATCCATGCAGGCCACTTCATTCACCTCCATTCCACTCACTCAGTTCCACTCTATAAATACAGTAATAGTTGAGCTCCAGCAAATTGCTCTCACTTTCCACTAATAGGTCACAACCTGCAGCTTGAAAAACACTTTGAGCACATATTTTTTCAATGGAGAGGGGAAAGTGCTTGGTTAAATGTTTTAGAATCACAGCTTCTTCATCTTTACGAAGTCCCAATAGGATAGGAGGTTTTATTGTCCCCATTTCCCAGACTGTGAAATGGAGGCACAGAGGAGCCCAGCCAGTTGCCCAGTCTGGCTGAGGTTCATTGTCTGAACTAGAGCCCACAGCATTTCCTCCAATCTTAGGAACTGATTTGAGACCAGCTAAGTATGCAGAAATCATCTTCAGTGTCTTAATATCTACCTTTGCCAGATGGTCAATCAGGACATGACAAATGTCTGCTATTCACACACCTTGATGATAAGAGACTCTCCACACTCACCACTCTCCTTCAGAAACAGCATCAGAAACCCCCTCCCCCACTGCCCTACACCCACTTACTGAGTCCAAATCCCCCAAATCCTCAGTGCCTCAAGGGATCCATGTCAACCGCTGTCAGTGCTGAACCTAAAATAATATTAAGAGGCACTTCTTATTCTGAGCCAGAGCAAAACTTCCATTCTTTATTGATTTCCCCCCCAAAGTTATCAAGTTCTAAAACCTAATTATTGGTGTAATAGTTAACCGACATGTTCGGCGTATTGTAAGCCCCTTTAGCTAATGCAGGGCATATGTCGAAGGGATGCAGCTAATTCACATATCTGTCTGCACTATTAATAGAGAAGGTTACATGCCAATTATCCAGGCTTCAATCAGCCTGTTTGGATACAATGGAGGCAGTGTTCACACACTTGATGTGCCACATTCCTCCCCGACATCAGAAGCAGCTGGTCTAGATAAAGACCACTGGGGTTTTGATATTCAGGAATCACGTCCACGGAAGAGCTGGAATTGAGACTTGATTGCTACATCGACTGCAGGTATCTTTAACCTGGATTCTTTTGAAAAATGCCTAGTGGGTTTGCAGTTCACTGGTCTTTAAACATTTCCTGCTCAGACTTGTAGGCAGGGTGGGTGGAGGTACTGAGGAAGAAGAGAGACAAAGGCACACATAGCTAAATGACAAAGGAAGGGATAACAGGAATGGGTGAATGGATGCTAGTAAAGAACCCAGAGACATTCTTGTGCCCAGTTTTAGAATCAAGCAGGCTACGATGGTTTCCCCCTAAGATCTCTACTTAAGCTTTGGGAAAAATGTGTGTGTGTGTGTGTGTGTGTGTGTGCGCGCGCGCGCGCGCGCGGGTGTGTATGCATATATACCCTTCACCTCCATTTTATCTTTTCTTTCTTTTCACTAATTTTTTTTGGAAAATGGACTACATATAGTGCTGCACTCTCATCAAAAAATGCTGCTTCCGGTGGCATTTTAACCAGGAACAGAAGCAGAAGTGTGTGGAATCACCGAGAAATCCCCGGGACTCCTGAGAGCTGTTCTTGATCTTGCTGGCACAGAGCACCGGATCGGTGATCAGGGGTTCAAATGGCAAATGCGGGCGGTTTCCCGGTGAGGGACGGCAGACACCTGAGTCTCCCCGGCCATTTTCCCTGTCCTTCCCAATACCTCTGCTTCACAGCCCTGGTGGTAAAACAGAGCTGCCGCTCTCTTGCCTAAGGTCACACAGCCAAGCCTGGCAGAAGGTAAACAAACAATACCAAACAGCCAGGTCCTGCCTCCCAGGGCTTCCTCATTACCCTCCCCCAACCCCACCCCAAAGATGCAGCCGACAGCCCTACTTCTCAAAGACATTACCAACAGCTAACAGAAAACAGGCAGATGCAACCCGCCGGTGTGGTGTTGTGCTATTTCAGTTCTTGTGTATATTTTCCCACCCTCCCAGATGAAAATACAGTAATTAACTCCATGCTGAAGGGGATGGAGGGAGGAAACCCTTTCCTTCTCCACCCCCCCCCCCCATCTCAACTTGAAAAGAAATTCTGGCAGATAATTTGGCTGAACATGAAAAGGGAGAGGCTGCTTAGAGCCGCCCGCCCAAATAAAGTGTTAGGTTGGTGAGGCTCTGCGCTGAGTCGGTTGTTCCTCGGAGCAGGCATTGAGCTGTTCCCATGGAGATGCGTGTTCTCCACCCCTCGCCCCCCACCCCCCGCAGGGGGAAGGTCGGACAATAGCCTGTCGATTCTTTTTTCATCTCGAGAGACAGTTGAGTCCCCCTTTATCTTAACATCCCACCTATATATAAAGGAATTTAAGTGGTCTTAGAAGTACCTGCAAACGCAGCCATTATAATTACAAGTGATGCGAATGAGCCAGAAACCCCAGTTGCCTTCTAAAAAAAGGGGGACTTGACAGAGCTCCCCCTTCCAATTTCAAGTCAAAGAGTGTTTCCTCACGATCTTTATTTGCATAAATTTGGCTTCCAAATTTGACCCCCCCAATAAAATCATTCATAAGGTCCTAAATCAAGTGTTGAAATTTTCCGACCGTTTGGAAGCAAGCAAGGCATTTCCTACAGAATCGTGGAAGAGAAAACCAAAAAAGCCCCAACAACTGAAGTTGCAGTCAGTTGTAAACTTCATTCCGGCATTTCCTTGCCCTGAGAGCGCGCATGCAGAAATGATTAGGGCGGTCATTTGATCTTATGTGTTTGTTATCAATCCCAGAAAGCAGATTGGGCCCATTTGCAAAATGTGTTTATTTCAGTAGGCGGACTGGCCTAAAACCTGAAGACTTTTTAAACCATCTTCTCACCAGCGTGTCTTTTTCTACCTCTCTTTTGCACATTTCTAAGAACATGTATCCGAGGTCTTCCAGGGCTCAGTGAGAAGGGAGGATATTTCCGTGGGATCTCATCGGAGGCCAGCGATCGAATCAGACAGAAGCCCGTTCACAGGACGGGAGCGGAACAGAAAAGGGCAGACAGCCAGCTCGGGATTTTATCATGAAGTAGCTTCATTCTTGTTAATGGAGCCATTCAAGAGAGAGGCAGGAAAGCAAATAGCAGGATTGGCTCGCCAGCCCGGCTCTCCTGGTCAGGGAGCTTGACTCCGCATTTCCAGCGGCCTGAAGGCAGTGGCTCCTGTCGGGCGGGCTGGCTGGAACAAAGACACCCACGGGCCACCTCAGAAAGCAATTTGGAGCCGTCCCAGCACACAGCGTGAAGGGGAAGGGAACCCCCAATGCACCTACAAATGTCTAATGCTGTCCATTGTTGAAGAGGTAAAAAGCAGAAATTCGCCTGGAAATCATTTCTTGGGAGTTGGAATTCCCAGAAAGGCATGACCCATACGTCTGTGTTGTGGGTCAATAGTTGATCATTTTCTTTTCTGATTTTCTCATTCTGGTTTTTAAATTTTAAAATAGAAGCAACGCATACTTTCTCTAGGAGTCCCACAGCTTAAAACGAAGTCACATTCCTCATTCCTCATCCCCTTTATTCGCCCCCACTAGCTCATGATCTCACCAGAGATAGCTAATGACTACTTTTAACAGCATGACACATACCTTCCCAGACCATTCCCTAAAGATGCTAGTATGTTTCTCTATATCCACACACCTAGAGTTTTAAATAGATCACTGGAATTGTGTTTATAGATACTGTCACACAACTTGTTTTTATGCTTCCATCATATCTACCACAGGCCATTTTCTTTTAAGTCATCCCTGTTTATTTATGCCTTGTTTTCTTAGAGACTGCATTTCAGACTTACCTTGGCCACGGGCATGTTTTGTTTTTATTTTTTGCTTGGTAATTTTCTGTATCTACATGTGCATTTTTAAAAAAGTAGCTATACAATGTTGAGAAAAACAGTATGTGCTGGTGGTTGAGAGATTTAAGTCAAAGGGCTTAGGGGGTGTGAGTTTCCTTCCACCCCCCAGGAGAACTCTGGCAGCTGTTTTAGGGAAGCATTCCAGAAGGAGCTACTCAGAAGTCAGGACCATGTACAGCAAACACGCCGTCTTTCTTTGCTTTAACCAAATATCTTTTACCTCTCTCACTTAGATCTCTTGGTGAGCAATTTGTTAACAAAAAAAAGGGGGGCCATTTTAAAATGTGGGGGTCCATTTTGTGGAATAGTGGTGTCCTTTTTGAGGGACTCTAGGTGGATCTTAGTCTTTGCTTCTACAGATAGCGCTGCAGTAAATACTCCCGTCGGGTGCACGCCCTGGGCTTGTTTGCTGGACCACACTCAGCCCTTCTGGAAGCAACTCCTTTACCCCGCACCTGTCCTCAAATTGCCCTCATTGAAGGCAGACTAAGCTTTAAAAATAAGAAGGGGTTTAAACAGAGTATTATCAACCTATTAAAAATCTATTATGAACATGGGCCTTTCCAGTACTTTTAAATCTTTCCTTTAGCTTGGGAGTAAGTGGCTCTTGGAAAAGACAAAAAAAGTCCTATTTCCTTCTCTCCTGCCTCCCACCAGGACCTGCGAGGTGTGGCCCCCATGCCTACTTCTCACAAACGCAGACTTCCTATTGAGTAATTCCATCCAGTCCCTTTCATCTTAACCTCAGGAAAGATCTCAGCTCCCTCTTCCAACTTAGGTGC
This sequence comes from Galemys pyrenaicus, assembly GCA_019455555.1. Lineage (NCBI taxonomy): Eukaryota > Metazoa > Chordata > Mammalia > Eulipotyphla > Talpidae > Galemys > Galemys pyrenaicus. Next base: position 9,942,849 of record JAGFMF010011868.1, on the reverse strand, counting down.
AGCTTCTGCTCTTTTTTTGTGTGCCAGAGAGAAGCCATCGGGGATTTAGAACAAAGTGCGTCCTTGGAAAGAAGTGGGTGGGATTTCGCTTGCAGACTGTAGGGTCGGGAGAATGGATCCCCCTCCCAAGGGAGGAGTCTAGTTTCATTATACAGTTAGAAACCCTCAATACCCCAATCTTCCTTCTCTGCTCGTGAGGTCTTTTTGTTCTTTGGCAGCACGAACCGCACAGTTCTCTTACGCCTGGGAAGAAGGAAATTCGAGTTGGGGGTGGGGGGGCTGCTCCCTAAGCCTCGTCACAAGCAAGCTAATTGACAAATTTAATTCAGGAAGAGCTGCAACTAGGGCCCAAACGAAAAGAGGAACCGGGCCTGCAAGGTTCAAAGCCGGAAAACCCAAGTTCTCATCCCCGAGTCACAAAAGACGTGGGGCTGGAAAAATCGAAGGTGTGGGGCTGGAAGAATCGAAGGTCTGCTGTATTGGTCATTGAAACTGGCAATCTTGTTTGCTGTTTATCTTGAGGCTTGGGGCGCTCTCCTGCTGGTTAGGAAGAAAGAGGCGCGGTCTAGAAGAAATGCTGGTAATAGGAAAGGGAGGGGCTAGAACGGGTGTAAATAATAAGTGGGCGTTTGTGATGGCACAAAGAAATGAGAGAGAAGTCAAATGCCTTGTACCAGAAATGCCAACAACTTAAGTGGGAAACCTAGACACGCACAAAATGTCCCAGGGGAAAAAAGAAAACAAATCCAGGCGCTTTCCCCTTTGATGTCCAGGAAGTAAAGAAAGGTTAGTTCCGCCCGGTGCTGCTGTGTGCATGCTGTCTGCAGAGGAATCCAAGAAGTTCCCCAGGTCAGCCTGCGCCTCGGGACCAGTGCGGTGAACCTCGGGAACCGGAACCGAGAGCACACTTCCTCTCCCCAGGAGCCCTGTCTGTTGGGGTCAGGAGGAAAGAGCTGTCTTTCCTCCTCGGATGCCACCTGGCCTGGGATTGCTTAGGGAAGAGGCACTTTCAGCCTACAGCTAAGTTTAGTGTCGACTTGAATTTGTTGGCCATGAAAGTATCTTCCCCGGGCTGACTCATGGGGAAGAGCTCCCTCCTTCTGGCCTGGCCTGGGCACCTTCCTTTCTCTACTGTAGGAGAATGACCCTAACAGTGGGTCACACTTATGGAACCCTCCCTTGGAATCATTTACCTGTTGATCCGCTTTGCTCTCTGAACCTAACTAGGTAGCAGATTTGTTTGGTCCACTATCCAGATGAATGGACACTCAATCAGATCACCAGCTAGAAAGCGTGGAGGGGCCACTATTCTAGATTAGGGGCTTGTGGATTCTCAGCCAAAGGGCCCAATCAGGCTGGAAACCTGTTCTTGTCAATGAATCTCTGGGAACATAGAGTGCTCACTTGGTTGCATCTTGTCTTTGACTGCTTGAGTGACAACTGGGAGATCCTATGACCTGCAAAGTCTAAAATACTTACTTTCTATTCTTTTACCAGTAAAAGTTTTCAGAGCCTTGTTCTCCATGCCACTATCCTTAACCCACACCTGCTTTATAAATGGCCCTTTTAAAAATATGTGACTCGAAACAGGGAAAACATATCCAAAATATCAGAAATATAACAGAATTGATTCAGTTAGGGGCCCAGAAATATGAAAAGCAAACAAAACAACAAAATTTTCTTTGATTTTCCCCCCTTTTCTCCTTTTTTTGTCTCAAGATTTGGGAGGACTTCTATCTTCAATTTAAAACAAGCAAAAAGCCTTCACTGCTTTATCAGCATTATCAAAATTGCATAACACCTGAAAAACAAAACTCTAGATAAGTTCTGAAATAATGAAGAAATACATGTGTTTTCAGGAGACATAAAACCTCCTTTCCCCCATATGTTATTTTAAAAACATTAAGTACAATAAATTATTAAAATAAGGCTACCAGATTTGAATCTGCTCTTTCCCCCATGAAGGTAATATGCAAACTCTTGGTGTTAGGGGATTTGCTCATAAATGTAAAAATTATGTAACCAAAGGAGAATGAGCACTAAAGGCAACTGGGGCTCCTCACCCAGCTTCCCTCCTATCAGCAGAAATTGGAGATCCTGGAAAATGGTTCATGTGGAGACCAAGTTTGGGTTTCTTGGTGTTGCAATAGTGGCTTCATGTTTATATATGTATATTTTTTTTTCTTACACTGTTGTTCATTTTTGTACAGTATTTGATTTCTCCCCTCAAGTGTCGGGGAGATTACCACCACTGGAGCACCCATCACCCACCACCACAGACCCTTGTGCTCTCCCGCCTGTTTTGATGTCATTCCCTATCCCTCTCCTGCTGTATGCCTCAGATCTTTGGTCAGCTTACAAGATTTGTCTTTTTCCTGATTCTTTGGCTTCTCTATATTCCACATACAAGTGAAACCTTTTGATATTTATCTTTTTCCTTCTGATTTATTTCACTTAGCATCATCCTTTCCAGCTCCATCCATGTTGCTTCAGTAGCATGAGCTTGTCTTTTTGCCTTTTTTTAAAGGTTTTATTTATTTATTTACACATATAAGAGCTGGGGTGTAGTCCAGAGGTGCAGGGGGTGAGAAGAGTCATCAGAGACAGAGTAGGGAGCAGGGAGCAGAACAGGCAGATTGACTGAAAATACACTGTTGAGAGGAGTAGCAGTCGAAATAGGAGAGGTCTGCCGTGCCATGTGGGTCAGCTCCCTGGCAGCTTCCTATTTCAGTTAAAAAAAAAAAAAATGAACAAATTTAATAACAAAATCTTCTATGTCTTATTTACCAGGCATCCTGGGCTGGGGGTTCTGACGCTAAGTCTCCTGATGACCTATAAGGAAGACTTACTGTTCTCATTTTCAAGACAAGAACAGTAGAGTCCAGGGGCTTACGTTACCTCAGCTAACAAGGGCCTGAGTGATCCCAGATCCTGACCCCAAATTCCATACTCTCTGACCCTCTACAAGGCAGTCTGTCATTGCTTGTCCATTCTTTCATTCAACCATTTCTCTCCCATTTGGGCATCTATCGGTGTTAGATGCTCCACTTGGTTCTGAAGATTTATCAGTGAACAAACTGGACAATAACTAAGTCAACAAGTACAAGAACAGTTTATTTTTAGGTGGTAAGGGGTGCTGAGGGGACATTAAACAGGAACTGGACATTAGGCAGGTGAACTGAAGAGCATTGGGTGTAGCAATATGAGATGGCAAGTGAAGGAATAAGCTTGGATGGTGAGTAGAAGCTATAGGTGGAACTATAGACTCTGGAAGAAAGTTCCATGCAGAGGATATAGCAAAGGCACATACCCAGAAATGGGAAAGATCTTGGTATGTTGAAAAATTACACTGATTTTTTTCTGGCTCTCCGAGTCCCACAGTCACAGAGACTTGTCCAAGCTTGAAGGTATGAGGTGCTGCTTTCTAGGTGTAGGGTGAGCTGAGGGTTTATCTTCAGATCTAAGACACTTGGCTATTTCCTAACACTGTCATCTCCTTCACCTTGTTAAACCGGGAGCAGATGCTCCCATTCATTTGTGACTAGAAATAATAATGGTGGTTACCAGTTTCTGAGGACACACCACAGGCTACTTTAACTGCTCAGCTGTGCTCTCTCTTGTAACCCCAAACAACCCGATAGAATAATGTGCAATAAAACAAGAGCCCGCCACACTGAAAGTTTTAAGAGAATCGCTTTCTAGAATCTACATGTTTATACTTGCATTTACTTATCCCCAGAACTGCCTGGGAAGGCTTCTGCCTAAATTCACAGTAACCTTTTTCCTACATGAGAGAAATTGTGGAGGGGGAGATCCCAGCAACTTTATGGAATATTATTGAGGAGACAGGTATATCATAAACTTCAAGTACCAAGCAAAGGGGTTAATGAGAATATTGGCTTTTAGGGAAAATATATTTAATGATTCACCATGTACCTTTGTTGCAGGCATTATCAATTACTGGATCTTAAATGCACTTCTTTCTAGGGGCATCTAGACCAATCACAGAAGTGTAAGAAGGTTACTGATTTTTATGACTATAACTAGAACTTTTTTTTTTTTTTACAAATCACCTTCTTAGAAGTAATCTCATAAAACATCTTTTTATAACTGTAACTGGAAATATGTGAGCCATTAAATATTTTAGGATAACAGGAAGATGCTGCACTGAGACTAATGTTTATCAGATATACCCCAGGATAAAAAATTTATATTATTTTCTTTTCAGATTTAGAGCATGCTATTCAACATGTCAGTTAAAACTTGTTTTATCAAATCTCATAGTGAAATGTGGATTATAATTCTAGTCACTCATCATATACATACATATATTTTACAAGATCCTATTTTCTATGTCTTATTTGAAAATGAACTTATTTGAGCTATGGTATAAATTTGAAGATGTCAATATAAAAATATGTAAGGGACTACTTTTTTTCCCCAAAAATTATATAAGAAAAAATGAGATCATTAGTTTGGCAGAACTTGGGTGTTGTCTACCTATGAGTAATCACTAAATATTTCCTTAGCTGATAAAACTGCTCAACTTCTCTTGTCATCAGAGAAATGCAAATCAAAACTACTATGAGATACCACCTCAGACCAGTGAGAATGGCACATATCAAAAAAAGTAGCAACAACAAATGTTGGTGAGGATGTGGAAAAAAAGGAACTCTCTTACACTGCTGGTGGGAATGCAA